>SNQJ01S0012558.1:42472-100635 GCA_010110895.2 Picea sitchensis
ATTTTAACAGCAGGAGAAAATATTTCATCAAAATCTATACCTTTCTTTTGTGAAAACCCCTTTACAACAAGTCTAGCCTTGTACCGTTTTTCTCCTCCATCTTCTTCCTTCAACTTGTAAACCCATTTATTCTGCAATGCTCTTTTTCCTGTAGGCAACTGAACTAAGTCTCAAGTTTTGTTATTTTCCAAGGAATCAATTTCCTCTCTCATGCCTTGCTCCCACTTCTTTTTGGTGTCTACCTGCATTGCCTCTTCATAACATTATGGCTCACCAGAATCAGTCAACAATAAATAATACAATGAAGGAGAGTATCGTTCAGGGGGTATACTTAACCTGGTAGATTTTTTAACAACACTTGTAGGTGTTTGAGGTACCTGCTGCTCCTGTTGTTGTACATTTTGATTTTCTGGTTCCTTTGGAATTTCTTTTTCAGTGATCTCATCAAGCACTGTGTATTATTGTTTTTCTTCTGCCTGTTTCTTTCCCTGCAACTGATCTTTGTACATGACCTTCTCATTGAATATGACATCTCTACTCCTAATGATTTTGTTATTTTCATAATCCCATAAGCGATAACCAAANAATCTCTTCCTCCAAATCCCCATGGAGAAAAGTTGTTTTTACATCTAATTGTTCAAGATGCAAATCTTCTACTGCCATAAGACTTAAAATAGTTCTAATTGAAGTCATTTTAACAACAGGATAAAATATTTCATCAAAATCTATACCTTTATTTTGTGAAAACCCCTTTACAACAAGTCTAGCCTTGTACCGTTTTTCTCCTCCATCTTCTTCCTTCAACTTGTAAACCCATTTATTCTGCTATGCTATTTTTCCTGCAGGCAATTGAACCAAGTCCCAAGTATGGTTATTTACCAAGGAATCCATTTCCTCTTTCATGCCTTGCTCCCACTTCTTTTTGGTGTCTACCTACATTGCCTCTTCATAACATTTTGGTTCACCAGAATCAGTCAACAATAAATAATACAATGAAGGAGAGTATCGTGCGGGGGGTATACTTAACCTAGTAGATTTTCTAACAAAACTTGTAGGTGTTTGAGGTACATGCTGATCTTGTTGTTGTACATTTTTATTTTCAGGTTCCTTTGGAATTTCTTTTTCAGTGATCTCATCAAGCATTGTTTATTCTTGTTTTTCTTTTTCATGTTTCTTTCCCTGCAACTGATCTTTGTACATGACCTTCTCATTGAATATGACATCTCTACTCCTAATGATTTTGTTATTTTCATAATCCCATAAGAGATAACCAGATTCATTAACATCGTATCCAATAAAGGTACACTTCTTGGATTTTCCCTCAAGCTTTGTTCTATTTTCTTTATCAATATGGACAAATGCTTCACAACCAAAGTTTTTCAAAAAGGAATAGTTTACCTTTTTTCCTGTCCATTCCTCCTCTGGAATTCTACCATCCAAAGAGATTTAAGATCCTTTGTTTATTAAGTAAACAACATTATATACAACATCTGCTCATAACTGTAAGGGAAAACCAACATGTAATCTCATACTCCTTGCACGCTCCATGATTTTCCTATTCATCCTTTCTGACACACCATTTTCTTGTGGTGTTCTTGGAACTATATTCTCTCTACGAATCCCATGGTATGAACAGTAATCATCAAATTCCTTGCTGAAATATTCACCTCCATTATCTTATCTGAGACACTTGAAAATTTTTCTTGTCTCATTCTCAACCAAAGCTTTCCATTTCTTAAAAGTATCAAAAACATCATATTTTTGTTGAATGCAATAAACCCAAGTTTTTCTAGTTGCATCATCAACAAAAGTAACATAATAACAAGATCCACCAAGACATGATGCCTAAGTTGGTTCCCATACATCTATATGCACAAGTTCTAACCTTTCATTCTTATTTTCTTTTCCGACTCTGAGAAATCGGACTCTCTTCTATTTTCCATAAACACGATGCTCACAGAAGTCCAAATCAATTTGTTTAAGATCTAGCAACAAATTTATTTTGTGAAGTATATGCATCCCCTTCTCACTCATGTGTCCAACCCTATGATGCCACAATGTTGTATCCACTCCTGTATAATCTAAAGAGATAGAAGAGTCAGTACTTCCAGTACATAAATACAATGTACCTACCTTCTCTCCATTTTCTATCACCAATGATCCTTTGATGACATTCCATGTATTATCTGTAAATATGGATATACAACCTTCACTTGCCAACTATCATGTTGAAATTAGATTTTTCCTTAGATATGGAACATGTCTTACCTCTTTCAACAACCATTGGTTTCCATTGCGTTGCTTTATTTTTACCTTTTCCATTCCAACAATTGTGCATGGTGCATCATCACCCAAATGAACCTGTCCAAAATCACCTTGAAAATAATCTAGAAAATGTTTCCTATGGGGTGTGGCATGAAATGAAGACCCTTAATCTACTACCCAAGACTCAGAAATATTATCTACACAAATAATCAAAGCATCTTGTAACATTTGCTTCCCGATTTCTCTCTTGTTGTCCACCTCTTTGTTTCTTTAGAGCTCTGCAGTCTTTCTTCAGATGTCCTTTCTTCCCAAAATTCCATCACTTTATCATTCCAAGTCTGGATTTGGATTTTCCCTTCCTATAATTCTCGCGGTTCCCTGGGCCCTCCCCTCTATCCTTTTTTCTTCCCCTGTTCTCCATGTTCAACACATTACCCGATGTCTCACTTGTGCTTTTCCATCTCATTTCCTCACTAAGGATAACACCAACAACATCATCAAATTTTAAAGTATTTGAACCAGAGAAAGAGTTACTTACAACCATGACCAATCCATTCCATATTTCTGGCAATGATCACAAGATTAGAAGAACACTGACCTCGTCATCAAAGTCCACTTTTACAGAACTTAGCTGATTAGTAACCATATTAAAATCATTTTAATGATCTGCAATAGACCCACCTTCTGAAATATTCATATTAAATAAAATCTTCATTAGAAATACCTTATTTGATGCCAAGGGTTTTTCATACAATTTAGCCAATGTGTCCATCAAAGCCTTCTTTGTCTTTTCTTCCGAAATATTGAAAGGCACCGAAACTTCTAAGCTCATCCGTATCGTTCCTAGATCCTTTCTATCAAGAATATCCCATTCTTCATGGTCGTCGGCTTCTTTTCTACTCCACCCAATGGTAGGAAGAGATCCTTCTTATATAAATAATCTTCCATCTACATCTTCCATAACTAGTAGTTTTGGCCATTAAATTTTCGACCCTAAACTTTCCATCTTCCGCCATTGCTCCCACTCGAACTAGGAACCCTCCTTTCCTACGAGTTACCTTTCACTATGATAGAAGTTGTTAGAAAAATATGACCGTGGATCAATAAAATAAAACAAATGCGGAAACAAAACACAGAAGATACACAATACAATAGAAACACATGTTTATGTGGTTCACCCAGTGTGGGCTACGTCTACCAGAGAAATTACCAGGTCCTTCCTTATTATTGTCCAACAAATGAAGGGATGCAATCTACAACAAGCCTACTATAACTTCCTCTTATTTATCTCACAGTATCCTATCTCAGAATACAATATTCCCAATGATACATAGTTGAAATATATTTCCATCATAAGAGAGGGTTGCCTTCTAGGGAAAAAAACCCTAGCATACCTTCTATCGTTAGATCTGCGACAATGAAATTACAATATACTTTTACAATGCAGAGGGGGTAACTGAACCCCGCAGATGGGGTAACCCCCCTCTGCACTCCCCCGCATGGAATATTCTACATACTTTTGGGGTGTAAATACTTCATGGGGTATAAACACGGCTGAAAACAAAAGACCTTTGAATCAGACAGATAATCAAGCTCCACAACCAACAAAATGTTCCCTAACGTCTTCCCCTCTACTCCGACCTCCTAATTATAATATATGTTCCTTGTTGTATTTGGTTGTTGTAGAGTCGACCATCGACATGGTCTTGGTCCAGGAGGATGACATGCTCAAAGAACACGTTATCTATTATCTTAGTTGAGGCCTGATTGGACTGGAACTGAACTACTTTCATGTTGAGAAACTTGCTTTGGCAGCTGTCCACACTGTCCAACTATCTTATTCTCGACAACACTTTATATCTTCGGGGCATAGATTTCATACTTCAACGATGTCTCACCCACAAAGAAGAACAACTTGTTTTGAACGACTGTCACACTTGAGCCCGTGGCAGTCATTTTTCTGGGTTGACAATAGACCAAAATATTCTACATGCGGGATACATTTGGCCCTTTTTAATCAAGTATTGTGTTGATTCGGTCAAGAAGTGCCACCCATTCCATATATTATGTCAAAAGATGCGGGAACACCCTTCTCCTATGTTTCTAGCCATTGTTGTCAGTCCTTTCACCAAGTGGGGGATTGATTTCACTACATGTCACCTGGCTTCAACCAGGGGGAATCGTTACATCATCGTAGTTGTAGACTACTTTACTAAGTGGGTTGAAGCTATGTCGATGTTTAACAATGATGTTGAAACTGTTACACTTTTCATTTTCAATCATATAGTAGCGAGATTTGGTATCCCGAAGGAGATTGTCACTGACCATGTCATTCAATTCTAGAATAAAATGATGAATTAATTAACATCAAAGTTGGGGTTTAAACAAGAACATCCATCACCCTATTACCCATAAGCGAATGGTCAGGTTGAAGATGTGAAGAAGTCTCTCAAGACTATTATTCAACAAACGATCTATTCAACCAAGTATAATTGGAATTTGATGTTATATTCGGCATTGTGGGCATACTAAATTCTGTAAAGACTGCCACCAGTTTTTCACCTTTTCAAGTCATCTACGGGCTGGAAGCAGTCTTACCCATTGAGTGTCGGATCCCTTATTTAAATTTGGCAGTGGAACTGCTTCCCGATACTACAACGCTTGAGGAACACCTTATATATCTCGATAAGCTCGATGAGCAGCATCGTGATGCATCCTTGGCTAACATGGATCATAAGAAATGATTCAAGTGTCAATATGATCGGTTCGTTCACCCTCATATTTTCTCTGAAGGAGATCTTGTCCTGGTTTATGACCAAGACAAATATCCCCTGGGGGTGGGCACGTTCCAACCCATGTGGTTTAGACCTTTCTTTGTGAAAGAGGTCTTAGCAAAGTGCACTTACCGTCTGTTTGATTTTGAGGGAAATGCCTTAACGGAGCGTAGAAATGGGCTCTACCTTAAGAAGTATTAATCTTAGGTCAATCACCTAGGTGAATTCTTGTATATATGTATAGCCTTTTATACATTTTTTTCCATTTTTGTTTTGTGGATGTGTAGTTATTTATGTCTTCTTTTTCACTGTGGAAGATGTAAAGTGAATCCGAGGTTTACTTTGGGATTGCGGATGGCTCTAGCCAACACACTCGGAGGCATGCTTCTGCAACTTGGGTGATTTTCACACCTGGAGGTTGGTTTCTATCTTCCAAAGGTATTTTTCTAGGAGACACAACCAATAATGTTATCGAGTACAGTGTAGTGATATAATTTCTATGTGATGCTTTGTCACATGGCATTTCTCACCTTCGGGTTTACTTATATGTTCAACTGGTTGTGTCGTAGTTAAATGGGGTTTACCACATTTATGATCCCACTCTTCACCAACGATTCCTTAGGGCACATCTCTTAGAATGATATTTTTATTATATTACGTATATTCATGTTACTAGGAGATTTAATCATTTAACCGATACTCTAGCTAATCAAGTTTTAGATTGATATGTTTCTCACATGTAAAATAAAAAGCACACACATACACATGCAAATACATTTGTAAAAATTCCATCCATAAAACAAGAAATATGTATATATATATAACCAAAACGGTGTCACAAATATAAAAGTAGGAATGAAAGACTCAAAAGTTATCAGTATACATCGTTGGGATTAAGCCCTCAAAATACATAGTACAAAAAGTGCCCTCGGCACGTAAATTTTCTGAGGTTATCTAAGGTCTAGGCCTATTGGCCCTACTGTATTGGATGACAGCATTTGAAAGATGCCAGAATAATTGGACCCAATTCTAAGGCACCCCTACTACATGTGGATGCATAGCTGGGGGGAGATCCTCGATCTTATCCATAGGAACTACACGAGTGAGAGCAGTAAGGTTCCTCTCCACCCATCGTACGACTCTATTAACCACTTTGGCTGGGGTTCCTCCCATAGCTATCGGTCCTCGTGTATCTGTTGGTCCTACCTTTGGTCAAGTATATCACCTAGTCCTAGCAAAGTATGTTGGTCGTATTGGTCCCACATCTGTATATAACATATTCGTAAGCTATTACTATGACACACACATAAAAAGGATATATATAAAAATTAAAAATTTAATAACTTCAAAAATGTGTTACCTATATCTCCACTCTCCTCGCCAGGGGGCACTGGCATGTTAGAATATATGAGGAAGCTAATCCTTGCATAGGGATAGTCCTCTATAACTGGGATCTGATGTTCCCACCAGTCAAAGAATTTGTCGTTGAAGGCCTCTTAGGGCCTTCCTCCACCCTGTCTAGGAAGTAATACTTCCCACCTGCACATTGTTGGGAAGGAGGAAATATGCCCCCATACTTTCTCTCTAGGACTGAGAGTGGGAACCCCCTCGAAGAAGAAGGAACACAAAACAGTACCAAACACAAAGTTCTTGTTGGTACGCCTATGAATTTATGTGAGTTGTCTCTTCGTGCATACTAGCATGGTAGTGCTCCAGTAAAAAATGGTCACCTCTAAGCACTGAACTACACAATGAGTCTGTGCAAGGGAGTCCTGATGGAGTGATGTGGATCCAGTAATCTTCCTGATCATGAGTAAAGTCACTTGTAAAGAGAGGCTAGTAATATTGTGAGTTGGTACCTGAGAACCTACTTTCTTTGTACCAGCCTCACAATGAATCGTAGTGTAGTATTCAATGTTGTATGGACCTGGAGGAAAGGTCCTCAAGTTAACTCATTCTCCTCTCCTAGAGAGGTCGGTCAAGAAGTAAATATCCTATGTGGTTTGGGTCAATGATTGACCCTCCACCATGAATGCTTCTGCATCTAGATGCCAATACTCTATTAAGGTATTAAGCAACCTCAGTTGTGCCCTCATCAATGGACACTGGAAGAATTTCCAAAGGGCACACTATTTTAGCGTAGCAACCGCTGTAAGGTCCTCCTCAACCAAGATATCTAGCTCCTCATTCTCCCTCTCTCTCCAGTGCACATACATCCTATCAAATACAAATATGGAGAAGTTTTAGTTTCTTATATTTTCTTTTTTCAAATCAAAAGGAGATGTATGTGGGATGTAGTTGACATCGTCGCGTATGTACTTAGGTTATTTATTACTCTACCTGAGTACATACGCGGGCTGACCTTGGACAACCCACATACATGCAAGCACGACCTTTTTTCAAAGGCATTCCCCTCCCAAAATAAAAACTAAATTCATATAAGTAAATTAAATTGCAAGAAAGGGGATTTTGTACTTACTTGGTTCAAGTAGGAGGGTTTTTTGTCCACCATAGGTCCCATAATTTTGACGAAGGGGTTTTTTGACTTTCTATTAATTTCCAAGTTGCAATGGTAAAAATGAGTTGTCCACCTCTATTTATAGACTCTTTTGGACCTTTTTTCCATAATTTGGCCCCCCTTTTCACTTTTCCTGGATTGGTGGTTTCTTGAGTTCTCTTTAGAGTTATCCTTCGGTCACCCTGATAAACTAGTCCTTATGGTTTGGTAATTTTTTTGAGATCGGTTACATTTACGTCATCCCTTGGTAAAAGTCATTTTTTCCAACTTTTTCATATAAGTTAGGATTTCAGTCCCAACGTTCTGCATCTCGTTGTCTTTTCCACTTTTCCATAGGATCGACCCCACTGAAGTGCAACACATACCTTCTTTGTTTCTTTATAAGTGTTGTAATTAGGTGGTAGATCCTACCTCTACATGGATTCCCTAGGTAAATCCTTTGCTACATTTTGGCATCCATGCTGTCAGTTTTGACTATAGGCTTGGGAGTCCTTGTTAGTCCTGTCACGATTACATATTGAAGCCTAATTATTATTGTTAATCATCATTCTTTTCCTTACCCTCAAGACTCCCTAATGAGCACACTTTGTTGTCTTTCAATCTCACTTTAAAATTTGAAAGCAACATCCAATTAGACTGTATATATTATTTTCGATCTCATCTGGATTATTTGAGAAAAGTATCTCCCTGCAGTCTTGTTTAAACCCTTTCCAGTCTCTCTAAAATTGAAAATATTTATGAGTGATATTGTTTCCTTTCACGCTCGCCAAAATCAAATTTGAAGGCACTAATGTCTGGCGGTAGTTTACCCCTTTTTCGGTCCAGATGGTTAATTTCATGAATAAATGTATTCTCTAGGAACACTGGTTCGCTAGAAGAGTATTCTCAGGAAAAAGTTTAACCCTTTTTCAGGCGTGAGGGACTAAATTTTCTAAAAAGGGACATTCTCCTTGGTTATGGGTTATCTCTTTTTTGGGCCTTGGAGATTACTTACGAAAAAGGAACCCCCCCAGAGTCCATAGTTAAGATCTTTTCAGACTACCTAAATATGAAAATATTTTCGAGTGACCTTGTTCCTTCAAAGTCGTTAAATTGGTCCAGAAGAACATATACTTGGCATGAGCTTAACCCTTTTTCCATCCAGTAGAATATTGGGGAAAAAGGTACGCCTTAGGATATTTGTCTTACCGGGAGAGTTCTCCTCAGTTATATTTTATACGTTTTCGGGGTAAGGAGACTAAACCTAGAAAAATGTTGTGAGTCCATAGTTAATCTCTTTTAAGTCTCCTTAAAATTGAATAGATAGACGAGTGATCTTGTCTTTTTCACACTCATTAAAATAGTTTTGAAAAGACGCCCTTTCAGTGCAAGTTTACCCATTTTTCGAGCCGATTGGACTAATTGCGAAAAAGTCACTCCCTGGAGTTTTTTTTTTTCATTTTTTTAGGCACTCTAAACGTGAAAAACCACCAATCTTTCCTTCTTTGGGCTCCTAAAAATTTTCATGGAAGGATTCTTGTTTTGTCATGCTTAATCACATTGCGGGTATCATATTTTCATCTTTGGCCTAATTCCAATTCCATGTTGCTCTCAACTAAACCTTTAAAGAATTCCTTATACATGATCCTTGCAACACGTTTTGCCTCTGTGATTCGACACCTTGACCCATGGAGGAATTTTCGTTGAGTGTCCTTATCCTTCACGTGTCTCCTTTCCTTGCGAAGCAGTATGTTCCATGCGCTTGGAACTAGTTTTCTTGCTCATGACACTTGTTCCTCCTTTGTAACATAACATTATTGTATTCTTTTTCAAGCTCGTTTAAAAATTGAAAAAGATAAAAAAATCAAATATTCCAAAAAGTTGGGACAAGAAATATACATTATTTTTTCGACAACAAAGATAGTCTCCCTTGAAAAAAGCACATCCTTTTGTTTGTTCGTCAAAAATTGGGATCCATTATGACCTTAGGAAGTTTTTCTAGATACATAGAGTTGTGTCCTCCTCTGTTTGGTTACTCTTCCAAACATATGGAGAGTTTGTGGTGCCTCCAACATCACACACTTGTCGATGTTACGTTGCGTGAGTCTGATCATCTTTCGTGATTTTTTCCAAGGGAAGTTTTATCCAACCTGATTCGACCTTTCTCCATTTTGTCTCTTGACTTTCATGAGTCATCCATACCAAGAGTCAAGTCAAGTCCAGATTCAAAATAAATGAACTTCTCTACTTGATTATCGATATCCTCCAGTATTTTCTCGGTTTCTTGTCCAATACCTCAGGGTAGTGAGTCTTACACTCCCATCTTAATCCTACATGATTTTTTAAGATCTTGAAGTTGTTTTTCAAGATATGAATTTTTCATCTTCAGTTGCAGGCGTCACTAGCTTCTTGAAGATGCATATTGTACGTGTATATCTTCAATTGATTTTGAGATGTAGATCCACTGTGTATAGCTTGCGGCTACACTTTATACATTTATATGAAATGTATCTATAGTGTACTTGATTGGTATCCATTATTAGTTCATCCCGAGCATGGGTATGCCTGCCTCAGAGAGATAATTGTTATTTTGCAGATGGCACCACTTGAAATCTGGTCCCGGGCTCACTTGACTTCATGCATTCCCTCTGGTGAATATATTTTAATGTATTTTGGCCATTAGTTTATCTTATTTCATTTCACATTATGGGGCATATGATATAGCCCTAAAATTACCTACTTATGCATACATGGCATTGGCATTTCTACTTGCACAATTTGCCAAAATACTACTCAGGAAATCTATTTAAAAAACCATTTGTTGGAGCATGTATACGCCCTTTTGCATTATTGCCCATGTACAACCACTTGTTTCATGATAGACATCCCATGTATATACGCTAGTTTCATACTAAAAAACCCACATTTTCTTCCAAAAGTTGCAAAAAATAAAACGTTCCAAGGAATTTGGTGGAATTAACGGGCAATTGGAGGTTTCCCAATCGATGCACCTGTTAGAGAAATAACTATACTTTTGTCATATAAAAGGAGATATTGGGCTCTCAATCCAACATCAAGCATTAGAACGGTGAAACTCTTCCCAAATCCATTTTCCCTCCTTTCCCAAGTATTTGAAACCCTTCTAAGTTCTTGTCTCAACACTCCCTCTTTAGGCTTTTCTCATATACAATCCATTCCCTTCCTTGGAAGTGATCAGCTGATTGTGATATAACACATTGGGATAAGTGCACTTGGATAAATACCAAGAGGAGCCTGGACTAGGTTCGCAGGACTGTCGGCCTACAAAGGTTGTAATTTCCAATATTTGAATATTGAATAAAAGAATCTTGTTCCTGACCCAAATAATGTCGTTATGTATTTAATTTGATTTATGCATAATGATTTATATCTAACCCTAATTGATGAGTAGAAATAGAATGTTTTTAGCGTTGTTTTCCTTAGTACTCTTACAGGTCATCTTTGGCAGGAGACTTGTAGCTTGGGAAGCTACAAATTTGGAGGTTGCCTACATCAAACATTGGACTAAAGGTACTGCTTCTGATCCACCTTTTTATTTCTTTATGTTCATCTTTTTGGAGTTTTTGGGGTAGTTTAGGAATTAGATTGTATTTTAATGGAGTTCATAGCTCTGTCTATAATTATAACCCTCATATAGTTATAGGGGGATTTTCCCACTAGCACTCACCACATAATTAACTATATCATATTTCTTCCCCTTCCAAAAGAATAGTGGTTTAACATCTCCCTTCATTTTAGTAACTCTGGGATAATCCATATACACCACTCAATGTGCTTCATTCAAAATTAAATTTATGAATTTGTCATTTGGTGGTACATAAATTCTTCCATTATATCTTAGTAACCCATCAATATCCAAAGAATAGCCCTCATATCTAGGTACCATCATGGTATTTTGTCTGATATTGTCTTTTACTTCCTTGTACCAGTTATCATCAATCTATAATGTTAAAATCTTTTCTCAAAGATTCATCTGTAGGGGTATTACTGAGAAAATGCATGGTATTCGACTCAATGCATCTTCTACTTTTTTAATTGTTCCTTTAATACACGTTATTTCAAAATCATAATTGGTTAAAAGTTCTGACCAGTGTCTTTGTCGTGCGTTCAAGTCACTCTGAGTAAAAATGTGTTGTAATACACTATGATCAATTTTCAACTCGAATTTCCATCCAATAAGGTAATGTCTCCAAACTTGTAAGGCATAAACAATCACTAATAATTCCAAATTGTTTGTTGCGACATTCTCTTCATGCCTTCTTAGTTTCCTAGAAATATATGCAATAAATCGACCTTGTTTCATTAATACTCAAACCAATCCTTCCTTGGATGTGTCAGTGCATACTAAGGAGTCCTTGTCCATATCTGAAAATTTCAGTATCATTGTTGTTGTATGATTCTTTAAGCTTATAAAATGCTTCAGTGCATTTCTCTGACCATAAGAATTTCTTATTCTTCTTTTGCAATTATGTAATTATATTTTCTATTTTTGAAAAACCTTCAACGAAACATCGATAATAACCTGTTAATCCCATAAAACTATGTACCTCTTGCATGTTCTTTGGTGTTGTCCATTCCATAATAGCCTCTACCTTCACTATATCCACAAAGATACCTTCTCCATAAATAATGTGTCCCAAATAGTGAATCTTCGTCTCATAAAAGGAACACTTTGAAAACTTTTTGTAAAACTTGTTTTCTCTTAAACTTTGAAAAACTAATATCAGATGTTCATTGTGATCCTCTTTTGTCTGAGAGTAAATTAATATGTTATCAATAAATACATGTATGAACTTGTCCAAGTATTCACAGAATACCCCATTCATTAAGCTCATGAATACACCCGGGGCATTTGTCAATCCAAAAGGTAATACAATGAATTCGTCATGTTCAAATATTGTCTTAAACGTTGTTTTAGGAATGTCTTCCTCTTTGATTTACAACTTGTGATACCCCGATCTCAAATCAATCGTTGAAAATAATATTGATCCCTTCATTTGATAAAATAAGTCTTCAATTCTCGGGAATGGATATTGATTCTTGATCGTGGCTTTGTTTAATTGATGATAGTCAATGCAAAGCCTCCACGATCTGTCCTTATTTCTTAAAAAATTACTGGCACACCCCACGATGATACGCTTGGACATATATGTTGTAAGGACCTGATTTAATTAAGCCTAATAAAAATCATAAATTTAAATAGACAAGATTACTTCGACGCATAAACAATAAGTAATTTCTTTCATTCAACATATAAGCAACAGAAATTTAAATAACAACATGCTAATAATTTTAAATAACCATCACATGTTCATGAGAATGCGTACATAAAAATACCTCTATCTGATGCTAAATTCCCGACCTCTGATTGTCCTCTCTGCTACTCTGCCCAAACTCTGCTTGATGCTCTGACCAAACCCTACCCAAAACCGACTAACCACCCAACCAGCTAGGAGCAGCCTATTCGACTCCCTAGCTCCAGCATTCTGTGAGGATTCTTGGCCCTCGAGTCCAAAACTCCCAGCAACCTAGTGCCCCCTACAACGGTTCACCCAAACTCCAAAACCAAACTCCCCAAAACCAAAAAAATATCCAACAGCCAAAAATACAGTCCTCTCCTCCCAATTTTTCATAATAATCCCCTTCCTGAAGGCCTCTACCCAGTCATATCTCCCCTCATTCACCGACTCCCTACCCTCCTTTAATGCCACCCACCTTATCCCTCCATTTATTACCCTATCCTTCCATTTATTACCTTATCCTTCCATTTATTACGTTATCCCTCCACTCAATGCTTCATTCCCCCCCTGCATACGTAAAGTCTTATAATAAATAATTTAAAGTTATTAAGCCCCTTTAATTCATTACCCAAACCTTTAATGAGTCAATTAATTAATTAATCAATCAATCAACAGATATAACAATTAATTAATAATTAATTAATTAATTAATATTATTAATAAATAATCATTGTTTAACTAAAACATATTAGGACAGTTAATTATCTAATTAATTATACTTGATAAACCTTAAGCAATCATTTAACTAGGGTTGTTACATATGTCTTGTTATCCCATATCCCAGGGATAAATAAAAAGATCATGTCTCAAGGCCCAGAGGTTCTATACATGGAGTGCCAAGAGCCAGTTGACTTGAGCTTGGCCCTTGAGGGTCCATATTTTCTCCAGTGCAGCTCGTATATCAATAGTAGCAACATCCATCCCACCAAGCTAGTCTTGAAGTCGGAGTGGGTATTTCTCCATGAAGTAATGAGTCCAGGTATCATGGTATGTGTCACTTCGATTTTCGAAGCATTTGAATATGTTTCATTGAACTCTCCTTCATTTCATAACGTTTTCTTGGAAATTATGTTCTTTAACTTTTTCATGCCTGCAGGGGTGACACAATGCCAAGTTGGTTCCCCTTTAGGATTAGTTTCCACTCGGTGGGTCTATGAAAGGTCATCACCCATTTCTTCCATACCTATGAATTTTCATCATTATTCCTCTCATCTTCCCCTACCTTGGTTCGGGAATTGGTTTTGCCACACTAGGAAGGGTTGTACCTTGCCTTATGGGAAGAAGGGGCTAAAGGCCCAGAGGTTAAAACTAGATGGAAAGAGTTAAAATACAAAATGAAACCTTTGATATGCTCGCCCAGGGATTCTTGAGAAAGCAGTAAAAGGCTTCTTAGTAAGAAAAGGGGAACCGTAAGATAAAACAAAACTCAAGGTACTATTTAGTCGATGGGATGTCTCATCATGAGTCAGCCTATTAGGTCCATGGGCATGCAATGGTATGAAACTACCATCTATCTAGTCACCAAACCAAGGTAGTGGCTCTTGGTGGGATAGCCAAGGGAAATGGTGTCTCATCACGAGACAACCTTCTCATTTCCATGAAATGCTTGTGGGTAACACTGTCACCTATGGTCACCACGCTAGGATAGTGTCCCCCAACTTTTCCCTTGAAAAGACAAAATACCAAAAGAAATAAGACTAATAATAAAATAAATTGATTGGGATAGGAAACAATGGTATGCATGATAAGGTGCATCTCTCCCTATACAGAGGCATCCACAGGAAAGACCTGCATTTCCTTGTTATCACTGCACCCTCTACCCAAACTCTTCCCGTACACCATCTCACACACTTACATGACCTAGATTGGTTCTCACCTAGAAAACACCCCAAAATAAAGGAGGATTAGCCCAATAGGACATGTTGAGACCCTCTCCAAACCTGATTGGTTAAACTACATAATGTCTTTGATCATTTCACATGTTTGGGAAATTTTATTATTAGACGTTATTGAAATTTCTATGAGGCCTATGACTTATGAGCCCATGGAGGACATACTTGTCATTGCTACAAGACCATGCCTAATGGACAGGTGCATATGGGGATGGAATCCCACAGATGGATGTTGTGACCCCAGCTAGGGGTAGAAAGATGTCAGAGACTTGCACTAGGAAGAAAGAAGGATGTTTCATCGGAGACACTTTGGTAGACCTAGACTCAGGGGGATCTTTCTCTTCCATCAGGACGTTGTCCTTCGAAGGCTCATGACGTAAACTTTGTGACCCTAGACGTCACCCAATGTCAGTATTGGAATTATGGAGGCAAATGTGTCCTAATTGGAACATGTGGCATCATCCGGGCCCTTGGGAAGCCTAACGTTTTGCAGATGGGCCCAACGTTCTACCCAGGAGACTCAATGTCACCCTACAAGGGCATGACGTCACCTCTAAAAGTGATTTTAGGGTTTAATTATTTGAATTTGTGTAAAATATGGATTTTTCATGTAATTTGGCCATGTTGGCCTTTTGATGACCTAATTTTAATTAAAGATCATTCATATTTTATAAACAAGAGAGAAGAACTCTCATTTTTTTATCATTCACTCAATCACTCATTTTTTCAACAACCCTAGTTCATTTCCTATTTCTTATTCTATTTCAAATTGTCTAAGGAAAAGAGAAATCGCTAGGGGATAATTTTCATTACTTTCTAGCAATTAGCTCTAGGACTTGGATGTTTCAGGCCTTCGGCTACCAACAACTCTTTCATACTCTCCATATCCCATGAATAAGTATTATCATTGATTTTTTCCTCTAAGAGTTTTTTCCGCTATCATTGACTCCATTACCTTGCAAGGCACTAGTCTACCCACTACAAGTGATTGATTGATCAAATTAATTTGAAGCTATCTTATTTGGAACATCCACTAACACCTACTAACCATAGATTAGCCTAAATCACTAACCAACTTGTTTTTGTTGCAAAATATCTCTACAACCATCTAACAGAAGCAAAATAACCTCAAAAGTGACATATGTTGCTAAGCTAAACATTACCAAATCTACTTGTGACTATGTAATATCAGTTTGTCTAGTTGAAACTACTATCTTTAGTCTTTTATCAAGAAATATGGATCATAATCATTGTGGTTGTTGCAAATTTCGTATTGTTGTTATAAAATGTTACAATTCTACAATTTTATATCATCTAGTACATTTCTTAATATTTCATTGTCTTATGAAGCACTAATATCATTTTGGTACTTGGAAAGTGCCCTTCTTATATTTTGTTGTCTTGTTCTCGGCAGGTAAAAAACATTACTCAATTTCTTCATCTCTATAATACATAGAGAACCCTTTGAATTTGAGTGACATGTGAGAGGGGGAAACTTTATTACACTTTGGCCCTAGCCTTCTCAAACCATCAGGTCACTAGGGACATCTCCCTTGGGGTAGTATTGACATACTTCTAAATAGAAAGGGGTTTCGTATTAAGGTAACAGTTATAGGTCACTCCCAATTACACCAATTTTGTATCTACTTGCATTGGGCTTTGGGAAAGTACAAGTTGTGCGCTAACATTTTGGTGACGTTGTCAGGGAGCACTGATTCAATATTCCTCAACGACACTTTTTCAGTAAGCCTTTCCTTCAAATCCTTTTATGTTATGAAGCTTGTTAGGAGACTCCACTGAAGTTGATTCCCTCTTTTCCATTTGATGATCTCTACAAGGATTATCTGGCGACTCCACTAATGATTAAGTTGAACATGGCTTCTCAATGGGACCCAGTAAATTTTAAACCCTTGGATATGAGTAAAATTTTGGGTTACCCTCGACAAATTCCCCTGAGGTATGAAAAATGGCTCTCTAAATTCACTGGTAGTGATGGGGTTAGAGTCGAAAATCACATGGATAACTTTTGGTATTTCTTTCAACTCCACCCTATCATTGATGATGATAAGGATTTGGAAATGAAACGTTTCTCTTCCACTCTTCATGGAAATGCTAGGAAATGGTATGACGGTCTCCCTGATGTTAGTATCACATCTATAGACCAGTTACAAGAAATCTTTCTCAAGATATAGGGTATTAAATTGGAAGATATCCAAATTCTACTAAAAAGACTCGAGTACATAAAACAAACTAAGAATGAGACTTTCAAGGAATTCCATACTAGGTTTGATAACTTGCTATATAAGATTCCTAGAAACCATCATCCTAGAGGAAAGTACCTCATTTACCTCTATACCAATTCACTCTTACTGCATTTAGGGTTCCTCCTCAATAAAAATGGGCCAAAAACAATCGATGATTCCTATTACATGGCCACACAAATCAAGGTGAATATCTCTTTGTTCAAGAGAAAACACATATTTTATCTAGAAACCAAAGTTGATGACCCCAAAGGAACCCCAAATACTTTTAGTATGAAGAGATTAATTTCCCTTGATATATTTGGCAAAATGGAACAAGTCATCAACCAACATGATATTGAGGAGAGGGATCCTAATGAGGGTTTCCAATCCCATGAGGAAGAGCAAGAATTTACTCATGCTTCTACCAAGGATAATGAAAACATGGTTGAAGAGAGAGAGCATGGAGATATCAAACATGATGATGAAGTATTGATGTGTGATCCTCCCTCTGGTAAATCCATCCACAAGGCTATTCCTCTTGCACAAGAAGACGAGGATGAGGTTAGTCATTTTCCTTTCCAAGTTTTTGATGATACCTTATTCTATGATTCAGAGGGGAAGGAAGAAAGGACCTCATTAGACAAGATAGATCCTCCTTATTATGAAGTATAAGATATAGAGACAAGTCATGAGGACAATACAATGATTCATACTATTCCATTTAATGAAGTTATCCAAATCGTCGAATCTCCTGCATAGGAAGATCAAGTAAACATGATAAGTTATTTCCCTTTCCAAGATTTTGATGATGCTTTATTTTATGATTTGGAAAGTGAAGAAGTGTTAGAGGATCCCTTGGGTGTTTTATGCCCTTCATCTTATGATAAAGTTGATGAATTTTTTGATAATATTGATGAGTTCATACATGTTGGGAAATGTAAATGGGATGTGGTTGGATATGATGGGGATCCTTTTTACGACATTGAGGATCATTTCCAAATGCTTTCTTTGCAACTATCATATCAGGTTACTACTAATTATGACATTTGTCAACAAGGAAATGAGATAGTTACATATATCTCCATGGGTGACCTAGTTCTATGTCCTCCTGATGATTTTCGTTCATACTTTGAATATTTTGATGAGTATTCTTTTCAGCACTTGGATTTATTCTATGAAGAATATTATCAACCATTGTTGTGCTCATATATTGGTATAGGTGAGGAAATTGCTTTCCCAAATCATGGTACTTGTGACAAGGTGATCCAACCCACTTTTATTACTTTACTTCACTGTGTCACTAAGGGTGTAGTTGGGAAACATGTCCCTTGTATTGATTTTTCTCCAGGGCAAAGCATTCTTTTAGAATTCAAGGGTAGGTCAAATACCTTAAGAACAAATTTATTATATCACTCTTTCAACTTTCCCTTATAAATTTTCCAATCATTCTCTAGGTTTTTACTAGTCCTTTCCCAGACTTCAGGATGTGATGACATCCAAGGTATCCAACCTTTAGATTCTTTAAATCAATATTTTAAGTGTTTGTTTTTCACAATCCCTTTCTGAGACGGATTAAGCATTTTCCTAGAAGTGTGACTTGGCATATATTTTTCCCTCCCTCCCACCTCTATGAGCTAGACTCAACGATTCTCGATGATGTGATACATGTTCTAACTCATGTTATTTTGGTTCTTGACTTGTCATTGTTTTGGTTCATGATGAATCACAGAGGAAGGTATTATGAGATATTTCTAGGATGGTTTCACTGGTTATTTGAATACACCTAGCATTCAACCAACAGGTAAGTAGAGGTAGGTTAGGAATTTTCATCCATTGTATATACCATCTTCATATCATGCTAGTGTAGTGTAGTTTCATTTATTTCATTGTATATATGCATGATTATTTTTATTCCACTATATCATATATGAGAAAGGGGTGATATCACCACCCTAATGATTACTAATACAGTTGTTGAGATCTAGTATATACAGGTCATGTCAGATATGTTAAGGTTCTCATGCGCTCTACAGTGAGCACATGTCCCCAAGTTGGAGCCAAATTTTATCCTGTATCCTAGGTATAACTAAGGATATCATGTCTCAAGGCCCACAGGTCCTAGACATGGAGTGTCGAGAGCCTGACCACTTGATCTTGGCCCCGAAGGACCCATCTTTTCTTTAGTGTGACCCATATACCAACAACAACATCCATCCCACTAGCCTGGTCCTAGAGTAGAAGTGGGTCTTTATCCATGAGGTAATGAGTCAGGGTATCATGGTATGTGTCACTCTAATTTTTGAATCATTTGAATATGTTTCATTGAACACTCCTTCATTTCATAACGTTTTCTTGGAAATTATTCTCTTTAACTTGTTCATACCTAGGGGGGTGACAGAATGCCTTAGTAAGATGGTTCCCCTTTAGGATGATTTGCCACTAGGTGGGTATATGAAAGTTCATTTTCCATTCTTTCCATACTTACCAATTTTCATCATTATTCCTCTCATCTTCCCCTACCTTGGTTCAAGCATTATGTTTTCCACGCTAGGAAGGGTTGTAATTTTCCTTGTGGGAAGAAGGGGCTAAAGGAATAGAGGGTAAAAGTATATGGAAAGAGTTAAAATCCAAAATGAAACCTTTGATATGCTTCACCCACATAGTCTCGAGAAAGTAGTAAAAGGATTCTTAGTAAGAAAATGGGACCCGTAAGATAAAACAAAACTCAAGGTACTATTTGGTGGATGGGAGGTCTCATCATGAGCCAATGTATTAGGTCTATGGGAATGTAACAGTATGACACTACCATCCATCTGGTCACCAAACCAGGATAGTGTCTCTTGGTGGCATTGCCAAGGTAAAGGGGGTCTCATCACGAGCCAACCTTCTCATTTCCGTGAAATGCTTATGGGTAAGATTGTCACCTCTAGTCACCATGCCAGGATAGTGTCCCCCAAATTTTCCCTTGAAAATAAAAAAGACCAAAAGAAATAATACTAATAATAAAATGCATTGAATGGGCTAGGAAACAATGGCATCCATGATAAGATGTAGATTTCCCTCTATAGAGGCACCCACAAGTAAGACCTACATTTCCATGTTATCACTTCCCGCTCTTCCCAAACACTTCCCCTAGACCATATCAAACACTTAAATGACCTAGATTGGTTCTCACCTAGAAAACACCTCAAACTCAAGGAGGATTATCCCAATAGGACATCGTGATACCCTTTCGAAACCTGACTTGTTAAACTACATAATTTCTTTGAGAATTGTTATGGGTAAAGGGGGGTTTGATGCACATGTTTGGGTAATTTTATTATTAGATGTGATTGGCATTACTATGATTCCAGTGACTTATGAGCCCCTAGATAACGTACTTTTCGTTGTTGCAGGACCATGTTGTTGATACTGAGAGGGGGGTGAATCAGTATCAAGTACAATTTAAAAACATTTTTCAACTTATACTTAAACCATTCAATTATATCCAATGAGCAATGAACAATAGTATAAGAGTTACACCAATACACCATAATACACCATGCACAATATATGAGAAATAATCAATAGTTTGTGTTCAAGGGAAGTAATGACTTCCAAAGGTAGCTACAACTTCCAAATGTAAAGGGAGGGATAAACCTCCAAGAGGAAGATACAATCCTCCAATATCAAGATATATTTGAACTCTCTATCCTTGCCCCTTCCTTCCACCCAAGAATATATGAGAGATAGTAAAAATTTACATTAAATCATCACCATCAACCAATCATCACATAGAACCTGATAATGCTTTCTGAGACTTCTTTAATTTCTGCAATTATTCAATTATTGGAGTACTTTGATCCTGTAGATAATGTTACTCAATGTATTATTTGAAACTCCTCTAATTTTCACTCCTTGAATCCTCCCCAAAAAGAGGTTATGGAAAGAATGGCAAACTTTATTCAATTCTGGTCTGTTCAGAAGACCTGACTTGTACAACATACCCCACGCTCAATATTTAGCATTTGATTTTGAAACTCACACACAAGAAACGACAGTCCGTACTCCTTCTAATGGAAGTGGTCCGACGTCATTTGGAGTCTGTAGGAAATAGTTATGATTGGTTTACCCAGAACACCTGTTTATTGACTAGTTTCAGGACTGGTCACAAACCCTATATTCCACAGAGTGTATCTCCATAATTATAGCGAATCAAGAGCTGAAATTTTTACCAGAGGTACCTTGATATGTCTTATCAATACCATATCGAGTTCAACATCTGAATCATTCTAATTTTTTTTTTTTATTTTTTTTTTACCACATGTACCTAGTTATGTCTTAGAACACATCACCAAAGGAACTTCACATCCTCCCTTGAAATCCAGAGCCTTCTTTTCTTCTTCTTCCATCGAGAAATTCGACTTGTATCAAATGGAATGTATAATGATATTTATTTATACCATTTATGTCACTTCAACGCAACATTAGGGCCAACCCTGACACTTTCTTATTTTGTAATTATTTTTGCTTTAATTGTTTTGAGGCCCTAATGTACTTCCTTTTTCAATTCCTTTGTCATCCTTAAAAATTCATTTTCTCCTCAACCATGAGGATCCATGTGATGTGCCACATACCACGGAAACGACATGATGTATACTATCCATTCCTTGGTGTTTTGTAATGCATGTGCATTTTCCTTCATGTGGAAATACCTTTATCAATCTTGTGTCCAAAACCCATGACTGGGGTTGACATCAATGACAACAATCAATCTTCCAACAATATCCCCTTTTGTCATTGGTGGCAACACTCGTACTTCCCTATGATCATGATCCCAATTCCTCTCCCCTTTGACATCGATGGCAAAGGGTGTAAGCTCCAGAGTTTAATGGAAAAGGTGACCTTCTTCTTTGGGGAGCTCTTAAAGGCATGTGGCACTCAATAATACTTCATCCATATTTTGGTCTTTGGGATGTTTTATTCCTTAGAATCCTTTTGGTGACTTCTTTCTTCTCTCTCTTCTTCTTCATGTCTAGGATGTATATGTTGTTAGGTCTTTGCTTAGGTTGCAATATTCTCGAGTTATTTTCTCTAATTTTACATTTCGAGATCAAGCGTGAGAGTGTATCCTTGATCACACATTTTACTAACTTAAGGTAGATTATGGTTCAAGTATTCAACCAATAGAACATTCTTTGCTTTTATTTTTCCTCAATCTCTACTACACCTTCTCAAGAGTATTTTTGGAAGATGAGTCATCTCAAATGCAACAGTACCACCCTTTCTCTTCAAGTGATGAATTTGTCTTGATCCCTAGTCGTAATGTGAAGAACATCCATTGTCTAGCCATACCATTCATCTTCCTCTTTACATTTTCAGCGGTCAATGCTGTTCGACAATATTCATTGTTTGGAATCTCTTTCCTTCTCCATCTTGTGGTTGTATAGGCATCTTCATTCATATATCTACAATCTAGATTGCTTTTGTGACCAAGATAATTGCATTTGTAGCATACAATATTTTTTTTTCCATCAGCGGGGTAAAATGAATTATAACTTATGTTGACAAATCCGCGATTATTTCCATATCTTGTTTACACCATTCATGTTTCTTGCATGTTGTTCCTTTGATTGATTACGCGAATTAATTTCCTTATGTCCAGAATTTTTTCAAATTATAACAATGACCAAAGAAAGAAATTTTGTTTTAACTTGGAGTAAGTGGTTTTCTTTGTGATGTAGTCCATCACGGGTTCATGATCTATTATTTTGTAGTTTCCTTCATCTTGATTGGAGCTTCTTTGATTTCTGAAGGTGGGAGGTCTTCTTGGATATTCATCTCTTTTGTAATCATTCCTTCTTCACGTCGGTCCCTTCTCATCAACTGTCGTGGCTCTTTCTTCAACTTACATTTGGTGTTTCCCATCTTCTTTGTATGAAGTTTACCCATGCATCCAAGATGTGTTAAATTGTTTGGCACTTAAGGACTGCTAAGCTCTTCCTCAATGAGACCAATTCTTGTTGAGACTCTCACAATCTTCTTCTTTCTTTATCCTTTGGACTTCTTTACTTCTCCTATTCTTCTGCTTCTTCGAGTAGAGTTTTCAAAAAAATGGTTTCTTCTCTGGAGTTTAGAAAGTCTTCTAATTGTTTATTTAATATTACAAGTGTCTTTTCACAACTAACCAGTTTACTTCTTAGTTTGCTAGGTGTCTTTGGAGACTTTCTATTTTCAATCTCAACATACTTCATTTTTTGAATTCTCATCTTCTTTTGAATAATTTTTTGCTTTATGATTTCTTCTTCATTGGACTTTTCTTCTTGATTTATTACTTCACCGTCCTTGGATGAGGACATTTACATTCAACGTGACCTACTCCTTCTGAGTTGAAGAGCAAAGAGCTGACCTCTATTTTCTTCTTTGTCACGAGATGTTGTAATCTTCTTCTTCTTCTTCCACTTCTTCCCTTGCATGAAGTTCTTGTAGCTTGTGCCAGAGATATTTTGCTGATGCATATGATCTCACCTTGTTCCTTTGAATCACACATCAATCCATCGGGGATGGTATCTATTGCCAGTTTGTTGTTCCTTTTGCTTCCTTATGAGCCACGGTCTTTGGTTTCTTCAAAGAATTATATCCACGAAGCAAGCAGGGATCCAAACATCTGCCCAAAGAGCTTTCAAGTAAGTTTCCGATCCTATTTTCTAGTATTTAAAATTACATCAAATGGTGGAATCTCATTGGGAATGTTTCCTTCCATTTCCGATATGGGATCTTCCTTCCGATGGTTAAAGCTGTCTTGAAGGTAACCAGCTTTGATACCAATTGATATTGAGAGGGGTGAATGATGTAATTTAATTTAAAACCTTTTCAGCTTATGTAAACCATTCAATTATATCGATGAGCAATGAACAATAGTATAAAAGTTACACTAATACACCACAATACACCATGCACAATATATGAGAAATAATCCAATAGTTTTGTTCAAGGGAGTAATGACTTCCAAGGTAGCTCCAGCTTCCAAAATGACTTCCAAAGGTAGCTACAGCTTCCAAATGTAAAGGGAGGGATAAACCTCCAAGAGGAAGATACAATCCTCCAATATCAAGAGATATTTGAACTCTCTATCCTTGCCCCTTCCTTCCACCCAATAATATATGAGAGATAGTAAAACTTTACATTAAATCATCACCATCAACCAATCATCACATAGAACCTGA
Source organism: Picea sitchensis (assembly GCA_010110895.2). Taxonomy (NCBI): domain Eukaryota; kingdom Viridiplantae; phylum Streptophyta; class Pinopsida; order Pinales; family Pinaceae; genus Picea; species Picea sitchensis. The sequence goes on from SNQJ01S0012558.1 coordinate 66,688, forward strand.
TAATGCTTTCTGAGACTTCTTTAATTTATGCAATTATTCAATTCTTGGAGTACTCTGATCCTGTAGATAATGTTACTCAATGTATTCTCTGAAACTCCTCTAATTTTCACTCCTTGAATCCTCCCCAAAAAGAGGTTATGGAAAGAATGGTAGACTTTATTCAATTCTGGTCTGTTCAAAAGACCCGACTTTTACAGCATGCTCCGTGCTCAATATTTAACATCTGATTCTGAAACTCACACACAAGAAACTACAGTTCGTACTCTTTCCAATGGAAGTGGTCCCACTTCATTTGGAGTCTGTATGAAAGAGTTATGACTGTTTTACCCAGAACACTTGTTTATTGACTAGTTTCAGGACTGGTCACAAACCCTACATTCCACAGAGTGTATCTCCATAATTATAGCGAATAAAGAGCTGAAATTTTTACCATAGGTACCTTGATATGTCTTCTCAATAAAATAGTGATTTCACCGTCTGAATCGTTCTAGAAAAAACGTTATAGAAAAAATGGTAAGATGACCTGAAAATAACATACCTTAGAACACATCACCAAAAGACTACATCCTCCCTTGAAATTCGGCCTTATTTTTCTTCTTCTTCCCTATGAAATTAGACTTGTATCAAATGAATGTATAATGATATTTATTTATACAATTTATGTCACTTCCTTTTAACATTAGGGCCAACCTGACACTTTCTTATTTTGGAATTATTTTCTTTAATTATTTCCAGGGCCTACATGTACTTCCTTTTTCAATTCACTTTGTCATCTTCAAAAATTCATTTCTCCTCAACCATGAGGATCCATGTGATGTGCCACATACCACCGGAAACAAAATGATGTATACTATTTATTCATGGGTGTTGTATATGCATGTGCATTTTCCTTCATGTCCAAATACCTTTATCAATCTTGCGGTCCAAAACACATGACTAGGGTTGACATCAATGACAACAATCAATCTTCCAACACATGCCCGGTGGACAGGTGCATATGGGGATATGATTAGCTCATACCTCCATGGGGATGGAAGCCCACATATGGATGATGTAACCCCATACAGAGGAAAAGCGATTCCCGAGACTTGCACTAGGAATAAATAAGGACGTTTCACGATAAACACATTCGTATACTTAGACCCAGGGGGATCTTTCTTTTCCATGTGGACGTTGTCCTTGGGATTCCCATGGCATCACCTTTGTGACCCTAGACGTCATTGTTGAGGAAAAGATATGAATTGATCTTACTCAAACATTTTCAGAATTTACTTGGCTAAAGAAAAATAGACGGGAATATCAGCCTATGTTTATAGCCAACAAAAATAACATCCTAACTCACAAATATTAATTATGAGTGCTTAGGCTAGTCTTTTTTCAACAAAAAGCTTGCTGGAAATTCAGTTTTTATGTAATCTTATGACTATAACAATTGTTGAAATAAATGTAAGAACAAAAGTAAATACATGAAGATGATAATCAAGACAGATGAGACAAAAAGCAATCCTTCATTTCATTCCAATTCACCAAAGATTCATTTTCTTTACAAAATCTCATAAAAAAATCTTGGACCAAAGTCAAACTTAGACATCCCCATTGGAACATACAAAAGGAACTCCGACAGAAAACCAAAACTAAACTCTAAAAGTTGGATCAACTTGCCACAGATTGTTTCCGACTCAACTCTACACAATAGCCTTTCTCAGTCATGAAAATTAATTCACAAACATATAAGTCTACACAGACTATCAAAGATAGATCAACACCTCTAAAAAACAAGTGTTTGAATGATTTGATTCAACCCTAAATATTGTTGTCTAAAATAAGACCCTGCTATCATAAAAGAGAATTAGGTTGTGATGAATATATGAATGAATGAAAACTGAACTATCTCAACATAAACTCAAAGATAAAACCTTAGCATGCTTTTGCTTCTATCCTCCTCTTGTTCCTCCCTTTCCTTTTTTTTTTAACAAATTAGAATTGGTTGAACAAGTCGAACCAATTCATTAGTTAGGTTAGTTAAAAGACTCAAATAACTTTAGTTAGGGGGGAGAGTAATAATTATAATAAGGGTCATAAATAAATAATAACTAGTAGGTGGGACCCCTTGTGACTCCCTTTAGTTCATAACAATCATAGCATAACCATTAGTTAAGAAAAAAACACCTCTTTGTGCCTCCCATCAACATATTCACTTTTGGGCAATTTAAACTCATGAAATTTGAAATTATTTGAAAAATAATACTCATATATCCAAAATAAACATGTTGTCCAAAGATCCCTGAAGTCAACTGTCATAAAAAATAGATGTAATTAAAACTAAAAAACCATATTTCCCAGTCTGTTATGCAACCCTTCCTTGATTGCTACTGTCACCTCTTGATTTTCCTAAATTTTCCTTTAGTTGTGCAGAGCCTTTAGGCCTAATTTCACTAATCATGTGGGAACAGTCATCCATCAAACGCATCCAGGAAGACACAGACATGTCAAAGCCATTCGAGGGTGAGGAGGGGGAATCGGTGGATTTTCCTTTATCACGGACATGGTGGGCCTCAGTTATCAATCTCTTTCTAGCATGGGAGGATTTCACTGGTGAGTGATCAGGGGCAGCTTGGGCAATGGGGTTAACCGACAGAGGAGGAGGCAAAGACAAGTTGGGCCAGCCATGATGTTGGGAGACTGTTGGGTGGACAATCTCTTGCCATCCATCATTTTCAAGGACCTCGGGTTGTAATGAGACATGAGGAGGTGTAGGGATACTAGGTGCTTGCGGGGCTTGGAAATGATGCCTTTCAGGACTAGGTTGTACTATTCCCTGCATAATCCAATTGAAGAATCCAGCATGAAACAATTGGCCAAGCTCTTGTGAATCAACGTCAAAATGTATGGGGAACCTAGGACTTCTTGGGCCTCGGTTCCAATTAACTCTACCTCTATTTCCTCGGCCATGGCAACCTTGACTAAAAAAACTCATCCTGCATGCATGATCAATTAGCAAATAGTCTTTTAAATAACCATACATGACAACTCTTTAAAAATATGAAATAGATTTATCTCAACAATGTATCAGACTCATGCAATCCAATCCATACAAATTGTTTCATCGTTAATCAATGAGAAGGGGGTGAAAAAGGGTTGTGGGATATGTGAGAGGGTTGTATTAAGAGAAAATATGATATAATGAAGGGGAAAAAACATGGTCACTGCTCAATGACAAAAAAAATCCACACAAGACACTGCCACCTTCATCTTCTTTAACACATAAATTCTCTTGACTATAATCAATCTTAGAACAGGGAGTGGAAAAATGAATATGGGAGGTGACGGGGTTTGTAATTAGAGGCCAGTGAAACAATGAAAGGGAATATGAATGATTATTGTTCATGAAATTAATTAAGTGATCCATAAAACATTTTACGAAAAGAGATGCATCAACCATCAATCATTTGACCAAATAATATTTTTTGTGCATTTAACTAGTTCATTGTTCATAATCAAATATCCAACACAGTTCCATCACAAGATAGTATGCATCCCACACAATTTGTAAGAGGTTTTGTTCTCTTCATTCACATACTTTACATTTTATAAACATTTACAAACAATACCCATTTTCAATCTGTAAACTATCAAAATCAACCACTGCCCATGCATTTCTTCAATCCATAATAATACTTCAAAAGTCATGTTTCCAAATTAACAATGAAGTCACTATCATTGCTCATTTAAATGCAATGATATTTGTTAAACATGTATAGGAAGTAACCAAAATAATCAAGACCAAATTTCCATGCCCGAAATGACAATTAATCATACAACCAGCAACCACCATTTAGACACAAGCTATGCACAGGGTGATTTTCCCAGGCAATGTAGTTATGCCACTGTAAAAAAAAAAAAATCAATGCGACTTAAAAGTTGGGCCACCCATCTATCAATATTGTCATCAACAACATGCCTTCTTTAACAAGTGATCGATTGAAATAAATAAACATGCCTAAAATTCTGTGGGTATCCCTGAGTGTGAAAACCAAGCTAGTCATACTACACACAGTGCACAACTAAAAAATCCTTATGATGCAACATTTCCACTTAACACAAAAAACACATAGTCACGGTAATAACTCAACATATGATGTTGAGCCATCGATTTAATATAATATTGCTTTGATTTAGTCACACTGTGATAAAAAATGTTGTGCACACTCAGGCTCATACAATCAACAAGAATAAGGATGCAGTGGATATACTCTCTACAGTCATCCAGTTCAATATTCATTTGGCCCCAAAGAAAACCATAGTTACCACGCCCATTATTTCATTTTTCAAAACACCATACAAACAACATGACATGCATGAGCACATCAAGAATTTGTAACCAATGCTAGCTAATCATCCAACAATCATTAGTGCCAATGCCAGTGATTGTCTATCAACCAAACAATTCCTCGTTGTTGTAAAAAATCCATCAACTTATCAAGTTATGGTAACTACATATACCCATGCATCAAATTGAATTGAGGCAAAGGCCTTATCCATTAACAATACTGATTTATTAACATAAGAAGAGTGATTGTGTACTTTGAAAGTGCAATTGGAGATGAGGGGTTTATCATTATTATCACATAAGTAGTATCTAAATGCCAAACCAAAACAACTACCATACAACTAAGCGGGTGAGTCTGTATTCAAATTAATCGACCATAATAACCCATAGCAACCTGACAGGCACAACAATCTACTCTATAAAACTCTAGACTGGAGGGTTAAGGGTCTACTCTATAGCCAACACTAGGGGAACGGAGCCAACTCCTTGTAATGGTGGAAACTTCGAGGCCAAGGGTGTGCACACAAAGAGAGCCATGATTCATTCGTGGACATGTAACAATCCATGGCAGGGGGGCATAACAAAAGGTGAGGCTCCCATTCATCCTGAAAATTCTATTTAATGCACACAAGGTATAACCCTCATGTTTTTCGTTTAAAATACCACAGTACTGAGGTGAAGACAGGGTCGAGTTAAGAATAGAACACTCACTTCGTGACCCTTAGTGGTGGAAACAACCAATTCCCAAGTGAACGAAACACAGTGCCGTAGGAGACCTTCAACTACCAACCCCATAAAATCCAAATACTAGGTTTAGTGACAAATGCATGTAGATAGCCATCCACCCAAGACTAAAGAAAAAACCCTCCAACTAAACCAGTAGTGATAACAAAGAGCTATCACCCAGGAAGACCAATAACCCCTATGAACTCAAAAATATTACAAGAAGAACCATACATTCTTCATTGCAAGAACCCAAATTTCACATAGTGGAAACACTTAGGGAAACTCAACCCAATACACTTGAAACAGTAATCATTTCATAACTAGAGCAGAGTCACGAATGGCCAAAAAAGACATACATGTAATCGAATTCGTTAAAACGATAGTTGGCTGAGCGGTTCCTCCCTACTAAAAATTTGGAGCATAACCACAGCAGCAAGATCGAACAATAGACCGACTAGGGTGGTGGCTAACAGGAGGAGTAAAGGTGATGTGCATTAAATGCATGTTGCCTCCACCCAAAATGGATTAACTCATCAGTACATGCCAACACACACTTCATTAACCATTAATCAAACCATGTATTGAAACCATCGCCATATTAAAAACCAATAGTGTGACTTATACCATAACATAATTCAAGTCCCATATAATTCAACCATTCGCATAACCAATATAACTATTACCATGCCAATGTGGCATCAACATTTCATACCAAATGTGTATTAACCATACAACCCAATTGAAATTTATGTCCATTTACTTGCTAGCTAGAGTTTAACAATAATCGTTAAGTATTCTCGTGCATATAGTATAGCTTAGGATAGCTTTAAATTCTTCAATTGTTTCTCATTTACTTCCCATTGTTCTCATGTAGTATAGTAAAAATGAAGAATTGGATTCCCTTTCTTTGCACTTTATAGTATTTTTTCCTTTCTCAAAACTGTCTTTCATGTAATTTCACTAACATGTTTGTTGTGCAGGTACAATAAGAACGAATGCCATTAATGAATATCATAGGTTGTAGTAACATAAAGAATCAACAATTCAAAATCTCAACTCATACCAATAACAACAAGATATCATCAACCATGTAAGCCATGTCGCACATCATCACAACATAAAAAATGAACAAATCTGATCTCCAATAGTTCAAGGGAACACCTACTAGTATTATTATTATTATTATTTATAATAAGAGGCTTTAGCAACACTTTGCGGGCAAAACTTTGTTGACAATTTTAATCGTCAACAAACTGGCGACTCCACGGGAAAATTTGTTTTCAACAGATTTAGAACTCAAAACTCATGGTTTCACAGACCAAGAACAGTAATTTTGGAGGATGTAACCAGAATAATTATGCAACAGGGGGAACTGAGGGGACTTAACAGAAAGATGACAGGGACTTTGGGAATAATTGATGAAAAATGTTAAGTACGAGGGGTTTTTACCACTGTATGTATAATAATTCATTTGGAATATGCTCTTAACGTTCAAGGAGGAAAACTTATAGACTTTATCTTAAGATCTCAATGGATGAAGAATTGGTAAGAATAAGCGAGAAATAACCAATTCCTTGTAAGAGAACAGTGGAAACATGTAACCATTTCAAGGGTCCTTCAGAGGAGACATCATAACAGCTATGTAAGATTGATTTTTATCGACTAACAATGCTTTGCAGGAGTGTCACTGTGGCAAAATTGATCCAACATTCTATATTGACCAAACACTAAAATATGATAAAGACAAAAATCGCAACAAAAGTAATAATGCAGAAATTAAAATAGCAGCAGTAAAAGACTCAATTGAAAAACAAAAAGGAAATAAAACTTAACTTAGAAGGCATAAATCAAGGTACTGTAAGAATAGAAAAGAAACACGAAAATTGAAAGCATAGCTAGGCTACTAGTATACAGCAAAATCCAGACAACTTTAGAACTTTTCATGTTGGTTCCTCGCAATATTTCAAGTGAGGGGAGTTAGTGTTGTAGGGAAACAATTGCTCATGTAATTCTTTTGAGATATAAGAATTAGTATCCAAGACAAAAGAAATTGTGAAAGGACTGATCACCTAGAAATATGATGTAATCATCAGTCCCTTGACGCGCACAATTAGATCATCAAGATAGAGATGGAGACTGACCAATTCATCAAGAGTCATGTGCATAGTTTTTTTAAAAGCAGTACATGTATCAAGTAAGCTAAAAACCCGTCATTTGTAAGGCACAACATCATAATTAGTAATGAAAGTGGTTTTGTGAAAATTTTCCCCTTTTACTTTGATTCTCTTGTAACCAAAAATAATGTCAAGTAAGAGTTTTAACTATGACTCTATAGCCTGTTGCAAAAACATTTCCATATTGAGAGGGGGAAAGGGATTTCTCATAATCGCTTTCCTGAAAGTTCGAAGACTAATGCAATTTTTGATATTATCAATGGTCCTCGAGGCCAATTTCAAAATTGAGACCCATTCAGGGTGGGATGAAAAAAACATTTCATCCATTAAGAAATATCTCAAATCCCTTCGAAAGGGTGCTTCCAATGCAGAGTTAACAAATTCTTGTTTTTGCCTAGCTAGTTTCATAATATGTTGAACAAGACCAGGATCAAAACCACAAAGTTCCTCATAAGACCAAGCAAAAACATTTTGAGATCCACCAATTAGTCTGGTGGACCTCATCTCTTCTTTACTAGTACATTGGACATTTATTTTAACATTCGTTGAAGTTTCAAATGTCCTAATGTTTAGGAGGACGGTTTCAATCACCTTCTTCTGTAACTCCTCTTCTTTTTGTTTTTATTTATTTCCTACAACACTCAAATAAAACAAACTCTCAAGAGGAGTCAAGCCCTCAGGAATCTTATTATTTTCCACATATATAATATCCTCAGGCTTAAGAGGTTCATTTTGAATGGCAGCACAAATACTCTCATCGTTAGGGATGTCCTTCCAAGATCCTTCCTTTTCAGGGATGTATGGATGATGTAGATATTGAAAGGCACAATCGGGTTTGCACGACAAGAGTTGTTGGTTATAAGAGGCTTCAAAGACAACTAACCGATCATCCAATGAATTAAAATCCTTCTTAACATGAGTGATGTTGAAAGATAGAAGGTTCGAGACAAGTTCCCAAACAGTTTAGGACTATCATTCCATCAACTTATCGCTAGGAGATCTTATCTTACGTATCAGGTTCACAAAAAGCTCAAATTTCTTGAAAAATGAAAGGTGAGTACAACCAAGATTAAGGGTGTTCTCAATGCCTAATAATAACTCTTCGAATTCAGCGACATTGTTTGTACAGGAAAACTCCAACCTGTATGATAGATTATGAATTTTTCCTGCAGGGGAAGCCAAGACAATACCAACCCTTTTACCTTCACTAGAGCATGAACCATCAAAGTGCATATGTCATATATCATTATCTAAATCATTGTTTTCCAAAGGAATATTATCCTCTTCAACAAAGATGGAATACACTCCTAGGTCTTCTTCAATATAGTTTATGCTAGATTGCAGAACATTCTCTATGTAGGGTAAAATCCTTCCCTCTCTAAGGAATATAATATTCTTTCCATTTCTCAAAATAGATAAATGTGTCCCATCGAGCGAGAGGTATCCACCTGTTAAGGCTTTCCAATATCTCCCCAAGATAATTGAATAATTGCATACATGCATATCAATCACCTAAATGTTGAGGGTTGTCCTTATCTCAGGATGAGCGCATAAAACCAAGGTTACATCTTTAATATTGCATATGGTTGTTTGTTGTAGACTATTATAGGAGAGCATGCTTCTAGCATTTTCATTTATACAGGACAAGCCTAGCTCTTCCATAATAATCTTTGACATGACACTTGGGCCTGAACCACCATCAATGAGGCAACAATGGGCAATATTGTCCATGATCTTTATAGAAATATAAAAAGGGGGGTTTTTTACAGGGTATATGAAGTTATGTACACCTACTTTATTTATAGAAGAATCCTCTTCGTCTACCTCTTTGGAAATATTGGCTACAACATAATCTTTTCCTTCCATGAATTTTTTTAGATGCATCTGTTGTTCAGGGATGACAACCATGTCTAGGAGGGTTGCATCTGCTTTGATGTTGGCCTATTGATTCAAGATATTATATTTAGAAGAGGGAGGAGGGGGAGTGATTCTTTGACTCTCAGGAATTTTAGGAACCTGGGGCGTAGCCGTGGTTGAGGATGAGCTAGGGCTAGAAGAACTGCGAGGAGGATCAAATTTACCCTTGGGAGCATAGGCTTTGTTCCTAGTGTTTATAACCATGACATCCTCTGGCTCCGCAAATTCTAGGACAACGATAGTAGCTTCCGGTCTCTTACCAAAGATATTATCTCGGACACTCTTCTTTACCTCACATGTGGTTTCTTCATGGTGATCCTCACAAAAGTTGCACCAACTCCGAGGTAGGATAGCCTTAGGCTAACAATTGTTTTCAACTAGATTTCTAAAGGGGGGTGCAGAAGAGGATGAAGCTCTAGGGGTGAGAGGGGAGACAATACCCTTCCACTCAAATTCTATGATACGATTTTTCATATATTGTACTAGCTATAAGAGAGTGAACATGTTTGTCTATCTAATTGATTCTCCCTGGGGAAGACCAGTTCTTTCAAGTTGTTCTTCATACTCTGAGCAAGTATGCAGAGTGGAACTGAGATTATCAATGTCCTTTTCTTCAATCCTATGATGGTAAGGATAAGGCAATGCATTGTAGTAATGCATGGAAGCGATTTGGTTATGAGGGAAAATAAGTTCAAGGATTTGATTGTAAAAATCGGTGAAATGCAAGTTGAAAGACTTGATGGGGTCACCATCTTTATAAGTGACATTATTGTATTCCCTTAACTTCTCGAAAGGGATTTTGGATTGCCCATAAGTGGATCCAAACCAATAGTTTAACTCATCCCATGTAAATAGGATCTTAGGAGGAAGGTCAAAGAAGTAGGCTGCAACCTTTCCTTCCAAGGAATTGACGAACAAGTGCGTGCAAGTGTCATTCTCGTTAGCCCCTATGTTATGAAAATAATTAGAAAATGTGACTAGGTGTTCATTGGTACTGACAGTGTTATTTCCTGAAAACTTAGGAAAATGCTCTTTAAACTTTGGAATTGGGCGAGTAGCAGGTGCTAGGTTAAGAGGACAAGACACATGCCATAGTGTGGTTGTGGCATCTTCTTCAAACTGAAAAATACCATACTTTTTAATGACTTTGGTGGGGTTTGTATTAGATTGGACAGGGATATGGTGGTTGTACAAGATACCAATCACTGATGACGATGAATATTGGGAAGATGGAGCACTTCCAGTGCCACCATAGCCACCACTAGATGCCATCTTATGGATGATATATGAGGGGAAGAAAGGAGAGCTGGATGAATCAGATAAATTTCTCCTTAGAGAACTTTGTTGGGTAGATAACACAATGTTTCTTCTTCCTATTTTACAAATAGAATTGATTTTGGGTGACAAGCCTCTTCTTCTTCTAGAAGCACGAGAGTCTAAGGACATGAAATAAAGGCCAAATCTCAAAGAAACAAGGTTTACTATTGATTTCTAGGTTGTCTACGTCTAGCCTCCAATTGTTCTTGAGCACTAATATCTCGTTCAATTGTTGCCCAATAATGGTTAAGTTTGGCACGGGGATTGGCAATTTCTAGAATGGTGTTAAACAAGTTCAAAGCAATGTTGGTCTGGTCTTGAAGATCGGGCTCGATATTGTTCTTCCTTGCAACAAAAGCAATCATTAATAGAAAAATAGTCAAAGAATCAATTTCAGAAAAGAAAGATGTATCATTGAAAATCGAGTATAAATTTTTAACCAGAGAGATATCGAATATCTCCCCAGTACGGTCGCCAAATAAATGTTGAGGAAAAGATATGAATTGATCTTAATCAAACATTTTCAAACTTTACTTGGCTAAAACAAAGTAGACCAGAATATCACTCTATGTTTATAGCCAACAAAAATAACATCCTAACTCACAAGTATTAATTACGAGTGCTTAGGATAGTCTTTTATCAACAAAAAGCTCGTTGTAAATTCACTTTTTATGTAATTTTCTGAATATAATAGTTGCTGAAATAAATGTAAGAAAAGAAGTAAAGACACCAAGATGATAATCAAGACAGATGAGAGATAAAGAAATCCTTTATTTCATTCCATTTCACCAAAGAGTCATTTTCTTTACACAATCTCATATAGAAATCTTGGACCAAAGTCAAACTTAGACATCCCCGATGGAACATACAAAAGGACTTCCGACAGAAAACCAAAACTGAACTCTAAAAGTTGGATCAACTTTCCATAGATTTTTGCCCACTCGACTCTGCACAATAGCCTTTATCCTCCTCTTGTTCCTCCCTTTCCTTTTGGTTTTAACAAATTAGAATTGGTTGAAGAAGTTGAACCAATTCATTAGTTAAGTTAATTAAAAGACTCAACTATCTTTAGTTAGGGGAAGAGTAATAATTATAATAAGGGTCATAAATAAATAATAACTAGTAGGTGGGACCCCTTGTGACTCCTTTTAGTTCATAACAATCATAACAATCATAACATAATCATTAGTTAATAAAAACACACCTCCTTGTGTTTCCCGTCAACATATTCACTTTTGGGCAATTTAAACTCATGAAATTTGAAATTATTTAAAAAATAATACTCATATATCCAAAATAAACATGTTGTCCAAAGATCCCTGAACTCAACTATCACAAAACAATAGATATAATCAAAACTCAAAAACCGTATTTCCCACCCTGTGATGCAACCCTTCCTTGATTTCTGCTGTGACCTCTTGATTTTCCTGAATTTTTCTTTGGTTGTGCAGACACTTTAGGCCTAATTTCACTAATCACGTGGGAACATGCATCCCTCAAATGCATTCGAGAAGACACAGACTTGTCAGAACCATTGCAGGGTGAGGAGGGGGCAGCAATGGCTTTTCCTTTATCAAGGGCATGGTGGGCCTCAGTTTTCAATCTCTTGCTAGCATGGGAGGATCGCATTGGCGAGTGGTCATGGGGATCTTGGGAAATGGGGTTAACCGGCGGAGGAGGAGGCAAAGACAAGTTGGGCCAGCCATGATGTTGGGAGACTGGCGGGTGGACAATCTCTTGCCATCCATCATTTTCAGGGACCTCAAGCTGTAATGAGACATGAGGAGGTACAGGGATACCGAGTGCTTGCGGGACTTGGAAAGGAGGCCTTTTAGGTCTAGGTTGGACTATTCCCTGCCAAATTCAATTGAAGAATCTGGCATGAAACGATTGGCCAAGCTCTTGTGAATCAACTTCAAAATGTATGGAGAACCTAGGCCTTCTTGGGCCTCGATTCCAATTACCTCTACCTATGTTTCCTCGACCATGGCTACCTCGATTGAAAAAACTCATCTTGCATGTGTGATCAATTAGAAAATAGTCTTTTAAATAACCATACATGAAAACTCTTTAAAAATATGAAATAAATTTGGCTCAACAATGTATCAGACTCATGCAATCCAATCCATACAAATTTTTTCACCCTTAATCAATGAGAAGGGGGTGAAAACGGGTTGTGGGATATGTGAGAGGGTTGTATTGAGAGAAAATTTGATATAATGAGGGAGCAAAGACATGGTCACTGCTCAATGACAACAACAATAAAATGTAAAGAAAACCAATAAAACTTCACTGCAATCCACACAAGACACTGCCACCTTCATCTTCTTTAACACATAAATTCTCTTGACTATAATCAATCTCAGAACAGGGAGTGAAAAAATGAATATGGGAGGTGATGGGGTTTGTAATTAGCAGAAAGTGAAATAATGGAAGGGAAGAAGAACAATTATTGTTCATGAAATTAATTCAGTGATCCATACAACATTCTATGAAAGGAGATGCATCAACCATCAATCATTTGATCAAATAATAATATGTGTGTATTTAACTAGTTCATTGTTCATAATCAAATATCCAACATAGTTCCATCACAAGACTGTAGGCATCCCACACAATTTTTAAGAGGTTATGTTCCCTTCATTCAATCCACAATAATACTTCAAAAGCCATGTTTTCAAATTCACAATGAAGTCACTATCACTGCAATCGGGCCTATCATTTAAATGAAATGATATTCGTTAAACATGTATAAGAAGTAACCAAAATAATCAAGACCAAATTTCCACGCCTGAAATGAAAATTAATCATACAACGAACAACCACCATTTAGACACAAGCTATGCACAGGGTGATTTTCCTAGGTAATGTAGGTCTGCCACTGTAAAAAAAAACAATTCAATGAGACTTAAAATTTGGGCCACCCATCCAACACGACTGTCATCAACAACATGTATGCTTTAAAAAGTGATCGATTGCACTAAATAAACATGATTAAAACTCTGTGGGTATCCCTGAGTGTGAAAACCAAGCTATCCATACTACACACAGTGCGCAACTAACAAACCCCCACAATGCAACATTTCCACTTAACACAACAAACACACAGTCACGGTAATAACTCAACATATCATGATGCACCATCGATTTAATATAATATTGCATCAATTTAGTCACACCGTGATCGACTATGTTGTGCACACTCAGGATTATACAATCAACAAGCATAAGGATGCAATGGATATACTCTCTATAATCATCCAGTTCAATAGTCATTCGATCCCAAATAAAACCATAGTTACCACACCCATTATTTAATTTTTCAAAACAACATACACACAATGTGAGATGCGTGAGCACATCAATCATTTGTAACCAATGTCAGCTAATCATCCAACAATCATTAGTGCCAATGCCAGTGACCTATACCCATGCATCAAATCAAATCGGGGCAGAGGCCTTCTCCATTAACAATACTGAGTTATTACCATAAGAAGAGTGACTGTGTACTTTGAAATTGAAATTGGAGATGAGGGGTTTATCATTATTATTACAGAAGTAGTAACTCAATGCCAAACCAAAACGACTGGCGTACGACCAACTGGGCGAGCCTATATTCAAAGTAATCGAACAAAATAACGTGTAACAACTTGACATGCATGACAATATCCTCTATAAAGCTCCAGACTGGAGGGTTAAGGGTCTATTCTGTAGCCAGCACCAGGGGAACGGAGCCAATTCATTGCAATGGTGGAAACTTCGAGGAAAAGGGTGTGCACACAGAGAGAGGCATGATTCATTCGTGGATAGGTAACAATCAATGGCAGGGGGCCATAACAAAAGGTGAGGCTCCCATTCAGCCTGACAATTCTATTTAATGCATGCAGGGTATAACCCTTGTGTTCTTCATTTAAATACCACAGTACTAAGGTGAAGACAAGGTCGAGTTAAGAACAAAAAACTCACTTCATGACCCTTAGTGGTGGAAATAACCAATTCCCAAGTGAACAAAACACAGTGTCGCAAGATACCTTCAACTACCAACCCCATAAAATCCAAAGACTAGGTTTAGTGAAAAATGTGTCGAGATATCCATCCACTCAAGACTAAACAAAAACCCTCCAACTAAACCAGCAACGATAATAGAGAGCTATCACCTAGGAAGACCAATAACCTCTATGAACTCAAAACTATTACAGGAAGAACCATACATTCTTCATTCCAAGAACCCAAATTTCATGTAGTTGCAACACTTAGGAAAACACAACCCAATAGACCTGAGCCAATAATCATTTCATAACTAGAGCAGAGTCACGAATGGCCAAAAAATACATACCTATAATTGAATTCCTTAAAACAAGAGTTGGTCGCGCGGTTCCTCCCTGCTAAAAAATTGGAGCATAACCATAGCAACAATATCGAACAATAGCCTGACTAGGGTGGCGGATAACAGGAGGAGTAAAGGTGGCATGCAGTAAATGCATGTTGCCTCCACCCAGAATGGATTAACTCATGAGTACATGCCAACACACTCTTCATCAACCATTAATCAAACCATGTATTGAAACCATCACCATATTAAAAACCAATAGTGTGACTTATGCCATAACATAATTCAAGTCCCATATAATTCAACCATTTGCATAACCAATATCATTATTACCTTGTCAATGCACCATCAACATTTCATACCAAATTTGTATTAACCATACAACCCAATCGAAATTTATGTCCATTTATTTGCTAGCTAGAGTTTAACAATAATTGTTAAGTCTTCTCATGCATGTAGTATAGCTTAGGATATCTTTAAATTCTTCAATTATTTCTCATTTCCTTCCCATCGTTTGCATGTAGTATAGTAAAAACGCAGAATTGGATTCCTTTTCTTTGCACTTTATACTATTTTTGCCTTTCTCAAAACTACCTTTGATGTAATTCAACTAACATGTTTGTTGTGCAGGGGTGATAAGAACGAATGACATTAATGAATAGCATAAGTTGTAGTAACAAAAATAATCAACACTTAAAAATCTCAACTCGTACCAATAACAACAAGATTTCATCAACCATGTAAGTCATGTTGCACATCATCACAACATAAAAAATGAACAATTTTGATCTCCAATAGTTCAAGGGGGTCCCACCTACTAGTATTATTTAGTTTTTTTTATAACAAGAGGCTTTAGCAACACTTTGTGGGCAAAACATTGTTGACAATTTTTATCGTCAACAGTCACCCAGCATTAGGATTGGCATTATGGAGGCAGTTGTGTGATAATTGGCACATGTGGGATCATCTAGGCCCTCGAAAAGCCTAACATTTTGTAGATGGGCCCAACATTCCACCCAAGAAACTCAATGTCACCCTAGAAGGGCATGATGTCACCCCTAAAAGTGATTTTAGGGTTAAATTATTTGAATTTGTGTAAAAATATTATTTTTCATGTAATTTGGCCATGTCAGCCTTTTGATGACCTAATTTTAATTAAAGGTCATTCATATTGTATAAATAAGAGATAAAAACTCTCATTTTTTCATCATTCACTCATCACACAAGCGGGAGGTATCAAATTTGGCCTTCTTTAAGGGTTATTTGTTGAAACTAAGTGGTGCGCAACTTTTAGGGAGGCAAATCTTGGTGTATTTTGGAAAATTTTCATTTTGGAGGATCTTCAACTAGGGTTTGGCTTAATTATTCTTGGTGAAGTAAGTAGAAAATATGCATTTATTTATTGTGAATGAATTCTTTTGGTGAATTTACTTGTTTCATATTTAACATTATGAAACTTCTTTCTTGAAACCCTAGTAGAAAGACATATGTTATTATATTTTTCTCTATTAACCAGGATGGCCTAACTAAGAGGGGGGGTGAATCAATTAGATAAAATTTCTTTCTTTTTATTTAATAGATTACTCAATGAGCACAGATTATGACTTTTACTGTATGTCTTTCTACAAATCATTCAACTAAATAAATATGCAATCACATAAATAGACAATGACACAAATATTTTCATGAGGAAACCCAAAAGGAAAAAACCTCTTCTTCTTATGAATGAAAGGCAAGCTCCAACTCCTCTTTACATTCTTATTTTATCTGAGCTGCAACCTAGATGAGGCTACTACCTCTATTTCTTCAGCACCTACTGAATGGAAGCTACAACTCCCAGATGTACAAGCAAGAACTTGTACAGGAGACTTTTATAGTCTCCCCTTGCTCCTCCCTACAACCCTGAAATCATTATCTGTCACTAAGAACCTACAAACTAACTCTTTATCTTATTTGACAAAGATTAAGCATTCAAATCCTCTCTGTTTTTCATATCACAATAAATTCTTGACCAGACCACTTAGATTTATCAATCTGTGTATGTGTCTTCCCTCCTCTATCTTTTTCTCTTCCTCAAATTTTACAGAGCCATATATCTCCCATAATTCTCTTCTTTTTCTTGAAACTTCACTTTATATATCTTTTTGTATCATCAACGCGTACAATCGAATCCTCAGGCTTCAACGAATCAGTGACAATAACTGAATGACTTCCTTACAGTAATTATTATTGGCTAAGGCATCAAGATGAACAATATCCACATGATCAGTTTAAAGATTTAATCATCACTATTCGATGAACATACATCTGTTTTGATTTTTCAACATGGAATAACCCTTCAGTGCTTTGGCAAGCCACTTGTGCTAACCCATATGTCCATTGGTCATGACCACAGGTTAATCGAAATGCATTTCGCATTTCGGTATTTAGGTGTTTCGCATTTCGACGTTTCGACATTCTTGTGATGAAGTGTTTCGACACTCCAACCCACGATCCCCGGTATATCGGTGTTTTGCATTTCGACATTTTGGCATTTCTGTGATGAAGTTTATTGACGCTCAAACTCACGATATCTTAAACTCTGAAATGGAGTCAGATCAACGGTCATATACGACTCTTATAGTACTCCTCCAATGCTTAATCCAACGGATATGACTTAATCATTCATCGAGATGGATGGCTGTCGTGGTTTCAGTATTTCGGCATTCGGGACTTCGTGATGTTGAAGTTTTTTCTTACCATGCAAAAATCCCGAAATAGAAACTCCTGGAATCCCGAAATAGAAACTCCCGAAATCATGTTATGTCTGTGCCTTTCGGTATTTCGGCATTTGGGACTTCGTTATGTTGGAGTTTTTGCTTATCATGCAAAAATCCTGAAAGAAACTCCCAGAATCCCGAAATAGAAACTCCCGGAATCATGTGACTTCGCGTTTCGGTATGTCGAGAGGGATGCTAATCTCCGAATTAGGAACCACCGTGCCTGTGCAAACTGATCAACAAACTCCCCCTTTGGCATTTTAAAGTTTGACATTAATGAAAAAACCAAGTCCTGTGCAAACTATGCAAACTGCAATCTGATGCAGGAGCATCGCTCCATGTCAGCAGCGTGCCAGCCAACCATCACATCCAGCACACATTTAATGGAGAAAGGGAGAGGCACAACCCTCTCAATTTTGAAATTTAAAATTTCAATAAATGTTGTAAGGCTTTTAATGCCAGACCACACCTTTTTACAGGTAGTGGTTGAGGTTTCCTTTAATGGTTGCATGCAGCAAGCCCAAGACATAGTCAGGACTGGGCATCCATTTATGTAATGTAGCCGTAGGAGCCACTCTATGATGGCGATAGCTCGGAGATGGTGAGGTTGAGGATAAACTCGAGAGATCCCTCTTTGTAATTAGAGAGAGTGATAGGATAGAGAATAGAAGAGCTCTCATGGAGAGAGAGTTGAGACTTGTTACAGTCCAGCCTTTGTAAACATTTGTATAGACATACAGATTAATAGAAAAGCAGTTTTCCCTGCATACTGTGTGTTTGATGTTTATATGTTTTTATGCATTTCATGTTTTAAATGAATAATTGGTGAAGCATTGCATAAGTTTCAATTCCTTCCTTTCTTGAAGTTTTCAAGTGCAAGGAGTGCACATAGTCCGCAAGGTGTGCGTTGACAGAAGTGAGACAAACTTAGGAAAGATCAAGAGGGATAGTGTTGAACCTTCATTAGCAGAGGTGCAACGAGTGCACAGGAAGGAACTTTGTCTCGAGTTCAGGGAAGACAAAACTACTGAAGGTTCTATAGAGATCTTCCAAGAGGGCATCGAGCAAGTGCATAGAGTGCACTAAGGAACTCTATTTCAAGTTATAAGAACAAATAAGTGTCGAAGAGAAGGCACTCATAGGGATGCTAAATACTCTGTACACTTTGCAAGGTGTGCGTCGAGAAGGAGAACGCCAGGTGGGCATAAGGAGTTTTCTTTTCAAGAAAACTTCTCGAATCTGAGTTATTCGAGATCCTCAAACGCAAAGTGTGCGCAGGAGTAAATCTCTGAGAGAATGAAGATCAAGAGGGACAACATTCCTAGAACACAGGTGAGATCCAAAGGAATTGAGCTCGAAGGGGAAGCGAAGGTTGAGGCCTTTGGAACTTCAGAAAATATTCCAAGGGGAAGGAATAAGTTCTCAAGATCAAGAGGGAGCACAAATATCATTAGATCTTATGCAAAGAACTAATAGTCATCGGATCCAGAGGAAGGCACATAGAGTTTAACCTCTGGGAGGTCGCGTAGGAGAGAAGTTGAAAGGAATAGTGGAGACATTTCATGGAGAAGTGCCGAAATCCCGAGATCCATAGGATCGCACCAAGTTGTGAGGGATTTAAGCCTTTAGAAGCACCCCAGGAGAGGAGTTGTATGGACGGTGGAGACACTCCGTAGAGAAGTGTCGAAATCACGTGGACTGTTGGATCTCGTAGATTGGTGAGGAGGTTAAGACTGAGCATTTTTTAGCGTTCAGAAGCTCAGGAGGAGTAGAGACCGTTGGATGAGAATCATCAAGGTTCGTTGATCTCGCACTCGAATTTTGCTATTTTGGAGTTCGGGGTTTGGAGCGGCAAGTGATTTTGGAGTCGTTGCATCGTGAACTCTCGGTTTGCGAAATCGTGCCAGCCATCGGATATGGAGCGTAATGGCCTGAGAGTCGTTGAATCAAGGATACGTGCATAAGGTTTAGTCCCTGGGAGGTGCACAGGAAAAATTATCTGGGCTGTTAGATCTACCACCAAGGACCGATAGCCGTCGGGATCCAGAAAAGGTGTGCGAGGTTTAAACCTCATAACAGCAGAAGGAAGAGGATTCGCCAAGTCCCAAAATCATTAGGACCACCCATTTTGGGGGATAGGTGGCAGAGATCTAATCCCATCGGGGATTTGGACACCGGGAATTCAAGGAGAAGGAGTCGTGAGACAAGAAGTCCCGGATCATGAAATTGCGAAACGATCGACAACATTCATCAAGGAGGACACGTGGCGAGTGGTCAAGTCTTGGGGAAAATCCCGAAAGGTTGTGGTTCGTCGATCCAGTTGGATCGTGGTTGTTGATTCAAGAGGAATCTGGACCGTTGATCTCTCAAGGGGGAGATTTTGGAATTTTGGGGTCCAGGAGTTCGAAGGACCTAGAATCGTCTGCAGCTGGAATCGCGAAATCGCAAATTACGAAATCCCGAAAAGTGGACCTTGGTCAAGGGTAGATTTTGGCATTTCAGGATCTGGGAGTTCGAAGGACCTAGAATCGTTGCAGCCGAAATCGTGAAATCGTGAATCACAAAAACCCGAAAGCATTTGGAGGAATAGCACCAGGTCACAGGACCGGTCATATGAAAATTGACTTAAGGGAGGATCTAATGAGCCGTTAGACCCTTTCGTGTTTCGACATTTCGAAAGATAGAGAACAGGAGGAGTGCTTGCATCGTGAATCCATGAATCATGAAAATCCAGTAGCGCTTTTGGCGTTAAGCGCATGGTCATAGAGTGTTGGTCATGTGGACGGAGGCTAAGGGAGGACCCAGAGTCGTTAAGCCCCTTTCGACATTTCGGCGACTGGGAGTTGGAGGGAAAAGGAGCTTGGGAGATCTCACATGCAGGAGTCCCGAAACCCTGAAATGCGAAAGGTGTGTTGGTTCAGAACAGAGAAGAGCGCCGAAAGTTGAGCGCATGAATAGGTTTTCTCAAAGCCTGTGCCAAGAAATTAAAGGGACATGTGGATTCGTTCAAGGGGTTCCAGCAGGAGTCTGAAGAGCCATTTCGGCTCATAAGAAGAACGATCCAGATACCGGTAGGTCGCAGAACCCTGTTGAGGTAGGGGGATTGCATCACAATCCCTACCAACAAACTCCCCCTTTGGCATTGATGGAAAACTTTAAATATCTTCTCCCCCTTTTGACATCTATGGCAAAGGAATCAACCATACTCCCCCTGAGAAAATAAAACCACTTGCAAAGATGTATCATTTCAGTAGGAACTCCCCCTATCAATAATAGTCAATAAACCTGTGTAGTCTAATATTATAATGAAACCCTTGCAATCTTTGAGAATGAAATGAAATTACAGAAGGTAAACCCCCAACTGATCCCTGAGACTTTCAAATTGCATTTTAGGTAAAGGTTTAGTAAATACATCTGCAATTTGATCCTTTGTGCCAACATATTCCACTTTAATAACTTTAGACATAACCTGATCTCTTAGAAAATGAAATTTAATGGGAACGTGCTTTGTTTTTGAATGCATAACGAGATTTTTAGAAATACTAATTGCATTGGTATTATAACAGAAGATAGGTATAGGTTCATCATAATGAATATGTATATCTTCTAGCATATGTTTCATCCATAGAAACTAAGTGAAACAAGTTGCAGCTGCTATGTATTCTACTTCAGCAGTAGACAAAGACACTGTTGATTGTTTTTTACTTGACCAACTTACAAGACATCTTCCAAGAAAAAATGTTGCTCCACTAGTACTCTTCCTATCATCAACACAACCTGCCCAATCAACATCAGTGAAAGCATATAAATCAAGTTGATTACCTATAGGATACCATAAACCATACTCTATTATCCCCTTAAGATATCTGAAAATTCTTTTGACTACTAGTAGATGAGAAGTTTTTGGTGAAGCCTGAAGCCTGCCAACTTGACAAACTGCATGCATAATATCAGGTCTTGTAGTTGTAGCATAAAGAAGACTACCGATTATAGATCTGCATACTGTCTGATCAACATCTTTAGTATCATCAAACTTACTTAATTTACAGCTAGTAACCATGGGAGTGCCAACTAGTTTAGAATATTCCATATGAAATTTCTTAAGCATTTCATTTATATACTTGGTTTGAGAAATGGAAATACCTTTATCAGATTGAGTAATTTGCAAGCCTAGGAAAAATTTCATTTCTCCTAGCATGGACATCTCAAACTCTTTCTGCATACTTTTAGAAAACTGTTTACTGAGCCTATTATCATCACTACCAAAAATTATATCATCTACATATATCTCAACAATGATCACGCTATCATTTACTCCTTTAATATATAGATTACTATCAATGTTACCTTTCCTGAATCCTTATTGCCTCAGGTAATTGTCAAGTATGGAATACCAAACCCTTGGTGCTTGCTTCAGCCCATACAATGCCTTTTTCAACCTATAAACATATTTTTCTGCTTCTTGTACCTAAAAACCATCTAGTTTTTCCATATATACTTCTTCCTCTAAATCACCATTCAAAAATGAAGACTTTACATCTATTTGGTAAACTTTAATATGTTTAGAACTGGCATAACCTAGAATCAATCTAATGGATTCCATTCCTGCAACAGGAGCAAAAGTTTCTCCATAATCTATTTTTTCTACCTGTGCATACCCTTTACAAACCAGTCTAGCCTTGTTTCTAGTTATTTTATCTACTTCATCCATCTTATTTCTGCAAATCCATTTAGCCCCTATGACATTCTTATTCAAAGGTTTAGGAACCAATTCCCATGTCTTATTCTTTTCTATTTGACTAAGTTCTTCATTCATTGCTTTCATCCAGTATTCATCTTTAATTGCTTCTTCAATACTTTTGGGTTCAATCAGAGAAAGTAAATATACATGTTCATGAGTTGAGGTGGATTCTTGCCTTCTGCTTCTTGTTCCAACACCTGCATTTAAGTCACCAAGTATTTGTTCTTCAGGATGATTTTTCTGCATTCTCTTGCTTAGAGTCTTTGATGGAGTCATGCCTTTGGATGGAGTTGTGCCCTTTATCAAAGTAGGAATTAATTGTTCACTATTAGCAGCCTTAGTTTCTTCTGTTTCACTTACTTCTTCATCCATCTTATGTTTGTCATATATTTCATGTATTTGTTGATCCTTTTGTTTAGATTTAGACTTCAAAAATAAAGACTCATCAAACCTTACATCTATAGATTCAACAATCTTTATTAATATGAAATTATAGCATTTATAAGCCTTTCTTGAACATGAATATCCAACCAATATGCCTTCATCAGTTCTTGAATCTAATTTTCCCAGATATTTATCAATTCTTTTAATGTAACACTTACTCCCAAAGATTCTAAAATGTTTTATGTTTGCTGGTCTTCCTTTCCATAATTGATAGGGTGGCTTATTAGTATTATTTCTTAGCAAACTTATATTCAAGATGTGTATAGTAGTGTGAACAGCTTGAGGCCAAAACATGTCATTCAATTTGGATTCATTTAACCTTATTCTTGCCATTTCCATAACAGTCATGTTTTTTCTTTCAACAACACCATTTTGCTGAGGTGTTTTTGTAACAGAGAAATGTCTTTTAATTCCATTTTCATCACAGTAATTGTTAAATTGTTTTGATACAAACTCTGATCCATTGTCTAACCTTAAGCACTTAATCTTCATATCAATTTCATTTTCAGTCAATTCTTTGAAAACTTGAAAACAGTTAAAAGTTTCAGACTTCTTTTTCAATAAAAACAACCAAGTCATTCTAGTAAAATCATCCACAAATAACAGAAAGTATCTTTCACCATTTAGACCTGTTTTCCTCATAGGTCCACATACATCAACATGTATTATTTCCAAAGGTTTTTTTGTAGAATATTCCTTTGTTTTAAACTTGACTCTAGTTTGTTTACTATGTTGACATTGTTTACAAATAGAGTTGGAAAGATTCTTTATGACAGGTAAGTTTCTTATTGCCTCTTTTTTATTTAACTGAATCGGATTGTCAAAGTTAATATGTCCAAGTATTTTATGCTATAACCAACTTTCATCTTCATGTCCAAGATAGAAATTTTTATCCTTCTCATCTAAAATGTATATGTTATTTGATGTCCTTGTAGCTGTTCCAACTAACTGATTTTTTTTAACATCCCTGATTTGACATTGTTTAGATTCAAATATCATAAGATGCCCTTTATCACATGTTTGACTTACACTCAACAAGTTATGTTCCATATTTTCAACTAGTAATACATTTTCCACCATTATGTCTTTATTCAAACAAACAAAGCCTCTTCCAACTATTTGAGTTGATTGATCATTACCAAATGTGACTGAACCTTATTTTCTTTCATCTAAAGAATCAAAGATTTGTTTTTTTCCTGTCATATGTTTTGAGCATCCACTGTCCACACACCACTTAACATTATGATCATCTTGTAAAACAAGTTTGCACTCTTCAATTTCTAAATGATCATTCTTCCTTTTCCAATAACTAGTTTTCTGATTTGTGTATTGGTTTATAACAAATTTTTGGAAATTCATTGGACAATTTCTTGAAACATGTCCAAAGTTATTACACCTATAGCATTCAACTTTAAATTTTAAAGCATCAAATCTGTTATGTGAGTTGTTCACATTGCTCTGAATAGATTTATCATGTCTTCTATCATATTCAAATCTAGATATGCCATGACTGTTATGTGCATTTATGTTTCCTAAAAAAACGTTATAGAAAGTTTCTTTGTGTCCATACTTATAACAGAAGAAACAGTAGCCTTCAAACCTGTTTTGATGTCTGCCATAACTTCTTCTATGCACTATTGAAACCTGATTCTCTTCTTGCCTTTTTGATTCAATCCTTTTGCTAGTAATTTTCTCATGATTATCCTCTGTACCTGCTTTCTCAACACTTGAGCTAGAACATCCATTAGTTACTGTAGATTTATAACCAATTCCAGTCTTATCATATGTTGAATTTTGACTACAAATAATTTGATTCAACACTTGAGAATTATGATTCATGTTATTTTCTTGTACTTTCTTTCTTAATGAGACTACTTCAATTTTTAAACCTTCATTTTCCTTATCCTTTTCTGCAGGCATTTTAGTTAGAGCTTCTTCAGTCACTCTAGCATCTTCTATTTTAATCTTTAAGTCAACTAACATGATTTCAGTGCTCTTAATCAAACCATTTGATTTCTGTAATTCAAATTCTAGTCTCTCAATTTCTCTTTTGAATTGTTTACATTCTCTTCTTACTTTCTTTAGTTCAGACAAAGCACTTACAAGTTCAGCTTCCAGGTCAACTTCACCTTCTTCTTCTTCAATAAGGTCATCATTCTGATTTTTCGTAGCCATAAAAAGTCTTATATCTGAAATTTCATCACTTTCATCTATATCTGAAGACTAACTATTATTTTTTATGAATAGACTTTTCTTTTTATAAGAATTTCTTTGAAATGGCTTCTTATACATTTTCTTATATTCTTTGGTTTTGATGTTACTTTCTTCTTCTCCATCAGAATTTTTATTGAAATGACACTTAGAAGAAAAATGCCCTATTATACCACAATCAAAGCACTTGAGAGGAAGTTTACCTTTGTACATTCCAGTACCTCTTTTTAGATTTTTGACAAAGTTAGCTTCTTCCATGTCTTCTTCTGAATCCTCATGATTACTGGTTTATGTTTCAACCTTTTTCTTGTCCTTCTTTGTTGCCTTGAAAGCTGCTTCCTTATTGGAAGGATTCTCATTAGATGTCCTCATCTCATATGTTGTTAGTATTCCTTACAACTCATCCATTAATAAAGTAGCAATATCAGTTCTTTCTTCTAAAGATGATATTTTGGGATCAAATCTTGCAGGTAAAGATCTAAGCACTTTTTGCACAATAATACAATTTCCAACTATTTCTCCTAAACCTCTCATAGTATTGACTACTTCATCAATATGTAATAAATATGTAGCTATATCTTCAGATTCTTCCATTTTTAAACTTTCAAATTGAATTCTATAGGATTGTAATTTAGCATTCTTTACCTTAGTATGTCCTTCATATACCTTCTTCAGTTTGTCCCATAACTCTTTTGCTGACTCACAATGCATTACTTTAACAAATTTTGAACCTGCTAATCCTCCAAGTATTGCATACATAGCTTTGGAATTACTCTAATAGAATTTCTTCCCTGCAACATCTGTTGGAACTGTTGCTAGAGTATTATATTCATTCAACACAACTTGCCAAACATCTACTCCTTGAGACTACAAAAACAACTTCATCCTGATACTCCAAAAAGCATAATTATGTCCATCAAACAGAGGTAATCCATGTTTAGTAAAATCAGATTTCTTATCCATTTTTAAGGATCAAACTTCCAATGATTAAACTAAATCTTGAAGTAACCTGCTCTGATACCAATTGCTAACCAGGATAGACTAACTCAGAGGGGGGGTGAATCAATTAGATAAAATTTCTTTCTTTTTATTTAACAGATTACTCAATGAACACAGATTATGCCTTTTATTGTATGTCTTGCTACAAATCATTCAACTAAATAAATATGCAATCACATAAATAGAAAATGACACAAAGATTTTCATGAGGAAACCCAAAAGGGAAAAACCTCTTCTTCTTATGAATGAAAGGCAAGCTCCAACTCCTCTTTACATTCTTATTTTATCTGAGCTGCAACCCAGATGAGGCTGCTACCTCTGTTTCTTCAGCACCTACTGAATGGAAGCTACAACTCCCAGATGTACACGCACCAACTTATACAGGAGACTTTTACAGTCTCCCCTTGCTCCTCCCTACCACCCTGAAATCATTCTCTATCACTAAGAACCTGCAAACCAACTATTTATCTTCTCTGACAAAGATTAAGCATTCAAATCCTCTTTGTTTTTCATATCACAATTCATTCTTGACCAGACCACTTAGATTTATCAATCTGTGTATGTGTCTTCCCTCCTCTATCTTTTTCTCTTCCTCAAATTTTACAGAGCCATATATCTCCCATAATTCTCTTCTTTTTCTTGCAACTTCACTTTATATATCTTCCTGTATCATCAGCACGTACAATCGAACCCTTAGGCTTCAAAGAATCAATTACAATAACTAAATGAATTCCTTACAGTAATTATTATTGGCCAAGGCATCAAGACGAACAATATCCACATGATCAGTTTAAAGATTTAATCAGCACCGTTCGATGAACATATGTCTGTTTTGATTTTTCAACACAGAATAACCCTTGAGCACTTTGGCAAGCCACTTGTGCTAACCCATATGTCCATTGGTCATGACCACAGGTTAATCGAAATGCATTTCGCATTTAGGTATTTCGACATTTCTCATTTCGACGTTTCGACATTCTTGTGATGAAGTGTTTTGACACTCCAAGTCACGATTCCTGATATATCGGCGTTTTGCATTTCGACATTTTGGCATTTCTGTGATGAAGTTTCTTGACGCTCCAACTCCCGGTATATGAACCTCCAAAAATGGAGTCAGATCAACGGTCATATACGACTCTTATATTACTCCTCGAATGCTTAATCCAACAGATATGACTTAATCATTCATCGAGATGGATGGCTATCGTGGTTTCAGTATTTCGGCATTCGGGACTTCGTGATGTTGAAGTTTTTGCTTACCATGCAAAAATCCCAAAATAGAAACTCTCGGAATCCCGAAATAGAAACTCCCAGAATCATGTGACGTTTGTCCCTTTTGGTATTTCGGCATTCGGGATTTTGTGATGTTGGAGTTTTTGCTTACCATGCAAAAATCCTGAAATAGAAACTCCCGAAATCCCAAAATAGAAACTCTTGGAATCATGTGACTTCACGTTTCAGTATGTCGAGAGGCATGCTAATATTCGAATTAGGAACTATCGTGCCTGTGCAAACTGATCAACAAACCCCCCCTTTGGCATTTTAAAGTTTGACATTAATGACAAAACCAAGTCCTGTGCAAATTGTGCAAACTGCAATCCCTGCCAACATTCTCTATAATCTTCCACTTGCTAAAATTTCTTCAAAAGCACCCATCTAGAAGTATATACTAGAGCCCTACCATTGTATTACTCTAGTAACCCTACTTCATTTTGTATTGCCTATTCTATTTCAAATTGTCTAAGGAAAACAGAAATCGTTCGGGCCTAATTTTCATTACTTTATAGCAATTACCTCTAGGACATGGATGTTTGAGGCCTTGGGATACCAACATCTCTCTCATCCTCTCCATCTCCTTTGACTAAGTATTATCATTGTTATTTCCCTCTAAGAGTTGGTGTTTCTATCATTGACTCCATTACCCTAGAAGCCACTAGTCTACCCACTACAAGTGATTGATAGATCAAATTAATTTCAAGCTATCTTCTTTGGAACATCCACTAACTCCTACTAACCTTAGATTAGACTAAATCACCAACCAACTTGTTTATGTTGCAAAATATTTCTACAACCATCTAACAACAACAAAATAACCTCAAAAGTGACATATATTGCTAAGCTAAACATTACCAAATCTTCTTGTGACTATCTAATATTAGTTTCTCTATTTGAAACTACTATTTTTAGTCTTTTCTCAAGCATTTTGGAGCATAATCAATGTGGATGTTGCAAATTTCTTATTGTTGTTATAAAATGTTACATTGTTGCAATTTTGTATCATCTAGTACATTTCTTAAGAGTTCATTGTCTTATGAAGCACTAATATCATTTTGGTACTTGGAAAGTGCCCTTCTTCTATTTTGTTGTCTTTTTATGGGAAGGTACGCAACATTACTCAATTGCTTCATCTCTATATGACATAAAGAACCCTTTGAATCTGAGTAACTTGTGAGAGGGGGAAACTTTCTTACACTTTGGCCCTAGCCTTCTCAAACCCTCAGGTCACTAGGGACGTCTCCCTTGGGGTAGTCATGACTTACTTGTAAATAGAAAGGGTTTTCCTATTAAGGTGACATCGATAGGTCACTCCCAATTACGCCAATTTTGTATCTACTTGCATTGGGCTCTTGGAAAGTACAAATTATGCGATAACAAGTCCAAAATCTAATAAATATTTTAATTGCATCTTTAACTCTTGCAATTCAGATGTCGACATTCGATGTAGCATTCTAGATTTTGGTTATGTTCCAGGTTTTTAGATCTATAATAAATTCCAATTCTCTTTTATGCGGTAAACTCGATATTTCTTCCAGAAAAACATCAACAAACTCTGATACTACTAGAAAGTCTTCCAATATTTGCATGTCACCCTTTTCGTTAAGAGCTAATATAGCATACAAATTATATACCTTGCGCATATTTTTCTGTAATTGTAGGGAAGTAATAAATCTTAGCGATACTCCTTGGTTTCTCCCTACAATTACTCTATTATTTCCCAAATCATCAATTGATCTTAATATTTTCATCTTACAGTTAATTATCGAGTCATGCTATTATAACCAATCTATTCCAATCACATTGTCGTAGGACCCCAAGGTTGTAAAAAAAAGGTTTACACTTGTGATGAATACAACCAAATTAATAATGCAATCTTTAACCTTTCCTCCAAATTTTTGTTTGGCTCGAGATGTTAATTTTACATATCTAAACTAATCGTGTTCGACTTCCTTCACCTTAATTCTTTTGAGTGCAACACTATAAATGAAACACTCAATAGCTCCTGGATCTATCAAAATACTAAACTATTGATATGATATCATATTTGAAGTCTCGAGCACTGTTGACTAATGCTCGGCCTCGATGTTATTCGTCGCTGCATGAATCCTATGGGCCTTGCCCAAATCTCCAATTGTTTTATGTCTTGTTGATCTAACAACTATTTCCTTCTCAACATGATAATCTATCTAATAGTGGGGCTCTCCACAAGTCCAACATCAATTCTTACGGCTAGTGCTCCGAGTTCCAAAGAAAAAATATGTTGGTCTAAGGTTCTGAGGCCCTCGTATGTTCTACAGAACAAATCTACATTGTTTCTATTGTTGGGGACAACGCAGTTGTTGATACAGTGGTGATCGATATAGAGTCCTCATATTGGTAGCTTATTTGCATGGTGTATAAAATACAGGTCATGTGGGTGTATATTGGTGCCCAGAAGTCTGTCTAACAAGTGTCTACTGTTGCGAAACTTTAAGTGAAATCTATCATGTCTTCTTGGAAGGAGTCCTACCTTGACCCCCATTGTTCAACTCGTCTTCAACGATAAAATATTTTTGTACTGCATTGTGCAAAGTATGAGGTGTCAGAATCCTCACCTTAGCATGAATGTTGTAGTTGAGACCAAACACAAACTTATTCACCTTTAATTTTTCCATGTTCAGGTGCAAAGCATATTTGAGCAACTCCGTAAACCTAGCCTTATACTCAGGTAATCTACTACTACCTTGTCGTAAAGCATTGAATTCCTTAAGTTAGCACTCAATGAACTATTTAGATAGGTACCTCTCTCGGAATCACTCCTCGAACAATTCCCAAGACACATCTTCAACGACCATATTCAACTATGGTAAGAGTGTCTTCCACCAAAGAATCACACTCTCTTTCAGCTAGAAGACCTCCATGTAGACCTTCATGTTAGAGGTATAATCGTGCAATGCAAAACACATCGCCATATTCTCCAACCAACCTTCAGTTCCTAAACCGTCTATGGAACCCGAGAACTCAGGAAATTTTACCTTCTCGAATTCTCTATGAACACTACCACTAATTACAGGAGGGCATTGTGAACCCTCATTGAGTCAATACTAAAACATTTTGTTAAAAACTAAAAGATGTTCTAGCATTAATAAAAGATTCTCTCCATTGTAACAAAATGCATATATAATTTTTTCCATCTAACTTATCTAACTTATCTAAGGTTGTGCTAATTATACATTATTTAATTATATCTTGCTCAAGTTAAAAACTAAAATTTCAATAAAGACCTTAAGTATTAAATCATTAATCTATATTAAATCATGGTGCCGTCCATTTCATTAATAAAATAAAATAAATTATTTATATCATATCCTTTCATATATTTTACCTTCTATTTTATTTAATATAAAATAAATAAAATTATTAATCTACTACTTTTGTTATTTAATATTTATTCAATCAGTATAAAATAATTTAGATAAATCATTAACATAAAATCTCCAACATAACTAATCAACCAATATCATATAACCTATAAATATAAACCTTATGTAAAATCAATTAATTCCCTCTCGCTTTTCTTTTCCATATATCACTTAATATATTTTAACTCTAATAAATCAATTATACCCATACGCTTTTCTTTTCCATATATAACTTAATATATTTAAACTCTAATAAATCAATTAAATCCATACGTTTTTCTTTAATACACATATATAATCTTAATATATATACACCCTAATTAAATCAATTATATCCAAAATGTTTTCTTTCATATACAAAACTTATCAATTCAATTGTAATATAATACAACTAGCATAGCCACTCAAAACCTTCTTTGATGAACACCATGTCAAAGTTTTTTCCCGCAGGTTAATGGCCGGAACCTTAAACGCCTTTTATAGGTTAAACCAGAAAATGAAATGTGCGGAGAGCAAAAAAAACGCACAGCTAAAAAATAAAAGGCATAACTAGAAAATGAGCATCTACACCTGAGCAAATCCAAACGTGATAATCCCAAAGTTTAATCATTTAAATGTGGCAATCATATAGTGATACAGTAATTTCTTAATATGATTAAGTAAATGTTAAAAAGTAAATAGGTTAAAGGATGCATTAAAAAATACAAGGAAGTTATGAAAAGGAAATCACATGCGACTAAGAATATGCCAACATCTTCCACTGTTAGCCATCAGATTAGAATTTTAAATTAAAAGGTGATTAATTATGCTCATTATCAATAGGTATACGCCTTTCGACCTAAAAATATATATACATCTTATTATATAAAAAGTAAATAATCTACCCAGTAATGATTCGACTTGTATGGGAAAGAAATAAAGTTAATTAATTACGGTTAACATTTTTCATAAATTAAAATTTTGCAACGACAAACTTCATAACGACTGGGTTCTCGGTCCACGACCACAATTAACTATTGAGATAATTACGATTTTACCAGCTTTCCAACCCGCTATCTTGGAAAGAACTCTGAGTGAGAAAAACGTTTATTATTAACGTAGGGAAAACACCATTTACTGACTGTCCAACCCGCTATATTGGAAAGAAATATCAGTCAAAAAAATGTTTATTATCCACACAGGGAAAACTCTAGTTTCGCCACTTCTTGTAACGAATCCTCAAGGATGAGATAGGTGTGATAATACTGCAAAGAAAATATTGAAGGATTGTGTCAAGAGGTTAAAAAAATTTATCGACCCAAGAATTTTCGTTTACATTTAGAAATATATAAATCTCAAGGGTAATTAAACAATAAATATAACTTTTTTAAAATATGTCGATTCACTCTTTTGATCTACGCATAAATAAACTATATACATATGCATAAGAGGGTCTCGAAATTCTATCATTTTAATCCACGCATCATATTTTTAAAACAAAACGGGATATCTAATTCACTGAAATAATAATGTCTCGAATTAAATCACTCAGCCCGCTTATAAAACTACTACATTAATTCATCATTTCTTAAATAGCTAAAATAACTAAAACACTGAAAAATATCGTAACCACAAGAGTACAAGTTTTGAAGTACATCTTTCTCTTAGTCTCGTGAAATGTCTCTTCTCACTTGCTAATCAATTGATTTCAGCGATACCAACGCTACGGGTATTTTTTTTCCCCCTTAGCTCCCCGAACCACAAAGGGGTCACTGATCCGGATTTATGTAGGAACACAATGAAATACATAAATACAGATAAATGCAGAGGTGCAGCGGAAATAATACTTCATTTCATTAATAACAAATGACTGAAATATGCTTACAGACAGAATGGAAATAAACTAGCTAGGGCGCTGGTAGCTTATCTCTAAGAAGAGATGTGGCTGCTACTCGCATCCGTGAAAAGATGATTACAATGAGGCTCTAGAGGCCTTTTTACAATAGATGAGAATGCCAAAAGTCATAGACATCCAAAAAGCTAACCCTAGGAGATGAAGCGCCAAAAGTCATGTGGGCCCCGTTTGGGTAAATTAGTACATCAACTTCCCACGGTCGTAACTTTTGCATACGATCTCTGTTTTAGGCATGTGATAGCTCGTTGGAAAGGTATCGTCGAGAAGATTCATTTTGGGGGCTCAATCATGCCTTCGGCAATCATTGAGAAACTCGATCTCAAAAAATCTTCACTTAGGCCCTCAAAATGGCCCCGGAAGTTAAAACCTGCTAAAAATAGTAAATTGCCAAAATTGCCAGAAAACTGTTTTGAGCCAGTCGGAAAAGGTGGGTGGCCACCGATATCCACCTGGATCAATCCTCCCTCCTTAGGAAGAAATGGTCCCCATTGCGTTGAGTTCCTCCATGAGATGAGGAAATTTCTGCTGAACTTGGTCCGTGGTGAGCCATTTGCCTTGGTCAAGGAGTTGGCCTGCTTTGACAACTCGATATAGCAATATCCTTTGTTTTCGGGTGTGCTTGATCTGTGTATCCATGATATGATTAGTTCTGGCTTGTTCCATGCAGTCTAGATTTAACTCTGTTGGTGTGAGTTGTTCTGCCATGTCGGATGTGTCTAGTAGAGGTGGAAAGTAGGGTCGAAGGCAGTCCACATTGAACACTGGGTGCAGACCAAGGAATGGTGGAATGCTGAGCTCAAAGGCATTTTCCCCTACAACCTTGGTGAGGGTGTATGGCCCATATCGAAGCGGACGAAGCTTGTGGTGGGGTCCAGCGATGCGCTCCTTTTGCAAATGCAGCCACACTTTTTCGCCCACTTGGAAGTTGTGTGGCACCCGATGTTGATCATATCGTTGCTTGAACTTAGCATTGGCTCTGTCCAAGATGTCATGAACCTGTTGGCGGATGTGTTGAATGCGCTCAATGAAGTTGTTTTCCTTATCCGCCTCAGACTGGACATGAGCTGAATCTTCCTGAGTAGCCACAAATGGCATGGCTATGTCAATGGGACATAGTGGCTGAAATCCCAAGCCCACTTGAAAGGGGATATGGCTAGTTGAGCTATGGAGAGCCCGGTTGTAGCTGTGTTGTACATAGGGGAGGCTCTCATCCCATGTGTGTGGATGCTTTGAATTGTACATGCGCAGAATGTGTACGATCATCCGGTTGACGACCTTTGTCTAGCCATCAGTTTGTGGATGGAAAGTTGTGGACTTGGTGAGCTTGGTGTCCAACATCGACCAGAGGCTGGACCAAAATGTACTGAGGAACCTACTGTCCCGATCTGAGATGATAGACTGTGGGATCCCAAAGTGTACCCACACTC
>SNQJ01S0012558.1:100645-116564 GCA_010110895.2 Picea sitchensis
ACCCAATAGCATAGTCAGAGGCATCTGTCTCGATCTCAAATGGTTGTTTCAAGTCTGGTAGTGTGAGCACTGGTGCAGAGCAGAGGCGATGTTTCAAATCCCTGAACGCCTTCTGTTGAGATTCAAACCAAAAGAATTTTTCTTTAGCTCCTCCCTTGGTGACTTGACTCAAGGGCCAAGTGATATGAGAGAATCCCAACACAAACCTGCAGTAGAAATTGGCAAGACCTAAAAAGCTACGGAGCTCTATTAGGGTGGTTGGGGCTGGCCAATCCCAAATGACTTGGATCTTTGATGGATCCACATGCACCCCCCGCTCATCAATAATGTATCCCAAATACTGAACCTGAGTTATGCCAAAAGTGCATTTCTCCAAATTGGCACACAACTTGTGTTGCCGCAGTGTTTGGAGGACTTGTGGGATATGGTGGAGGTGCTCTTCCCAAGTCTGGCTGAAGATCAGAATGTCATCCAAGTACACCACTACAAATGAGTTGGTGAATGGCTACAGGATGTCGTCCATTAGCCTCATGAAGTTTGCAGGGGAATTCGTCAACCCGAAAGGCATAACCAACCATTCGAAAAGGCCCTCCTTGGATTTGAATGCAGTCTTCCACACATCAGAAGGTTCAATTGGTACCTGGTGATACCCAGACTTCAAATCGATCTTGTTGAAATATTTTTCCCCCTTGAGTTGGTCCAGAAGGTCATCAATCTGTGGGATCGGGTACCTATTCCGAACAGTGATCTTGTTCAGTGCCCGATAGTCAATGCATAGTCTCCAAGTCCCATCCTTCTTCTGCACCAATACGATCGGGCTCCCACAGGGCGATGAACTCGGCTGGATGTGACCTTTCTACAAAAACTCTTGAATTTTCCTCTTGATTTCATCATTCTCCAGGACAGAGCGTCGGTAGATGGGTCCATTGGGCAGCAGTGCACCTAGGGTCAGATCGATGGGATGCTTGACCTGGAAGTGTAGAGGCACCCCTGCAGGGGAGGTGAAGATGTCCTCATACTCCTCCATGACCTTATCCATCTGTTGTTTTCGTGCAGTGGGGCCTTGTCTGGAGGTCATGGCCATAGTCTTTCACTTTCCCTGAGGGCGGATCATCAGGAAAACAAATTTCCTGGTTTGGGAAATGAGCTTACTGCATTGTTTTGCAGTAACCAAAGAGATTTTCGTAGGCGGTGCTATATCCAGTATCCTATACAGCTTATTGCCCAAAGTGATAATAACAGCACGAGGCCTAGACTCATAGACAGCATGTCACTTCCACAAGTACGGTTGGCCTAATAATACATCAGAAACATCAAGAGGTGCAATGTCACATAATACCTCATCCGTGAAGGGCTTGATGTTGTAGGGAAGGCGACATTGTCGACTGACGCGGAGGTCCCGTCCTTGGTGTAACCACCCGATGGTGTATGGTTGTGGGTGTGTTGTGGTCGGCAAGCCCAACCGCTTCATGACCTCTACCGAGATGAGGTTCTTCTGGCTCTCACTGTCAACAATGAACTGCAACGGGGAACCCTTTACCCACATCTTGGAATGGAAGAGACGCTCTGCCTCCTCTGGATCTTCTAGTTCCTCCTTCTGGATCTTCGTGGTGGCAACGATGGCGTTGGGCTCTGCATCGATAATCTGCTTCCCCCTATCATTCCCCTTGTCAGGTTCTGATTCAGAGTCGGAGCATGCATCCGATTCAGAAGCCTTCAACTCGGCTACCAGTGACTGCTTGGCCCGACACTCACTTGTGTTGTGGGTGGAGCTCTTATGGAACTCACACCACTTCTCCATGTCATTTTTTGGCTTCGTGGTGTTGTTCTTTGCTTGTGGCTTTGGCGGGTTGTCCTAGGCTGCCCCACCTTGGCTTGGTCCTTTGTTTTTCCATTTGGCAGTACCTTTCTCGTGCTTCTGATTTGCAGACCCAAAGTCTCGTTTCTTCTGTTTGAACTTCTGCTCAATCTTGACAGCATATAGGTATGCCACACCAAGTGAGGAGATGTCGATGAACTCCATTTCCTCCTGAATATATCTGTGCAGACAACTGCGGTACTTTAACACCAAATGTTTCTCTGAATCTTTGATACCCAACTTTGTGCATAGGGTATGAAACAGATTCGTCATCTCATGCACATCTTGGTCCCTTTGTTGCCGCAACGTAGTCCATTGTATGTATTTGTCCTCATATCTCCCCACAGGATAATATTGTTCCTTGATGGCGTCTCGGAAAGAATTCCAAGTGGGTGCGACTGAGAACAAAGAGGGTTCTCCATCACCCTCTTGCTCCGAGTAGGTTTCCCACCAGTCCTTGACATGGGGGGCGGCTTTGAGGAGTGCGAAAATAATATTTTATCGATCGGAAAAGTCATGAACCGAGAAATATCCTTCTAACAGATTCAACCATCTATATATTACATATGCATCTATTTGGCCGTCAAATATGAGAATGTCAAATTTTACTTGTACCTTAAAAGGAGTGGCACCTCCAGAGTGGCTTCTCGATGTCGATGCACCGCTAGTCGGAATCCATTGAAGAATCTGGGCAAAGTTGTCCATCATCGTGTTCCTTTGTTTCTCGAGAGCCTCCTCGAGCAACATTTTGATAGGATATCCTACTCCTTCATCTTTCTTTTCTTCCCCCATGGGCGGTCGTCGGGGTTTGCGAGGCTGATATTGCAAAGGTTCAACCAGATCGAGCCCCAACTCCTTATACCCCGATCTTGTTGGGGACATGCAAAGAAGAATCGAGAATGAGAAGACCGCTCTGATACCACTGATCCATATTTATGTAGGAACACAATGAAATACAGAAATACACATAAACGCAGAGGTGCAGTGGAAATAAGACTTCATTTCATTAATAACAAATGACTGAAATATGCTTACAGACAGAATGGAAATAAACTAGGTAGGGCGCTGGTAGCTTATCTCTGAGAAGAGATGTGGCTTCTACTCGCATCCGTGAGAAGATGATTACAATGAGGCTCTAGAGGCCTTTTTACAATATATGAGAATGACAAAAGTCATAGACATCCAAAAACCTAACCCTAGGAGATGAAGCGCCAAAAGTCATGTGGGCCCCGTTTGGGTAAGTTAGTACATCAACTTCCCGGGGTCGTAACTTTTGCATATGATCTCCGTTTTAGGAGTGTGATAGATCGTTGGAAATGTATCGTCGAGGAGATTCATTTTGGGGGCTCAATAATTCCTTTGGCTATCATTGAGAACCTATATCTCAAAAAACCTTCATTTAGGCCTTCAAAATGACCCTGGAAGTTAAAACCTGCTAAAGATAGTAAATTGTCAAAATTGCCAGAAAACTATTTTGAGCTAGTCGGAAAAGGTGGCTGGCCACCAATATCCACCTGGATCAGTCACACATAGAATTTTAGAAACCGTAACTCAAGTTTGTCCTCGTAAGGAGAGGCTTCCACCTCTTTGCAAAACTTGCAGCCCAACTCACACAAGTAAACAAGCCATGAAAATTTTCAGTCATCCCATAATAGGTTCCATGTTCCTTCCTCACCATTATTTTTATAAGACTCTTCACCTTGACACTTGTCATGTGATGCATAATTAATTAATTTTTAATAATCAATTGAAACATTATTAACCTTGTACACATGTCTCTCTTCCCTCAAGTTGAACATGTTTTAATTCTTTTTAATTTAAATAAAATTGAATTTTTCCTCAACTCCTCAATTAGTTTCTATATTTTCTCGTAGTTGTCTCTTAGTTCCTCAAATTCTCTTTTATTGTGTCTCCTAAATAATTTACAGTTGGAGATTGATTTGTACTCTTCTCTTAGTTAGGATTTAGAGTCTAGATTGACTTAGGATTTTATCTCATTGTTTACTACCCATTATCTCATGAAATAGTTTATTTTTATTAAAAAAAATTATTAATTTCATGCACACATTGTGCACATGTCATAATTTTTAACATCCCTTTTTTAAATTTTTATTTAGTCTAATTTCCCTTAGATCCATTCCTATAAAATTTTATTTGGCATAATAATTGGACTTAGATTTATTAGGTTTCAAGTTTATAAATTTGTGAAAAATTATATTCTCCTTCTATCAATTCTAAGTAGTTATTTTATTTCTCTAAGGTCTTTTTTTTTTTATTAACTCATTAATTTATTGATGTGAAGTGATCTTCAAGATGCACCTATGTGCTCCAAGGGTGTCACTCACCATTTGAATTAGTATGGAAGTTGTCTGACACTTGGAGTCAATACTCCACTTGTCGACCTTGTGTGAGACTAAGGGTTTACTAAGGAATAAGGAATCTGCATTATTGCACGTCCCTAAAAAATCCTCATTAGCGACTGTCTCAGTATTCCCTCATGGCTTCATGAACCTATCATAAATAAAGTAGTCGTTAACCTTTAGTTCAGGTCACGACGGTAGTGCTAGTAGGTTGTGACAGGGACACTGCCATACCTCTCTCTCATATATCTGATATTTTTGTATGACCCCTTTACTCCATATGTGATTTGGATGAGCATGTGTCACCATGCATGCATCCACTAACAAAGATAATATTATTAAATTTTATACATGAAATCCATAACTAAAATCATCATCATACAAGCGTAATAACGACAAGTACTCATAATCAAATTCAATAGTCCACTCCCTAACTCAATCCAGAGTCTAAGGTGTTTTGTCGATGCCATAAACATCCTCATCGTGTCATGTTTCCTTCACACTCAAGAAACATCATCATAATACCTGCCAATGCTATACATCCATAACATATCAAAATTTCAATACTCAATCATAGCATAAACTCATAATCAAATCAAATAATTATAATGTACCATGTTTAGCCAGATCACTTGCACACAAGTTTCCTCAAATAATAACCAATGTTATGAAAATGTGGTCAATGAAAATGTAAATGTTACACGGTTATGTCGCATTATGAAAATAAGAGGTTTATTATGGGAGACTATTATAGACTAGCATTCATTTTGTTTAACAATGGTTGAATATTATTGACTTTGGTTTATTCTTTTTTGGCTATGGTTAACATTAGTTTAATATGGTGGACCTTATTTTACTATGGTTGAAGATGGTTAGCTACATTTCACCATGGTTGAAAATGGTTCACCAAGTTGTGTTATCGTTAACAATGATTTAACCATGGTTGATTATATTTCACCATTTTTAACGATGGTTCATATGAACTACATGTTCATTAATGGTTATGTTGTGTTGCCACATTCATGAATGGTTGTGTCATTGAGTTTTATTGACTTTGGTAGGCCACAATTGACTATGGTGGACAATGATTGAGTATGGTTAACCATGATTGAGTATTTTTTTTCATGATTGACTATGGTTAACGACAATTTGACTATGGTTGATTACATGGAAAATTTTAGGGGCTAAATTTATCCCATGGGCTAATTTTCGATGCCTTTTCCAAAAAAATTATTTGCCAATTTCTATTTTTTCTAAAAATGATTCACCCAAATTCTATAGAATAAAATTATTTCACCTTAAAAATAGCACCATTTTTATAGAAACTATATCAAATCCTTATAAATTTGAATATTTTTACAAAAATATCGAAAAACATTTTATAGTTTACATGTTAAGGACTAGTAAGATTTGCCAATGTTTCTACATTTTGAGATAATTTTCCATCCTTAAAGTTATACCCGGTTGATTATGGTTTAAAATATTTAACCATAGTTTCCACATTTGAATATCATTAAGTATTTTCAACCATGTTTTCCCATGGTTAAATATAGTTGAACAAGGGTGACAATGGGAGACAATCGTTGACTAGGATTTGGTATGGTTAACACTAGTTGGATATGGTTGACTATGGTTAATGATGGTTGGCTACATTTAACCATGTTTTAACATTGTTGTTAATGGTTCACCATGTTTGGATATGGTTAAAAATGGTCTAATAATGATTGATTATGTTTAACCACCATTAACCATGGTTCACACAGTTTATTGTAGTTGAATATGGTCGACCAAGTTTTACCATGGTTGATAAACAAGAGGGACTATGGCTCACTATGGTTGACCAAATTTGATTATGGTTTAAAACCACATTTCATTATGGATGATAATGGTGGCCTATGGTTGACCTTGTTCGATTATGGCTTTCCACATTTTATTATGGCTAATAATGGTTGAGTATGGTTAATATTGGCTTATCATGTTTGACTTTGTTCTACTTTGGTTGACTATGGTTGAATTTGTTTAATCATGTTTTACTATTGTTAATTATGGTTATCCATGGTCTATTATGGTTAACCATGGTCAATTATGGTTAAACATGGTCAATTATGGTTGAATATGGTTCACTGTGTTTAACAATGTTTGACTATGGTTGACCATGTTTAGTTTCCATCCTTAAATAGATTATACATTTGGGTCATCAAATGGTTAAACAACAAAGCTGATGAATGCATAATTGGCTTACATTTAGGGATATTTGATTATGTTTAACTATGTTTTCTTATAGTTAACTTTGATTGACCATGATTGATCATGGTTGACTATGGTTGACCATGTTTGACTATGTTTAACTATTGATGATAATAGTTGACAATGTTTGACTATGGCTAACAATGGTTGAGCTTTGTGGAGTTGGGTTGGCTACGGTTGACTATGTTTGGTTTTTGTTCACCATAGTTTACCATGTTTGATCATGGTTGGCCATGATGACCATGGATGACCACATTCACTACTAATAACTATGATAGACCATGTAGACTTAAAAATAAGGATTATTTCAACTTGTAACATTCCTCAATGGAGATGTGACATTGGAACATTGATCTTGGCAGAGTTATTTCAAATTCCAATAATTTTCAAGGGTTATGTTGGATCGCGAAATTCCTTAATGGTTATGGCTCATTGCAACATTCATCTTGGTTGAATTATGACGAATTGCTTCAGTATTTAATGGTTATGTTGTATTAAGGGTTATGTTACATTTCAAAATTAAGAGGTCGACTTCACTATATCATGTCATATTAGGATTGTAAGAGTTTTTTAGTATAGTTATATTTGTTTGGTTTTCATGTTCGTTGAGTAATGTCAGCTTGATATATTCCTCAATGGTTATGTTGCATCACAACATTGAGTTATGTCAACTTGTTTTGTTCCTTGATGTCTATGTTGCAATGTGGCATTGAGTTATGTCAAATTGTTATAATCCTAAATGTTTATGTCACATTGTGACATTCCCTAAGGGTTATGTTGGATTATGATGTTTCTTAATGGTTATGTCACATTACGACACTCATCTTTACTAACTTATGTTGAGTTTCTATGTTCCTTAATGGTTATTTCATATTGTGAAATTCATCTCGGCTTACTTATCTCGAATTGTTATGTTCCTCAATAGTTATGCCACATTATGACATTCATCTTGATTGACTTGTGTTGAATTGATATGTTCCTCAATGGTTATGTTGCATCACAATATTCTTCAAGGGTTGTCTCCCATTAAGTTTGTTTGACTATGGTTGACTATGGTTAAATGTGGTTAACCATTATGTACATGGTTGATAATGGTTTAATATGGATGATTATGTTGACTATGATTGAACATGATTGATTTTTCGTCACACTCTAGTAATCATCTTAGATGGCTTGTGTTGATTAACATGTTCCTAAATGGTTATGTCTCATTGTGATATTCAACATGGTAAAAATATGTTGAATTTCTACATTCCTTAATGGTTATGTTGTTTTGTGGCATTCATCAAGGGTTATGTCACATTACGACATTAAGAGGTTGACTTAATATTATGTTACACTATTCCAGTAAGAGGTTTATAATACGATTATATCTATTTTGATGTTCATCTTGGTTCAATTATGTCAACTTTCTATTTTCCTCAATGGTTATGTGACATTTTAACATTGTGTTATGTCGACTTACTATGTTCCTCAATGGTTATGCCGCATGTGGCATTGATTTATGTCGTGTTGTCACATTCCCCAAGGGTTATGTTGGATTGTGATGTTTGTCAATTGTTATGTCGCATTGCAACATTTATATTCCTTGACTTGTGTTGAATCATTATGCTCCTCAATGGTTATGTCTCAATGTGACATTCATTTTGTTTGACTTATG
This sequence comes from Picea sitchensis, assembly GCA_010110895.2. NCBI lineage: Eukaryota > Viridiplantae > Streptophyta > Pinopsida > Pinales > Pinaceae > Picea > Picea sitchensis. The sequence continues at coordinate 108,771 of SNQJ01S0012558.1, forward strand.
TCAAATTTCTATGTTCCTCAATGGTTATGCTATATTGCAACATTCTTCAAGGGTTGTGTTGCATTGAGTTTGTTTGATTGTGGTTGACTATGGTTAGTTATGGTTGAAAATGGTTTAATATGGTGACCATGTTGTCTACAATTTAACATGATTGACTTTATCTCAAATTACGGTAACCATATTGGATGACTTATGCCATTGAAATGTTCCTCGATGGTTATGTCTCATTGTGACATTCAAGATGGTTGCCTTATGTCAAATTTCTTCATTTATTAATGGTTATGTTCTTTTGCGGCATTCACCAAGGCTTATATTTATTGTGACATTAAGAGGTTGACTTGAACATCATGTTACACTATGACAGTAACATGTTTATAATATGGTTATATCTATTGAGATTTCCATCTTAATTTATTTATGTCAACTTGTTATTTTCCTCAATGGTTATGTCACATTGTGACATTGTTTTATGTTGAACGGCTATGTTGCTCAATGGTTATGTTTCATTGCAACATTATTTGAAGGTGACCTTTCATTGTGTTTGATTGAATATTGTTGACCATTGTTTACTATGGATGACATCCCTCTCAATAACATCTTGGGAAAATATTTTTTCATTTAGCTAGAATCATATGGATGTATGAATATAACTATAAATCCAAGAACATGAGCACATGGTGTAGTAGAATTCATTCGAGGTACTAACCAGTTTCCAGGTATACCTTCATGAGGAGAAAGTTCAAGGTTGAGACTCCATATGCAATGATATCATAGGAGGAATTGCATTTCTAAATATCTAACAAACATTTATTCTACAGTGGAAATTTTTTATCCTCCCACTGAAGGAATAGTATATATAGAAGATTTTTTTAGTGGAAAGCTTTATTTAGATTCATATTCTCAACATAATCTAGTTCACGAACCATCATACTATGAAGGGTCAATTTCTTATAGAGAAACAAAATCATCGAACACACCACCTCTTGTGGAACCTCTTCTCACCATCATGGTGGAAGAGGGGGTTGGTTCTAACTAGGGTGACACTATCTCTTTTTAGTTTCCAATGAGAGACCCTAGAGAAGAAACACCCATGAAGAATATTTCTCCATTATATCTACCTGATTTTAATGGTATATTTAGTGAAGACTCGTAAACCTTTGTTTTTGAGTTTGAGGTCATTTGTAGAAGTTACGAATATACCACAGATACTCAAAATATGAAAATATTTCCCACCACATTAAATAATGCAACATTGCACTAGTTCATGGTACTTGGGAGGAAGATCCTCCATACATAGGATCATATGAATCAAGCCTTCCTGATTAAATTTCAGGACCACTATGAGACACGAGATATTCATGAAGAGATATTTGAGATGACTAAGAAGCATAATGAGAGGTTGGAGGATTACATGGATAGGTTCTAATATAATTTGCAAAGGTCCAAGCAAAGAAAATTGGATAAGTACACTTTGCGCACTATATTGATCATAGTTATAAGGTATGAATGCATCAAACTTATGAATTTGACGAGAGGAGGTTACATTTGACAAGTAGAATATGTTCAAATTTTTGAGTTATGTATAATATACTCATGAGGGACTTCAAAAATAAAATAAAATAAGTCCTGAAGATGTTGATGCTAGAATTACCAAGTCATCTGGATGAGGATATACTTGTGATGAAATTAGTAGTGATATTGTTAGTTACTTTAAGCTCAAAGTTTGAATCACTATATTTTGAGACTAAGTAGGAAGAATCTATGAAATAACTATCCATATATCTCTAAAAAGGAAGAAAGAAGCATCCCTTAAGGGAGTTCCCATTGAATAATGTTGATGTATGTAGTATTTTTTAGAAGATTCATGACACCAACACATACCCCTCTTTTCCTAAATTAATAGTTGTGTATCAAGGAACTAATGAAGAGGTTAAGAATATTTGTTTCATTTCCCAAAATAAAACATGACCATCATGATTTCCATGTATGGTTCAAGGCCTTTCTTAGTTATATAATTATTTTTGTACTAATCAACAAATGGAATATCCTTCTCAATCTTGTCATCCTCACATGTCTTCTCCACAATATCCAGCAAAACCAACTCAAAATCATCAAATAAATCAATTATCAACACACCGATGATTTTTAAATGGTAAAACCCCTGTGGGGAAAATCCATGGCCCTAGCCAATGCAAACAATTGGAGCAATTTATTAATGAAAAAGAAAAACATTTAGAAGAGAGTTACAAGATATTTTCTCACAATCGATCATCGAAAAATGACTCTCCATGCTCTTTAAATAGATATCATCGACCAATGATGTGTTAAGCCACAAATTAATGTCGTTATTAATATCAAGGATAATATGAGTCGTCATATCACTCTATGTCGAGAAAATATTGTGACTGTTAAATTACCAAACTACAAATGCATACTAAAGAAACACACTTTTACTTGATGAAATATTATACCAAGTTAGTATAAATATCCTAACATGGGAAGGTTTTTAATACTAAGTATAAATATCTTGGTAGTCCTTTTATTTATGTTTACATTAAAAATATATGTATTCCTATACCTTAATTGATTTCGGGGCTACCATAAATGTTATGACTAGGGAAACCATGAAAACATTTAAACTAATTAATTTGCAAAAAAACCCCTACAATTCTCCAAAAGGATTTCCAATCAGTTTTCAAACCTAAGGGTATCTTAGAGGATGTACTTATTTGTATAGATTATTCATAGTTTCCAATAGAATTTATGGTTATGAAACCAAAATCTAATATTAGGGGTTTCTAGTTAATTTTAGGTAGGTCATGGTTAGCCACAACCAATGCCTATATTGGTTGTATATCGAGAGACATGACTATTTCCCATGGAAACTCTACTAAAAATCCCACCCTATATATTTCTACCAAACCAAGATCATACTAAGAAATTCCCATATGAATAGGAGACGGGGACAATGATGATGAATACATCTAGCAATTTCTTATTGTTTATGTATCCCTTGCTTATAAAGACAAAATTGATGATGATCTCATTTGTGATTCCATACTTAATTCCAATTCTCACACTAATAATATAATAAAAATATTTTTGGATGGAAATCCAATCTCTACTATAAAATATAAATATGATATATTATTTTCTATCTATACATTTCTTCCCTAACAACAACCGATATGCCTATAGAAATCAATCTAAGAAAACCACCCAATATTAATCGTATATTGGAAAATATGCAAAAGAAACAACTTATTGAGTTGTTACAAAATAATACAAATGCATTTGCATGTGAGTATACCAACATTAAGGGAATCCATCTCTATATTTGATCTCATCATATGTGTGTGTGTGTGTGTGTGTGTGTGTGTGTGTGTGTGTGTGTGTGTAAAAATTTATGACATGAACTCGTTAACCCTAACTTTGAATGAACCCTACAATGCATGATATAATGAAGGAAGTGTTACAAAAACTATTAAACTTGAATGTCATGTATCCCATATTTGATAGTCAATGGGTATCACTTGTTGTTATAGTTCTTAATAAAAGAAATGGAAAATTTTCTTAGACTAGAAAGAGATGAACAAATATACTTCAAAATATCATTTTCATATACCTTTCATTGTGGAAGTCTTAGATTCTTAGATACCTTACCAAGAAATAATTGTTTTTACTTCCTTGATGGTGTTAGTGGAGACAACCAAATTCAATTATCCCTAAGAATTAAGAAAAAATTACTTGTACTTTCCCATGGGGAACCTTGGCGTACAAGGTATTTCCCTTTGGAATTTGTAATGCACCTTCCACATTTTAACAAGATATAGATGGTTTCATATTTAATACATGATTTTGTATAAGTGTATATGCATTCTTATGGTAACACATTTGAGGAATCCTTGGCTAATTTATAGAAACTACTCATTTAATGTAAGGAAATAAACTTGTCCCTTATTCATGAAAAGTGTCACATTGATAGTTTTGGGACATCATAATTCACTTATTCGAATCAAAGTGGATCCAACAAAAATCGAAATAGTATATGAACCTCATGTCCCAAAATCACAAAATATTGTTAAAATTCTTAGGACGTGCTAGTCATTACCACCACTTAATTAAAAACTTTACTAAAATTGTATATCCTATGTTTTCATTACTCTCTAAAGACGCATAATTTATTTGGCGTAACTAGTGTAAAATTGTTTTTGAAGTTCTAAAAAAGTGTTTCCTATGCAATTAGTTTTAAGGGTATCTAATTCATCCTTACCATTCCATATATCAATAGATTTTTTAGACACAACTATCATAATGACTCTTGTATAGAAAGAAGAGTAGAATCCCAATGTAATTTATTTCATTAGTAAGAACCTAACCCCTGAATAATTGAATTACACAATGGCTTAAAAGGAATTTCTTGTAGTATATTCAATTAGTAAATTTTGGAACTATATGACAAAGTATCTTGCATTTGTACATACTCATCACTTTGTCGTTCTTAATGAATAAATAAATTACTAATGGTAGAGTAAACAGATAGTTATTAATGTTTCAAGGATTTGATATCACCACCAATGATAAGCTAGGAAAATAAAATGTTGTTGCAGATTACTTTTCCAATATTACGAATGAAAGTGAAGCTATTCCCTTAGAAGATACAGATAAAGTAAACCATGCAAACAAACATGGTGAGGCTACGCTCACTTCTGTATTATTTAATGAAGACAGATTACATATTTATATAGGAAAAGACTCTCCTGAGTCAGCTACATGCAAACCAAAGACAACTAGACTCTTAACTAAGAACTGACTCTTAACACGCCTACAACTGACCCTCACAACTGAAGCTTATAACTGGTGCTTACAACTGGTGCTTTCTCCATTATTTCCAAGTCTCCCCCTTAATGGAGAATGGATTGACTTCTACACCTAACATCTCCCTAAACAATTCAAACTTAATCTTTCCAAGAGGCTTAGTGAAAATATCAGCAACATTTTCACTAGTATTACACTACACAAGAATTATTTCATTTGACAACAACTTTTCTCAAACAAAATGATACTGATCTTCAACATGCTTTGTCCTTGCATGAAAAATCGGATTCTTCTCAATATTGATTGAACTTTGATTGTCACATCTGATCATCGTAGGTTCCTTTCGTTCTTCTCCAACATCTTGAAGAAGTCTTCTTAACCAAACAGCTTCACAAGTTGCTACACACAAGGATTTATATTTTTCTTTGGTAGAAGACAAAGATATAGTAGGCTGCTTTTTACTGCTCCATGAAACAACCCCGGATCCAATGCTGAACGCATATCCATTGGTTGATCTTCGATCATCCAGATTTCCAGCCCAATCAGAATCTGAATAATCTGTCAACTCAACATCAGATGCATCAGTATACTTAATACCATAATCAAGTGTACCTTTTAGATACCTGAGTACTGCCTTTGCTGCATTCCAATGGCTTTCATGAGGTTTTGCCATGAACTGACTTAACACAGTCACATAATATGAAATATCAGGTCTGGTTGTGGTGAGATAATTCAGACTACCCACCATCTGTCTATACACAGTGCCATTCACCTCCTTTGAACCATCATCACAAGACAGTTTCACATTCTGTTGCATGGGAACAATATAAGACTTACACTGATCCATTTTAAATCTCTTAAGTATTTCTCTGATATACTTACTCTGACAAACAAAAGTTTGGCCTGCATTTCTCCAAACTTCAAGACCTAGGCAATAATGTAACTGACCAAGATCTTTCATTTCAAATACCTTTGATGACTGCTCGTTGATTTCATCAATTAACTTATTTTCATTTCCTGTAATTATTAAATCATCAACATATAATGAAATCAATACTATATACCCCTGTTCATCAAATTTGGTATACAAATTTGGATCACTTTTTCTCCTCATAAAACCCTTTTGAAGAAAGAAAGAGTCTATCTTCTCATACCATGACCTAGGTGTCTATTTTAGTCCATACAATGCTTTCTTTAACTTACACACTAAGTGTTCTTGCCCCTTTTCAACAAAACCTTCAGGTTGAGTAAGGTAAACCTCTCCCTTTAACTCACCATTCAAAAATACAGATTTAACATCTAACTGATGCAACTTCCAATGATACTTTGTAGCTAAAGCGATTAACATTATGATAGTATTCAATTTAGCTACTGGTGCAAATGTTTCAGCATAATCAATACCTTTTGTTTTTGAATACCCCTTTGCCACCAATCTAGCCTTATACTTATCTATACTACCATATGATTTAAACTTGGGTTTGTATATCCATTTGCATCTAATGGGATTCTTATGTTTAGGCAATTCAGTCAATTCCCAAGTATTGTTTTTCATTATAGATTCATATTCTTCCTCCATTGCATTTTGCCATTCATCATGTTCATTAGCTTCATCAAAATTCATGGGTTCTATGACATTTGAAATGCTACTCATTAGGGCATAGTCTTTATACCTCTCAGGAAGCCGAATCTATCTTGAATATCTTCTCAACTGATTATCTTCCTCCCCACTTTGTGAAGATCTGTCTTCACCTGTAGGTGAACTGTGACTGCTGGAATTGTCCATATCACTGAGTCCTTCTTGCTGATGTTGTTGTTGTCGTTGCGGGGATGGTTGTTTCTGTCGCTGCGGGGATGGTTGTTGTTGTCGCTGTGGGGATGGTTGTTGCTGTGTGGGCTTCTGCTGCTACTGCTCTTCTTTAACTCCTTCATCAAGAAGTCTCTTCCATTCCTCATGATTGTTGTCGTCATGATTTTCTGCTTCCTGCTCATGGAAAAGTACATCTCTACTTGCAAATACTTTGTGAGTAGCAGGATCAAACAATTTTTATGCTTTAAATTTAGAACAATACCCAATGAAAATACATTTAGTGGCTTTAGCATCCAATTTCCTCCTATCCTCCTTTGGAATATGTGCAAAATCCTTACACCCAAATACTTTCAAATTATTAACTGCGGGTTTGGAACCATACAAGGCTTCGAAAGGAGTAACATTATCAAGACACCTTGTTGGACTTCTATTCTTTAAATAAACTGCAGTATTTATGGCTTCAGCCCAAAATGCATTTGAGAGATTCTTACCTTTCATAATACTGCGTGCACACTCTACCAGAGTTCTGTTTTTCCTTTCAGCGACTTTGTTTTGTTGTGGAGTGTGAGGTACTGTAAATTGTTGTATTATTCCATTATCTTTGCAATATTTGTTGAAGTCCCTTGATTTATACTCTCCCCCTTGATATGAACGGAGGATTTTGATAGATTTTCCCATCTTCTTTTCCACCATGGTTCTGAATTCCTTAAAGTACTCGAAAACATCACTTTTTCATCTAAGGAAGTAAACCCATGTGTATCTCGTGCAATCATCAATAAATAACATAAAGTAAAATGCACCTCCTAAAGACCTAGTCTGCATAGGCCCACAAGCATCAGTATGCATAAGATCTAACACATCTCTCTTTTTCTTATCAGGATTAGAGGGGAATTCATCTCTGTGCATCTTTCCTAATGCACATCCATCACAAACAACTTTCTCATTCTTTAACATGGGAAGTCCATCAACCATATTCTTTTTCTGTAATAACAATAAATCAGGATGATTGATGTGTCCATACCTTTGATGCCAAAGAATCTCTGTTGGCATAGTGGCAGAAGTTAGTGCATGATGTGCTTTGCTGGTAACATCAAGTTTGTATAGACCTCCTACTTTGACACCCACTGCAACAGTTCGGAAGTGGTCCAACAGATCCTTCACTATGCAAT
>SNQJ01S0012558.1:116614-150410 GCA_010110895.2 Picea sitchensis
TAATTCTTGAAGAATTCAACCTTCAAGTTATGATCTGTAATGGTGGACACAGAGATCAAATTTTTCTTTATTCCTGGCACATACACCACATTGTGAATGTGAAAAACAGTACCATTCGGCAATGTCACAGGAATGTCTCCATATCCCTTGATCTAATGAGCGCGGTCATCTCCAAGATATATGCTGGCACCATTCTGTGTTTCTTTAAAATTAACATACCAATTTTTATTACAAGTCATATGTACTGATGCTCCGGAATCCACAAACCAGGCATCAAAATCATTTGTTTCAGTAGATAAAGCAGCGTTAGACACAGACAGCCTAAGATCCCATGAGTCAAAATTTGGGGGTTCATCAATATCATCACTAGCAATAAATAATCTGTGATCTTGATTTGAAGATTTTTCTGCATAATGACTTGAATTTGTTCTAGGTTTATTCCTAGCCTCATCACTTTTCTTCTTATGACAGTATTTAACCATATGTCCAGTTCGACCATAATAAAAACAACTCTTTGACTCATTTTTATTAGATTGCATACCTTGATTTGGAGATTGTCTTCTCTGTGATGAACTGCCTCTCTGCCATGAACCGCCTCTCTACCATGAACTGCCTCCTCTTCCTCTTACTCTTGATCTCCCTTTCGCAGATCTATTATTTGACCATAGTGCTAAATCATTACTCTGAGGCTTCAGATTCCCGCGCCTCTCTTCCTCTTGCAGCAAAATACCTGTCAGTTCTTCAAACATAGAAGGTTTCTCCCTTGCTGCAAGACCTATTATGAACATATGATAATCTTCTAGCATACCATTTAAGGTAATAGTCACTAGATCAGTATTGGAAACAATTTCCCCTATATTTACTAACTTGTCTTTCACCTCTTTAATGTGACCCAAAAATGAACTAATAGATTCATTTCCATCCATCTTAATGCCTAGCAATTTAGTTTTCAGGAACAAAATGTGATTTGTCTTGCTAGTTTCATAAAATGCTTTAAGAGTTGTCCATATTGCAGCAGAACTTGTAGCATCTCTAATATGTGGAATTATGCTATCTTTAACAGACATGCACAACAATACCTTTGCCTTGTTTTCACGCTTCTCCCAATCTTGGATCTGTGTTGTTGTCGCACCTGCAGCCGCATCAGGTTTCAGTTCAGTTCCCTTCACAATGTTCCAGACACCATAGCCCTCCATGAGCGTCTGCATCTTGAATTTCCAGTTAATGAATTTTGATCCATCTAGCTTGTTGGATTCGTTGAGGTAGGTCTCTGCCAGCATATTCGCCATCGCTGCAAGATATTCTCTGCAAGTGAATCACCAAGGATATGCAACTTTCTGTCGAGTTTTCTCTTATGCTGAGCAGTCCGTCGCTCTACCTTTGGATCCACTGATCCAAATCTATCTCTGTTCTCAGCTTAAATCATGCATGCATCTTAATATCCAAAATATCCAATTTAAAAAAAAACTTATAACTCCCTCTTTATATATAAAAAATAACCAACATATAACTCCACCTTTTTAAAGAAAAAAAACCTATAACTCCACTTTTACCAAGATAAAATATATGACTCCACTTTTTTTTCTTATGAAACTATCATAAAGTTCCTTTAATAAACTTTATAACTCCACCTTTACCTCTTAAAAATTAAATCTCATATAAAGACTCATATATAAAGACTTTTATATAAAAACTCCACGATTTGCTCACGGCATGCAAACTTACGCTCCAAACTCCATGCATGCAAGAATACTCACCCACGCGGTAAAAATGAAAAACTTATGCTCATAAAAAAAAGATTCAACACTTGCAAACTATATAAACTTTCAAAATTCAAGATTTTCTTTCCACACATCCGTAAATACCATGGTTCTCACACCTCATGCAAGAGTTGACTGTGGGGAGTTCTCACCTCACCCTTTACTTGGATGCGGGGGGTTCGCACCTCACTTTTTACTTGGCTGCGGGGAGTTCGCACCTCACTCTTTACTTGGCTGCAGGGAGTTCACAGCTCTCGAATACTCCGGTTGCGGGAATGTGAAGGATGTTCGCACTTAAATGCACAACAGGATGCGAACTTCTTTGGTTCCGAGCATGCGCGAAAGTTTGAGTAATATAGGTTCGCACCCTACCAGAGGAGAGACCTGCGAACCTCTATAATTTACGCACCTCACTCCCGTGGCTCTGATACTAAGATAAAATAAACCATGCAAAAAAACATGGTGAGGCTACTCTCACTTATGTATTATTTAATGAAGACGGATTACATCTTTATATAGGAAAAGACTCTCCTGAGTCGGCTACATGCAAACCAAAGACAACTAGACTCCTAACTAAGAACTGACTCTTAACACACCTACAACTGACCCTCACAACTGAAGCTTATAACTGGTGCTTACAACTGGTGCTTTCTCCATTATTTCCAAGTGATACTTTTCCTGATTAACATCTATTTGCATTATATACTAATATACCATGGATATTTTACATTTGTACATATTGATCACTCTGTCATTCTCTATTTAACAAATAAATCAATTACTAATGGTAGGGTAACTAGATAGATATTAATGTTGCAAGGATTTGATATCACCATCATTGATAAGCCAAGACAATAAAATATTATTGTAGATTTATTTTCTAGGATTACCAATAAAAGTGAATCTATTCCTTTAGAAGATACTCTTCCTAATGAACATATGTTTGCATTATCTGGTAAGAAAGTGTTGTTGCAGATTGCCTTTCTAGTGTTACCAATGAAAGTGAATTTATTCCTTTAGAAGATATTTATTACTAAATATTTTCATTTAGGAAAGCTTTTGGCACATATCTCACATAAGAAAAGACATGGGATTATCAAACAAAGTGAAATGTATTATTGCGTTCAAGGATACCTCTTTTGCACAAGGCCATATCTCATTATAATCTGGCGTTATGTTCTAGAAGATGAAGTTTATGACATCCTAAAAAAATGTCATGATGAACCTTGTGGGGGGGATTTCAGTAATAAAAGGAATACACATAACATGTTACATATAGGTTATTATTACCCTACAATTTTCAAGGTGATAAAAAGTACATGAGAAGCTGTGACATTTTCTAAAGAATGGGAAAACTAATTTAGTATGATGAGAGTCCACTACAAACTCAACTCATGGTCGAGGATTTTGAGAAATGGGATCTATATTTTGTGGGCTCTATCTACCCACCTTCCAAATATAATTCTCATATATTGGTTTGCACCAATTATGTCAAAAAATGGGTTGAGGCTAAATCACTTCCAAGGGATACAGAACAAGGATTAGCGTATTCTATTTACGAGGATATATTTGTCTACTTTGGTGTACCATGATAAAATATTATAGATCATGGAAATAATTTCACCTGTAAACTCATTCAATCCATAACAAAGTAGTATCATATCTCTCACATGACATCTACACCATTTCATTCACAAGATAATAGGTAGGTGGAAGTATCGAACAAAGTTTTTGGAATCCATATTGGTTTTCACCAATTATGTCAGCAAATGGGTTGAGGCTAAACCACATCCAAGGTCTACAGAACAAGCATTAGCATATTATATTTATGAGGAGATCTTTATCTACTTTGGTATACCATGATAAATTTTTATAGATCAAGGAAATCATTTCACCTGTAAACTCATTCAATCCATCACAAAGTAGTATCATATCTCTCACATTACATCTACACCATTTCATTCACACAATAATGGGTGGGTGGAAATCACCAACAAAGTTTTGGAATCAATATTGACCAATACTATAAATTTCATTTCAAGGATTGGGATAATAGGATTTTAGAGGATTTATGGGCTTATTATGCCACATGGAGAAACACCATGAGATTTAATCCTTATGATATTTTGCATGGTAAGCATGTTTTATTTCCTATTGAGTTTGAATTTAAGACACTTAGGAATATATTATAGGTTGGATTAAACTTTTTAGAAACTTAGAAGAATCGCTTGAATCGGATCAATGAACTTAATGAAATTTGTTAGGATTCCTTACATAACACATGTATTGTTCAACATTAGAGAGAAAAGTGGAATGATATATTTATTAAGAAAATGAAATTCAAGGTCAGAGAGTGGGCCTTTTTGTATGATCAAGTTTAAAGATTTCAATGTCAAGTTTTTTACCCATTGGTTGGGCCATCTGAGGTTGATATTTTGTATGGTAATGTTGTTGTAAAAGTATGCACCATAAATGAAGATAAAATACCTATTATGGACAATGATAATCAATTAAGTCTATATTAGAAGCCATTATCTAAGGATGCATTTGTAAGATATCTTACCCATTGTTCATATTTGGAGATTGTTAGTATAGTGGCTATGCCACTTGGGATTTCTACAACATGATTTTATCAGATGTGATATATATATATATATATATATATGAAAACTGATAAAATCATGTTTTATAAATCCCACAACATGAAAAACCATTTTGGGGCACAATTGGATAAATATTGTTTGAAAACCGACACACTGGAAAATAATATTTGAATGGAGAGAGAGAAAAAAACTTTTATGTCTTAACTTTCCAATTCTATTTGACTCGAGGTCTTGTTATTTCTTACCACACAATTTCTTAACTAATTTCTCGTTTTTCGTGGAACTTGGTGGAATTAGATTCATTGTTTGTTGAATAACTTGGTAAGGTCCACTTAACCAATTGGTGTATAATATCACAAATTGCTATAGATATGTTCTTATTATAGGTTCCTTTCAATTCTTATTATCATTTTATATGCTTCTTATTTTCTATGAATCCTATCTCGATTTTTGTGTATTATATTTTCCTTGTTGTAGATCTTGTTTACTAAATATCATCATTGGTGTATATCATATCCTCTTTTTTTTGGATCCTTGTTCACTACTAACAATATTATTTATTTTTTTTAAATTTATCCCCACTTTATGTATAACCATACAACTATCCAATTAGTCATTCACTACCACTCCTCACATTTCTACTACAAATTGTATGGATCTACCCATTATTGCAAATATTGGATAAGGTACAAAGGTATGCACCAGTACACATGTACTTACAGTCTCATTAATTTCCATTTTAGCACCACTTGCCTTGTCAACCGATCAAGGGAATCATTTCCTCTCAATTGCAGGGAGACCCAAGTTGAAATAATTACAAATTCCATTAGCATCACTCCTCGTCATTGTTCATCGTTATTCCTTGTCATCCTTTACTCATTTGTAAACATTTACTACCCTATCCTATCACCACTTTCCCTATACTCTCTTGTTTCCATTTTAAATCATTTACTTACTTCAGGTCACGTCAGTAGGATCTTTGCTCAATTTGGGATATCACCAGTATACTTTTTTATTCTAAATTGCCATTTTTCTCTTACATTACTTATTTGGAATACTAGTTTCCATATTTACTTCCAATTGAACAATGTGTGTGTTGTTACTATTTTTATTGTAGGGCAATGATTGCTTGTTTATACTACAGGGCATTGGTTGTTTCTACTCCCATCCATCCTACTTTCAATTAATGTTGTTTTCCACCATAGGAGGATTTTCTATCGGGTATGAATCCATAAGCTTAGTTCAGTTGCAAAGTAATCAGGAGGTGTACTAGATCTTTCTCAATGTAGGATAAATAACCTATTTTGAGAAATTGCAAGGGTTCAATTCCTTTGTATCTCTTGAGTTTCCATAGATATTTAACCTATACACTTCTCTTATCCATGAGGTTCATATAAAAGTGATTGAATATTCCATTGCTTAGGTTATTATATTTCCATGAATAAGGGATAGGTGGTTCCAAAGAAAATTTGTGTTGGATTAGGATTAGATTGAATTTCTCGTAGGCGATAAAATAGTTGAAGACAGGAAAAAGGGTGTGAAATCTCTCTCCTTACACCACTCATGGAAAATTGTGGTGTATTTTTTCCAGAAATACTTAACATGTGCAGGGATACATAAACTCTTTTTTGGAGATCATTTCAAATTGCTCTCACACCTATGATATCGATATTTAATCAATTTCTATTATTTTTTGCTGAAGATCTTATAGTTGGTAGAACACAATTCTATAGGAACTAGAAATCCTACTTCAAGTGTCTAACACCATGTGTTGGCCCTTGACGAAGTTTTGAGGATCATTGGTCTTGTTTGACCTACTTTTATGACTCTGACAGGCTGTCAAATATGGAGCACAAGTCGAAGCAGATATCGTAGGATCTTGGCCCCTTTTTATGGATTTTTGGGTTTTGGGCTTATGTAACAGGAATGGGGATGTCAGCCCATGGGTTTACCCATGTTTAGGCCCATTTTGTAATGTATAAATAGAAAGCTAGGTGATGTAGAAAGTAGTTCGATCTATGTGATCAAAGGAGGGACAAGTATGTGATTCTAAGTGCTAAGTGTTAATTGCTAACTGAAAGTGGTAATTGTAATTTCTTTGTGCATACTGTGTGAGACTTGCAGAGCTAAGTGCAAGTGATTGTAAGAGACTGTGGAAGTATTTGTGTTGTACTTCAGGGAAGGAAAATCTAGCGAGGTACACAGATCTCATGTCCTCTATGGAGTAAGATATCATGGCTCTGTGCATGTAGAATATTGCCAAAAAGAAATAAAGAAGAAGAGTTGGTGGACGTAGCCCCAGGGTGGGGGTGAACCAAGTATATCCTGGGTTGTGGTTGCTATGTGATTTATGGTTGTTCTCTTGTATATGTGATTGAATTCTTAGTGCATTGATGTATGCTTATAAGGATCTAATATGGTAGCTTAGTGATGAATAATGTGAATAAATGCTAGATATGATCTATGTTGGTATGCTTAATACTTGAATCTATTGGATCTGTATAAATACTGCGTTGATCTAGTTTTAGGGTTTAGTTGCGTTGTAAACTAAGGTTGAATATTAACTAACTATAACTTCTAAGTGCTATGTTAAGGTGTTACAATCATAGATATGTGTCCCAACTAAGGTTGCAAACACTAGAGTCCTACAACCAACCCTGCCTCTACCTCAGGTGAGACTTCATCTGCTTCGTAGGTGTTGCCAAAAGGGCTGGTAGTTAGGGTTTTTTTGGTGTGTTATTGTAGCGTTGAACCCTGGGTTTTCCCCCATGCCAAAAAATGGTTCCATTACCGATACCTAAAACTGTGATTGTTGGGAACTGAAGGAAAGAAAGAAAGCTCTGTGCGTAGATCTTTTGCCTTAGTGAGAAGTATTCTACTGGACTTGTAAACCTATGTGCTAAGAAGAGAAGTCAGATCCGAAGAAAAGGGGTAATATATCAAAGCTTTGTGCTCTGATAAAGGTAAGAATCGTGAATTTTTTTAGATCTTGAAGCTTTAAAGGTAAGAATAGTGAAAAGTTTTAGATCTGGAAGCTTTGTGCTCTGTTGAAAGTAAGATTAGTGGAAATTTTTGTTTCAAGAGTATGGATCTAGGTATGTTTGATCAATTTTATCCTAGTTTGAAAACTAGGGAACAACTAGAAGAGAGAAGGTTTTGTATGAGTAGATCTGATAGAAATAATGAAATATATGTTATTCCCATGCATAGAAAGAATGTTTGGACTAACAAATGCATGTAGGATCCCAGAAAGAATTTTTTGCAGGTTAGCTACTATGATCCTAGCGCCAAGTACAGGAAAGGTTGGGGATCATTTAAGAAAAAAATAGGATCAACCCTTTGTTACAGCTATAGAAGACCGGGACATCTTGCCAAGGAATGCCCTGAAAGAAGACCTAGTTGTCTTTGTTGTCAAGCTATGGACCATGAAGTTTTAAATTTTCCTAGAATGATTGCTAAGCTTGATAGAATGAATATGAGACAAGAAAACATTGAGGAAGGTCATGAAATTGAGACCATGGTAGAACCCCAGACATAATCAGAGGTTGTACTGTTGCAAATGAAAGAAACCCTAAATGATCACAGAGATATCAACTTATCAGAGATCTTCAAAGAAAAAGAATGCATAGAAGAAAGAATAGGAGACTTTGACATAGACTATGCTCTGGATGAGGAAACATAGGTAAATATCATGACATAAATAACTTGGGAAGCTTTAGGAAAGCCTGATACGATTCCTTCATTGGGAGGAATAGGACTATTCAGGGGAAATTTGATAACCCTATGTGGAAGACTCATCGAGGTATATATGAGTGCTCATGGAGCTTCGAAAGAGGAAGATTTTGAGGTTGTTAGATTCATTGAGAACAACACTCCATTTACTATGTTATTAGGAAAACCTGGATCGAGAAAGATTGGGCCAGAAGAAAAGACGAGGAGGCCCTAGAACAGAAAAAACAGGAATTAAAAGATTTCATGACTAGGAGGATAGCACAATTGAGTGTAGAACAAAATAATAGATCGAAGCTACTTAGAACTAGAAACTTGGATCACGAAGATGAAAGAACACAAGAACATTCACTGACTAGTAGAGAACCTACCCCGGATAGAGAAGCACTATTACTTTATAATCCTATGAAATAATCTCAACATCGCGAAGCTGCTATGCCAAAAGAAGACAAGAATCAGACTGGAAAGAGGAATATCGAGACGAAGATCAACGGGAAGAAGGATAGAAAACTTAGTAAGAAGAGAGAAAAGGTTGAAAAGTTACAGAAGGGCCCAGAGGGAACTTCGCGAAAGGAAAATTTGCAAAATTGGAACTTCGTCTGGATATCACAACAGTGCCCCATGGCACTTCACCATGTCAAAGAAATATGACCATTGGAAGCATTATAACCATTGGAACAACGTTATAGAATGGTTATAACAACAATTATGACCAAAAATCTCACCATCGGACCGTTGGTACTGCACCGCAACGGACAAAACTGCATTGATGGAAAACTTCTTATCTGTTGGAGAGATCTATTACATCGTGTCTACTTAGTCCATCGACTGTTGCACCGAGAACACTTTTCCAAATTTTATCAAAGCTAACAAGAGAACCCATTTCTACCGCATTGTGATTAGTAAGATTGACACTGAATCTATTTCTTTGAGAACTCATTCATCCACCCGAGTTTTTCGATTGAGAGCATGCATCTTGAACGAGCTCATCATTGTGGAGAAATCATTCGAGGAAGTTTTAATTGATATGATGGCCGAGAGAGTGATGTACACAAGATTTCAAGTTTCATCGACACAAGGAGAGTAAGCCTCTCCGTCAACTCCTCACGGATCCAGACCGGTAGTAGAGAAGAGAACCAAGCACAAAGATGATCTAGCAAACGTGAAGTTAATCCCAACCATATTACCCGACTACATCCCACCTCTGGACAGCGCGGTGAGTCGTGATAGTGTCCCGAGGGACTTTGATTACACCATGGTTACTGTTCACCTCCCAAAGGGGATACGTGCAATCAGAACGCAGCAAGATAAGATCACGACGTTGAAGTTCAATGACTTCAACCAGGAGGCAAAGCAACAAGAAGTAAGAGTACAGGTGCAGTTGAAGATCCTGTCACCAGTTGAAGGGATGAAGCAATCCCAAGAACAACGCACTACTCAATATCAGGTCCACACCATTCATAACAAAGTCATGGAAGTGACCCAAAGGCTCCAACTAGTCCAGGACGAAGCTTGCCAACTGTTTGAGGAGATTGAATGTCAAGGCGTAGAGTTGGAACAAGTAGTCGCTCTAGTTGAACAATGTTTAGAGGGACCTGTCAATGAAGTAGTCATCCAATAGTTCATCGAGAAGGAGGCCCTAACATAGCAACAAGTCGAAGCAGCTCGAGTCAAGCTCAAGGCTTTTGAAGCACAACTACCCAGATCAGAGTGACTTAGGATGAGTCACAAGTGAGTGTTGGGGGCTTGTTGGCCCTTGACTAAGTATTGAGGATCCTTGGTCATGTTTGACCTACTTTTGGGACTTCAACAGGTTGTCGAAGATGAAGTGAAAGTCGAAGAAAATATCACTGGATCTCGGCCCCTTTTTAGGGATTTTTGAGTTTTGGGCTTATGTAACGGGAATGGGGATGTCAGCCCATGGGTTTACCCATGTTTAGGCCCATTTTGTAATTTATAAATAGAAATCTAGGCGATGTAGGAATTATTTTGATCTATGTGATCGAAGGAGGGAAAGTATGTGATGCTAAGTGCTAAGTGCAAGTGGTGATTGTAATTTCTTTGTGCATACTCTGTGAGACTTGCAGAGCTAAGTGCAAGTGATTGTAAGAGACTATGGAAGGATTTGTGTTGTACTTCAGGGAAGGAGGATCTAGTGAGGTGCGCAGATATCATGTCCTCTGTGGAGGAAGATATCATGGCTCTGTGCATGTAGAAGATTGACAGAAATAAATAAAGAATAAGAGTTGGTGGATGTAGCCCCAGGGTGGGGGTGTACCACATATATCTTGTGTTGTGGTTGCTATGTGCTTTATGGTTGTTCTCTTGCCTATGTGATTGAATGATTAGTGCACTGATGTATTCGTATAAGGATATAATATGGTAGCTTAGTGCTGAATAATGTGAATACATGCTAGATATGATCTATGTTGGTATTCTTACTACTTGAATCTATTGGATTTGTATAAATACTGCATCGATTTGTTGTTAGGGTTTAGTTGCGTTGTAAACTAAGGTTGAATATTAACGAATTATAACTGCAAAGTGTTATGTTAAGGTGTTACAATCACAGATATGTGTCCCAGCTAAGGTTGCAAACACTGGAGTCCTACAACCACCCCTTCCTCTACCTCGGGTGAGACTTCATCTGCTTCGCAGGTGTTGCCGAAAGGGTTGGTATTTAAGGTTTTTTTGGTGCGTTGTTGTAGCATTGAACCCTAGGTACTCCCCTGTTCCAACACCATGGGTTGATAAAATTGTTTGTTTTGGATTCTTTTTCTAGGAACAATCACACAGAAGAAGTATTCCTGAAAATAGCTCCCCAGAGTCAAAGAACAAATAGGATTGAAGAAATTGAACAATATAAAGATGAAGCATTTGAAAAATAGGAAGTGGATGTAGTTGAATAATAAGAAGATGAAGCGGTTGAATAGTTGGAAGAGGAAACAATTGATGTTGTTCAAAAAACCAAGTAGGAAAACAATCCCTCAAATTATGTTTGAATTTATAGTGATATCAAAATCCATAGTGAGTATATTTTAGGAGAGAAAAAATTTGCACACCTCGTTATTAAATAAGTTCCTTCTAGAATAGGTACAAGTTCATCCAAAAGTAAGAAAGAAAGACCCATAACAACAAATATTTTAGTGTGTTTTTCAAACATTCCAAAGAAAAGGAGGACAAGATCCAATATTTTAGTAGAAACAAGAAGCTTTTAAGAAACTTTTACTGTTGATACATAAGAACAAACACTAGTAACTCATTTTTGGGATTCATACTAATTTAATATATGATGATGCCACTAACCTAGTAGATCAATACATTGTTGAATCCCCTACTCTAGAGGAAATTATTGAATAAATTTCTAGGGAAATGACTAGTCAACCCATAATGACCTAGGAAGTTGAGCAACTAGTTGTTATAGCATCAATCACTGATGATCGTGAAGAACAGGCTATAGAAAATGGTAGTCCGACTAATATTTCCATAAGGGTTCAAACAGATTAATAGTGGTATATCCATCACTCTCTACAATATTTGGAAACTAAAAAAGATATAGAAACCACCAGACCCACTATCTACATAGTTTCCACAGACATCAATGACTCTCTTCAAGTATTAAAGGTAAAAGAAGAGGTTTCCAAATTGAAATATACAACTACAAATTATGGTATAGGATTCTTTCCTATAAAGGAATATAAAAAAGTAATCCACCCTAAATAAGCAATGAGTTGAATCCATTTGCATAGATAGGTTAAAAGTGGACAATTTGAAAGGAGACAAAATGAAAACTCCAAAACTTGAGGCAAGAGTGAAGGAATTGATGGAAAATAAATAGTACATGAGTACACTTGCTCAATCCATTCTTATTTGTTGGTGGATCTCTCTTACTTATCTTTTATTCTTACAACATTGATATTTATTGTTCCAACTCAAATCTGTAGCAAAAGATAGTGTTATAGCCTTAATTTCCACCCTACATGTGAAAAGGGAATCCAATAGAAGATGAAATCCAAAGCACATTTATTGATTGATATTTCAGGATTTTTGTAGGGTCATTGTAAGACCTATAAGAGACAAAATGCAATGATCTTTGCATGTCATATGTAGTGAAACATGTGATGATCTGTGTAACCTTGTATATTCGATGAGTTAGGAATATCTATGCGATGATTGAGTTGTATATTCATGGAATGAGCCTAGGAACTCACATCATTCGAGTTTTTATTGGGTTCTAGAATATCTAGAAGCTCTTTGAATCCTCTTCCAAGGATCTATATAAAGAAGGAAATTATTAATCAACAAAGGCAAGTCTTCGGCAATGGAGGAGGAATCAAGAGTATTTTTATGTTGTCCATTTGCATAGGATATTTTCATATTCACAATAGCTAGAAATCAAATTACCTAGTTTGATCAAAGAAAATGAGGAGGATCAAAGGAGCCAAAGGAATATGCATCATCACTAAGGGGGAGAATTTTTTGCAGAGTAATGTTTTCCAATTATAGAGGAGATACTCTTGTTCAGAACAACCAGAATCAAATTGCCTAGTTTGATCAAGAAAATGAGGAGGATCAAGGAGCCAAGGAATATGCATCATCACTAAGGTATGTATTCGATGTAATTCCTTCATATTAATCAATAGATCATTAGTTTCCCCCTATCTTTATTGTGTAATTTAAATGCATAAGATAGATATAGTTTATTTCATTATAGATCAGGGTAGATTCAAGTTATATCTAGGATTCTAATGCCTAGTAGAGAGGTAGAAAGGCATTGTTTTTATTTTGTGTGAAAATAGTAGGTTGTAGAAACTCGAGTTGGAACTTCATATATGCATCAGCCGGGATAAACGAAGGAAAACCTATAGTGAAAGGTATTCTATCTCTACCACTCCTTAGGTTAACTGTGAATCCATGTGCTTGAGTATAGGAAACCCTTAGAAGTATATCCCTAAATTATTTGTAGGATCAATAGGTAGATCCTAGGGAGATGAAACTCATCATAGTAGTGAAATTTCTCCAAGAACTAGTGATTCCACTGGAGACAAATCTTTGATTCTTCTCTATTTTAGATTTACTTGCCAAATCACCCTTTGTTTTATATTTGTTATTTCATTTGTCTTCTTATACTCCTCTAGAGGTTAGATATCGTAGATTGGGTAGATATTACATACATCTTAAGTATATCCATCTTTTCAAAAAACATAATTTTTTTCAGCCATCGCTTGTTGCAATATACTTGTTATGCAACGGGACATTGGTTAACTAGCCTGTGTCATGTGATGATCCTTGTAAATTTGGAATATTTCCAAGCTCACACAATTCTGAGATTAGATATTGTTTGACTAGTCGTTGAGGCATTGTTGATCTTTTCTGTAAGTGTCTGACCTTTGTTTGAGTCTTGTTGTCACATAGTTTACCTTGATTTGTTGTTTGGAGTGTGATTGTGTGGTTTGTTTTGGATTGCTTTGATAGGCATATTTGTTGTTTGATGATCATGTAAAGCTAGGCACTGAACCCAGCAAAACTCAATAGATTTTTTGGTGTCTTATTGTATTTTATTCTGATTGTGTTTTTGTGATTCTTATCCATTGTTAGATATATCCTTTTAGGTGAGTTTTGGGTGATATATTTGTAGAGACATTGCAGTGGTATTTTTAGTGTCAATACAAATTTCCTACAACCCTTGGCTTGTTGATTTCTTGGTTTTCCATTTTCATTTTGTGTTATTACATAGATCGATGATCGTTTTTCATTACATTTCAAAAAGTTACAAAGGAAAAAATATTTGCATGCTTGTGAGTGTTTGAAGCATTAGAACAAGAGATTGCATTATTGAATTGTTTGGTTTGAGTTTTGAAAATAATTTTAGGTCTAAATTGTGTGAGTGGTTGTTAAGTGTGTGGAATTACTATTACAATGTTACGAAGGAAAAAAATATTTCCCTCCCATAGCTAGAATTCATTGAAGTGAACAAATTCCATTGGTGTTCTTTGCATTGCTTGGTTGGGTCAAGAGTCATAAACACGATTAAGGTTTCATTCATTTCTCTTTGACGTAAATAACAACCATAAAATAAATTGTGTAATATAAAATCTATTAGACATTTTTATTTTTTAGTGAACCAACATTAGATTTGCATAGGTCCTTAGAATACAATTGGAGAGTAAACTCTCCAAGGCCACAAAATTAATCCTAGAGTCATTAAAGAGTGATCAATCCATTCTTGAAACTAGTGTTTTGGGAGCCTCCTCTAAGAGAGGAGTTAAGAACAAGGTCACGTCAGGCAAAGTAATGAGATTACCCCTCTCTTATAATTTTTGTGTTTGCGGTATTGGTTTGGCTACTATGTATACATAGGTTTAGTTTGTTCCATGCCTCTGTGTGAGGAAACACCTTCGAAGCTTTAGGCCTCGTTACACTACCCTTATGTGTGGTCGGACCAATGAATTTATTCTTGGTCATCGATTGTGAGATGGTAACCTTAGTGACCTTTCCCAGGTAGCCAACAACAATGACTACAGTTGGGATGTGCCTATAGTACTTGGGGTAGACATTCGTTCATGGTATCAGTTCCCTAGAGAATGTATTCCTTAATAAAGGGTTTTTTCACCAGATAGAGTTATTTCCCATAGATCATTATAATTGCTCCTCGTACCTTCACTAGCCAATCTTGTGGGGACTTCATATCCCCCAGAGGGTTGGTTTTTATAAGCCCCCCTGAGCCATTTGTTTTCTGTATATTATCCTATATTTGATAGGGGTGTCCTATTTTATTTTGATACTAGATCGGCCTTAGGTTGAATTGTGTTTAATTTACACTTATTGTTTTCACCATGGTTAAATTACCGTGTTGATCTCGATGACTACTAGTACTAGAACCAAAAATAGAGGAATAAACACCTCTTAAGAGGTGTGAAAAAAGTGACTGAGAATTCGAAGAGTCTTATCTTTGTTTTGAGGAGACTAGCTTAGTTGAAGTGGAAGTGGTTGATGAAAGTCCTCCACCAAACTTTAGCCCTCGAACTAATCAAGAAGCACCTCTACTTTTCCAGGTCAGGGAGATTTTTAATGATCCTTTTTCTTTGTTTTGAAATCCTCCCACCATGTCAAGATCAAGTGTTTCATCCATTGTAGTTGATCCTTCAATCCAATCTAAAAATGGGACTTGGGGAATCCCCATGATTTCCACATTACCTTGTTTTAGCACAATTGGACCAACACCATATATCACTCTTTCTATAGGTCTCTCGATATAGGTGACCCCAACTGTGTCTTCATTCCCATCAGTTAGTATATCCAGTGTTGTTATCTCCATCGCTTATTTTCCAATGCCCACTTATGGATCCTTTTCCAGTGGCGGACCAAGCCTTGGTTTCAGCATCGGAGGTGGAACTCCTTCTACCTCTACCATTCCTATGAGCGACACAGTATGATCAGGTGCAGGTGTATATTTTGGGTGGAACTTTCCTAGTGATTTTGGGGTTGTCTCTAGTGAAGACGGGGGTTGTACTATGTCAAGAGGTTTTAAATTTACATGGGTTAGCACACCTTTCCCTGGGGGCCCACCCCTTAGGGGTAACTTTTCAAATTGGGGAAGCTTTCCTTTTATCAATACCTTAGGCTCTAGGGGATTCTTCCTTGGGCCTAATTATGGGAACAAATTTCCTGGAGGGTGTACATCTATCTTTGGGGAAAATCACCTCATGGGCATAGCTAGTACAAGGTGCAGTCATGCTCTTGGAAGTTCCACCATCCCTGGGATTACTCACTCTTTGAGAATACCTCAACAACCTTCTGGAAGTATGAATGTAGGGGGAACACAAGGTTCATCTAGGAAAACATAAACTTCATATCCCTCCCAGTATTAATTTTCTCCCACAACATTGACCTTCGTCAAAATGTTAGACTTAACTGGTCTATTCTGGTTGACAAATTACCCTATTTCCCACAACCGTTGATGGTTGTCTATGCCTGGAAAGATAGTATGAGACATACTGCAATTCAATGGAAAGATCAGAGAAGACCTCTCCACACATATCTTGATGTATCACATATGGTGATCATCCAATTCCTTGATGGATGATAGTGTGAGGCAGCATATTTTCCAGTGATCCTTGATTGAAGGTTCCATTAAATGGTACATTGAGTTATAAGGTGATTCCTTTAAAAGATTTAATGACTTAGAAATGGTGTTCCTTATGCATTAATAGTTACCCATTAGATATGAAATAGGAACGAAGATCTTGAATTCACTATATAAGGATACTACCACTAACATTTATGATCACATTCATGAGTGGCGACAAAAGCATAGGATGATCAATATCCAGATCCTGGATACGCTCTTGATGGAGTGGTTCACTAAATCCATTCTTCCAACAATTTTCAAGGATGTAGCTATGGTTGGGGTGACTACTGAGGAGCAATAAATTATGCATCCTCAACACTTGGAGTTGATTTACTCTCAGTTACATACCCTTTATGAAATTACCCCCCATGCTCCTAGGTTGTCCACATATCCTAAGATTTGAACATAGGAAACCATGTCGATGGTGTGGTTGGTTCTATTTCCCATGCATTTGTAAACTAATTAGTTGAACAGAGGGGTCATATGACTATTAATTCACACCTTTCACCTACCATTTCTAGTGCTCAAACTACCACGGTTCCTACTCAGACCTCTAAGCTAAATTTGGTGTAGTCCACACCACTGAAGAATCCTCAGAAACCTGGAGGAAAGAAGAAAAATTCCAATATTGATAAAGGGACTAAACCCACCCCAAACACTCTGGATGGGGGGAAAGAATAGGAAGATTCAGTTCCCTTGCATGATTTGTGAGGAGGACCACCCTACTCATCAGTGGCCTCATAAGGATGAGATCTATCACTATTTGGCACAACAAAAGGTCCCCCAATAGCTAGTTTTATTATCTCATCCTTCCCCCCCTCAACCTAAACATATGGTTGCCAAAAATACTACTCCTCTTCAAGGGGGCATGGTAGGTACCCCTAACCATGAGGGGTCTTCCTCAAATGATTATTTTTTCATGTCTGACCACACAATGAATTTACAAACATGAGATAAGAACTATGAAACGTCGGAGCCTATTCCTTCTATACATGAGCTAATATCTTCGTTCCAACTTGGTGGCCCTCTTCAAGTTGGGAATCCATGTTTTGATGCACTGCTTCACCCCTCAAAGCAGATTTTTTGAAGAATGACACATAATCCAAACACATGGGTTTCCCACAACTACATCATTGTGAAAGACTTGGACCAAGAACCTTGTTCCATGTTTTCCCTTGAAGTCATATAGAGATACCTAACACAACGTAACGCCTTGTTTTGTTCTATAGTAAGGGTTGATCCCTTGAATTTGAGTTTCATGACCTTTGATTCTGATTAGGTTACTCATAGGCCCTACCATCAAGTTTCCTTCTATATCAAAGAATGAAAAATGGGGAAAAAAAACTTCCAAATTGTGGTTGATGAAGGAGCCTCAACTTGCATCATGTCTATTTCTCATTGGAAGGCCATTGGTTCTCCTAAGACCGATACATCTACAACAATGTTTAAATTGTTCGATGGACACTTGTTCTACCCTCATGGAATAATCACTGCATTACCCATCAAGTTAGGTGGTAAGAATATCTCTGTTGTCATGGAGGTTTTTGATGTACCTCTTGAGTAAAATTTGTTACTTGGGTGTAATTGGATCTATGAGATGAATGCAACCGTCTCACCTGTCTTTAGGATCTTATGCTTCCCTCATCAAGGGAAAATAGTGATGATCGATCAACTTGTGTTATACACCCTAGACCTTGGATCCAATGCACCCTTTGTCAGTGATATCCAATAGTATTATATGCATGTTAGTGTGGGGATGGTAAAATATCCTTCACTTATGGGTATTTTTCCCCTTCCCCCACCATCTCCTACTACAATTGTTTCTCCCATCAACATGATTTCATTTTTTACCAGTGGATCCCTTGGGACTTTTGATCCCTGGATGGTACATCATCCCGAGGATATTGATTCATATGTAGAATCCATGTCTCGTACTCTGGTAGATATTTCCTATTAGGTGATCCAGTAAACCTCCGTTGGGTCCGATTTATATTCCTCTCAGGATGTGGAGTCTAATTAGTACCCAAGGCCTTCCTGGGCTCTCACTCCTCTACAAGAATAAAATGAATTCCTATATATTGAACTTCCATTTGATGAATCTATAATGGATTTCATGGCTTCACCTAATATTCCATGGGAGGATTTGCACCATCACACGTCTTTTGTTCCCAATTTGGAATAGTTTGAGGGTGGCATTCAAAATATTTTTATTGTTGGCCATGCTTGATGGTCCCAATATCTCATTATGATTAATAATGTTGGGAATTGTATTGTCACTTATGTAAAATGTATAAAGGACTATAACAATCATGAATATCATTTATACCAAAGAGAAGGGGGAGACTACAAATATATTTACCTTCTGCAAGAGACCCTCGGTGTTTACCCAGAATGACAATGCCATAACAACAAGACAGATGTTCTTAACTATGAAGACCAAAGATAATCATACCAAACCACGTAGAATAAGAAGAAGAGAATTTTGTGTGCAGTAATGAGGTTTTGTATGAAGACAAAAGGATTGTGAACAATCAATCCCATAGAATTCAAGATGGAAGATATGATGAAATTTGAAGTTGAACAATGACAACTCCATTGAAGGGATGAGAAGAAACAAACATGGTAATAACTCCCTGGGTTAAATAGATTGGAGAAATGGGGATAACAATATATCCCACATTCATAAGGAAACACGATTTTGAAAGGTTCATATTGAAAAATCACTTTTATGTAATTTGAATGTGAATAGAAGAGTCATGCAATCATGTGAAATGTGTTAAATTTTGGCATAGAGAATTGTGGACCTGGAATAGGATAAGCCATGACCATTCATCTCCTGACATCAATGATTAAGTTAAAATATTGGGGTCCAATACTTGGTCGACCATCTTAGCCATGTCAGTGCCATAATAAGAAGTTTTGTAGATGCCATGTATAATGCCACATGTCAATACACGTGTCGATGACACATTATCTAGTGTACATGAAGAATATGTCCATGTGGATCTTATCCAAAAAGGATCTAGAGAAGAATAATAACAACTCAGAACTCGCAAAATCAACTTAGGACGCTCAGAATGGCCTCAGTAGACGAAGAAAGGGAAAATATTCAAAGTTATCAAAACTCGGTGAAAATGACTTCATTGCAAAGAGCGCATCACAATATTTCCAATGACGCAAACGACTCGTCAAACGAAGTTACAGATCGAAAGATATTTGAGGTCAAAGTTTGGTCAACCTAGCCCAATCAGCAGGGGGATGAGTTAGCATCCGTATTGTTGATGTCATCATCAATATGGATGACGTCAACACCCATACAACATATGTGGCATGAACAGTAGGTCATAGGTGTCATGCTAACAAGAGCATTATGTTATCATGGTGATGTGGCAGCACAAGAGGCTGCCACGTGCCACTCATATTTGGAATTTTTGGGTCATTTTGTGGACCAATAAGATTGCACCACGTGGAAGTTCGTATAGTGACGTGGCACTAACGTCACAGGATGAGTTGGCAGTTGAAGTGGAAATTTGTACAGTGACATGGCAGGCTGAAGGTATAGTGGTTGACATGGCCCAATAGGTGGCTACCACGTGGCCCAGTCATGGGTTGCCACATGGAAATGGGAAAATGTCTAATGACAACTCGTGATCGAAATTTCAAAAAAATATAATATTTGGTGGGTCTTCCAAATCTGGCAGGACCCCGCCAAATATGGCAACCGAAAAACAAATAGAATCTTCAACAAAGTTAGCATAACGAACGTGATATATATATATATACGGTCAAGCCAAAAGGGGAGGCCCACGGGATTGACCCCGGGACCTACCCCCTTATACACACCTTAATATATGCTCTGTAACTAATGGGCCAACGACCCCACATTGTTAACAACACCATTTTTATTATTTAAAAGATGCATCCACCCAATGATGAAAGGAGGGTGCACATGGGTACGGATGGGCACAAAGTTCAAGGGAAATTATTCAACATTTATTACAGGTTGCATGGAACAAAAACAGAGACAAAATTTGTCTTGGGCCTAGGAGTGTCAGAGTCAGATTGAGGCATGGAAACAATCATTTTTGGGTAATTTGACACCACGAATTAAGTGGTGATACCTATTTTCTGATCTGAGAAAAACTTCTGCAGCTTGATTTCAGAATGAGGTATACTTATGTATTTTGCCAAATCCTTTTTCTAAGTTAACAAAAAGGCTTACCCATTTGAGAGTAGGACCCGGAGATGTAGTCCACCAGCGACGAACTCCATTATCAAGTTTTTGTGTTCATATTTGATTCTTATGTCTCTTCATTACCGATCTTTTCCTTCTTTAATAGTGCACTTTAATTTATGCTCATTTAATGTAATTCTTTATAAGTGACTCGATGAAAAGATCATGGATCATGTTGGTACCAGAACAATCATCTTTGACTTGAATTCTTGAGTTTGAATTCCTACTAGGGCCAAGCATAAGCAATGTGAAGGAACTCTTAAGACTTTCAATCCTGAAATTGGTCGTGCATCTTGGAAGAAGAAAATGGAAGAAGAAGACAGGTGTGATGAACAAGAGAAAAACTTTCATATGGTCTTTTATCGCATGTTAGAAATGGTCGAATGAATGTATGGAGACTACGAGAAGAGGATGAAGAAGAAAGGGAAGAAAAAGGAAGAACATGTTGATGATGATGCTTTGATAAACCAAGGGGCTAGAGGATACCCTCCTGAGCCTCCATCTTCACCATCAAGTTCTAGTTCTTCTTCCTCTGAGCATTCTCATCATTCTCATCATTCTAACCATAAAACCTCTTTTAAGAAACCATTATTAAAGCTTGATGTAAAATTTGTTTTACCTATGTTTAATGCAGATGTTAATACTGAAAAGATAGATAATTGGATCTGAGAGGTTGAAGTATATTGTCGTGTTCAACATATTGATGAAGTGCAAGTTAAGGTGCAATTGCCTTCTCTTCGGCTGGAAGGCACTGGTCTTGTGTGGTAGGAATTTAAATCAGTGATAAGGAAGCAATTTTATCCATTGGGTTATTTACATAAAGAAATGATGGAATGGAAAAATTTAAGGAAAAGTAAAGGTCAAATTGTACAAAGTTTCGCAGAAGAATTTAGGAAGAAGGATCTTTCATTAAACATTCCTTTGGATTCTTAGGAAACTTTAATGAAGTATATTGGCGTACTTTACAGTTATATTTGTCATAATTTTCTCTTGTTTAACCCCACCAACCTTGACGAAATTTGTGTGCAAGCCACTCACCTTGAGAGCAAGGGAAAGCATGTTCAAGAAGATCCCAAAAGGAAACCTTCCAATATCCCACATAATCCTTTTAAGAAGTTTAAAAGGAAGGACAACAAGACCGCGATAGTGAGGAGAGAAGGAGGAAATCCATCTTGCACTCATTGCAAGAAAAGTGGTCACGCTGATGACCATTGTTGGAAACTGCATCCAGAGAAGAGACCAAAACAGTTCGGTGGAAAGGGAAAGACAAAAATCGCTGCTACAGTTCAAGAAGATATTGGTTCTGATTCAGGAGATGAAGGAAAGAGCACAACAGTTGGATTACAAGGTAAATATTCCCTGCATGCTAGTTGAAATTCCAATAATGAATCTCATGATGATGAACAAAAGAGGAATGAATTATTTCACATAAGAGTTGTATCTAAACACACTAAGATAGATACATTATTTGATATGGGTGCCCAAGTAAAATTAATATCTGAAGAACTTGTCAAAAAAATGGGCCTTGAAATGAAACCACATCCAAAGCCTTATCCTCTTGGTTGGGTATGTGATAAATAAAAACTTAATGTCACCAACCAATGTAGGGTCATATTTTCCATTTCATCAAAGTTAATTGATGAAGTGTATTTGGATGTTGTATCACTTGATATATGTGTAATATTTTCAGGGAGTCCTTATCTTTATGATAGAAAAACAATCTTCTTTCGTCATGAGAACAGGTACCACCTTACTAAGGGGGGAGTGGAATATATTGTTAGATCTCATAGGATGAGGGTAACTACAACACTTGTTAGTGAAAGACAAATTAAGAGACTCATAAACACTAATAAGAGATATGTACTCATGGTCGTAAGAGATAAAGATGTTGGAACATCCAACACTTTCCAAGGATGTGATCCTTCTCATAAGAAAGAATTAATTGATATTGTTTCTAAGTATGATGATATTTTCTAAGAACCATATGGATTAACTCCTAAGAGGGAAATCCAACATGAGATACATCTTTAGCAGGATTCTTCTCTTCTTAATGTTGGCATGTACAGGATGTCAGTTGTTGAGATGACAGATATCAAGAAGCAGGTACAGGGCTTATTGGATCAAGGGGTCATCAGGCCCAATTCATCCCCTTTTGGTTATTCTATAGTGATGGTGCCAAATAAAGATGGCACATGAATAATGTGTGTCGATTACCAAGCCTTAAATAAAATCACGGTGAAAAATCGATACCCTCTTCCTCGTATAGATGATTTACTTGATCAATTAAAGAATGTTATTTATTTCACCAAGCTGGATTTGCACAGTGGATACCATTAGATCAGGGCTGCAGAACAGGATGCATGGAAGACTACCTTTAAAACCAAACAGGGATTGTTTGAGTGGTGAGTTATGTCATTTGGGCTATTTAATGCTCCGACAACTTTCATGCATGTGATGAATGATGTATTCAAGGCTTTCCTAAATGATTTTTTGATTGTATATTTAGACGACATTCATATTTTTAGCGGGACTTGGGATGAACATGTGAGGCATGTAAAGCAAGTATTGGATACTTTGCAAAGGGAAAAGATGTATGTAAAATTGTCTAAATGTGAATTTGGCAAGACTATTGACGCCAACCTGCCCTCAACGGCACTACCACTCTTACCCAGGATCTCCTTCAACCACGGGCCCGAAGAGTATAAGCTCTTCCAACTCCCCTCGGGAGTCATGAGTCACCCACAGTAAATCCTTTGTCGATTCCCCCTCCTTCGGAAATCGGGATATCGCGACTCGGAGATTCGCGGTTCACGCGAACACAGTTCACCTACAGCTCCAAACCCCGAACCCCGAGAGTCAACAGTCAACGCTTTCGCGCATCGGGGATTTCCCTATCGGGAAATCGGGAATGGCGATGTTATGTTTCACTGCCCCTTTCAATCCCCTAACTCCAAACTCCGAATTGATGCCACCTGTCTTCCACTAGTACCTAGGGTCCCACACTGCCACGTCGCTCCTCCACTCGTGCGATCGGGGATCGCGGGATCGCAATTTCAATTGTCGAAAGTCCGTTGCATTTGAAAACCCCCGAACGCCGAACCACCGAAGCCCGATGGACTTTTATCCTCCTCGCCTATGCTTACGGGTTATCTCCCTCGCAACTATTCCACGATCCAACGATCCTCGGGACTTCACGATTTCTTTCGGCAATTCCTGGTCGATGATTTCCCGCCTTGAAAACCTGCTTTGCTCCGAAGATTCTTTTTGTTCAAATCTCACCCAGGTTTGTTCCCACGGTATGTACGAGGAACTATCCCTCCTGAGCTTATTTCCTCTGCTTCTTTCAGGGGTTCTACGCACACCCTGATGCACGGCCTCAACAACTCTCCAAGTGTTGATCACTTTGGAATTCTATGCGCTCCAAGCCATAGGAATCCCTACCTTATTTCGCTCAAGCTAGCGATTGAAAACTTCAAGTTTGACCTGCACTTCCCCTGCATGACTCGAACAACCCAATTCACTCTGGGCAAATGAGAACAAGAGTTCACCTGCTTAGCCTCCTCAACGCACTCTATGCGGAGGAATTCAACTGCACTCTATGCGGGAATATCCTGGCTCAAACAAAGAAACAATTGGAACTTATTTCCTCATTCCCTCAGGTTTCGAACCTGCCATGCAATCACATATGCAGCATATAGAAGAAAGGCATAAAAAGAAGCAAGTATGCAACAACATAATATCAACAACACACAGAAAACAAACACAGCCATAGAATTGAATCAAAGTCTTTCTTCTATTAATTCAATCTATACATGGGTGTTCATCACAAGTTCTCTGATCTGCTCCTCTTCTCTCAATACTAATGCTGAATAATAATAATACAATGTTACAAAGGAGGGTGCCTATATTCCATTTTCCCTCTCGAAAGTAAAACGGTCTAATCTACAGTTAATTCCTATTTAACAACATTAAAACTATTAAATGCCTTCCTATCTATAATATAATACAAGTGCGCTGGGCTTTGAATGCCTTCATTTAAATGGCGGCGCAACAATCTTCAAAGTAATTCAAAAATGCATGTGCTGGCGCTGCCCAGCTGTATTCTCTTTATCCACACGCTGGCTCGCTTGATGAAGTCGTAGATGCTCCTGCATCATACTCCTCGGCTTAATAGATTTCATGGGCTCCTGTCCATGAGCTCCTGCACGGTGTGTCCATGCTTCTGAATCACTGCCTCTGTTTCCCAGCTGGCATCCTCCACTGGGTGATCTTTCCATTTCACCAGGTACTCAAAATACTACTTTCTCTTGGTCTTCTTTCCAACTCATTTATCCAGTATACACTCCATCTGCGGTTTCTGTGCAACTGGTAATTGCTTCTGCCACTGGACCACTGGTTCCTTGGTTCCAGTATCTGCGTCTCCAGCCCTATAGGGGTATAAATCTGAAATGTTGAATATTGGATATATCCCGATGCCTTCCGGCAACTCAAGCTCGTATGCATTTTCGCCAAATTTCCTCAGGATTCGGCACGGCCCAATTTTCTTCATCTTGAGCTTGTTATATGTTCCCCTTGGGAACCTTTCCTTCCTCGGGTGCACCAGAACCATGTCTCCAACTTCAAACTGAACCTGCCTCTTTCTTTTATCGGCTCTGCGCTTATATTCCTGATTCACCTTCTGCAGCCGCTGCTTCACTTGACTGTGAAGTTCTTGCATCGCTTCAGCGAATTCTTCAGCCCTCGCACTGCTAGTTTCAGCCCGTTCTGGCTCCCTGAGCTCAGAAACTCCTCTCTGCTGTGTCCCATACCAAATTTGAAATGGGCTCTTACCTGTACTCCGATTCACAAAATCGTTGTACGCAAACTCTGCCTGTGGTAGGATCTGATCCCAACTATTGTGATGCTTTGTCACCAGACTTCTCAACAGATCTCCTAAGCTTCTCTTGACCACCTCTGTTTGTCCATCTGTCTGCGGATGGTAAGCAGAACTGAATGCCAAGTCAGTCCCCAGCTTCTTCCATAGCATCCTCCAAAAGTGACCTATGAACTTGGTATCCCGATCCGAGACTACGCTCCTAGGCAATCCATGCAATCACACAATCTCTTTGAAAAATAAGTTCGCGATGTGGGTTACATCGCTGGTCTTATGACACGGGATGAAATGTGCCATCTTTGAGAATCTGTCCACTACTACAAAAATGGAATCCACGCCTCTCTGCATTCTCGGTAATCCCAAAACAAAATCCATACTAATTTCCTCCCATGGTCTCTCTGGTATAGGCAACGGCTAATAGAACCCTGTGTTCTGTTTTCGTCCTTCCGCGTGTTGACATATTCGGCACCTGTCAACAAATCGCTTTACATCAGCGCGCATGCCAGGCCAATAATAAGATTCGCTCAGCTTGGCGAATGTCTTTTCATGTCCAAAATGACCTGCTAAGCCTCCACTGTGCTTTTCCTTCACCAAATTCTCTCTCATAGAGCAATCTGGAATGCACAATTGATTGCCTTTGAACAGCAATCCATCCTGGATCAGGTAGTCAATCCACGGACTCCTATCCCTGAGAACTGGGTTCTCGGCTGCCTCATATGCCTCGCCAAAGTCTGTGTCACCTACATACATATCTTTCAGATTCTCAAAACCCAAAGTCTTGACCCTGAATTCCTGCAGCAATAAACATTTTATGCTCAAGGCGTCGGCTACCTTGTTAGCAGTCCCCGAAATATGTTTTATTACAAATGTAAAATTCTGCATGTATTCCACCCACTTTGCATGCTTCCGATTCAGCTTCTACTACTGACTCACGAACTGTAACGCATGATTATCACTGTACAGAACAAATTCCTTGGGTATGAGATAATGCCTCCACTTTTTCAATGCCTGTATAATGGCATAGAACTCTTTATCATATGTGGAGTACTTCAGTTTTACATCATCCAGCTTCTCGTTGTAATATGCAACAGGTTTGTCATCCTAACTTAAGACCCCTCCAACAGCATACCCACTGGCATCACACTTCACTTGGAAGGTTTTCTGAAAATCTGGCAACACTAACACTGGTTGCTCAGTTATCTTTCGCTTCAACAAATTGAAGCTCCTTTCAGCGTCTGTTTTCCAATGGAAAACCTTATGCCGCTTCTTCACAGTGTCCATCATTGCGGCACTGATCCCACTAAAATTCCGAATGAATTTTCTGTAGAAGCTTGCCAATCCATGGAAGCTCCTCAGCTCGAAAACATTCCTCGGCGATGGCCAATTCCTGATTACTTCAACATTCTCAGGATCCATCTTCAATTCGTTAGCCGAAATAACGAAACCCAGATATATGAGTTCTGTCTGCATGAAGGAACACTTCTTCAAATTAATCAGCAGCTTCTCCTGCTGTAATCTTCTCATCACAGTGGCTAAATGCCTCAAATGTTCAGCCTTTGTCTTGCTGAAAATCAATATGTCATCCAAGTATACGACCACAAATTTGCCAATGAATTCCCGTAGGACTTCATTCATCAGCCGCATAAATGTGCTTGGCGCATTTGTCAAGCCAAACGGCATGACCAACCATTCGTACAAACCCTCGTTTGTTTTGAATGTCGTCTTCCATTCATCTCCCTCTCTCATCCGGATCTGATGGTATCCACTCTTGAGATCAATATTTGAGAAGTAATTTGCCCCACTCAGGCAATCCATCAAGTCGTCCATTCTCAGCAGTGGAAACCTGTACCTGATGGTGATTTTATTAATCGCCCTGGAGTCTGTACACATCCTCCAGCCTCCATCTTTCTTCGGACTTAGTACCGTTGGAACATCACATGGACTTAGGCTCTCTCTCACCAGTCCCTTGTCCTGTAGATCCTGTACCTCCCTTTTGACTTCCTCATTCTCCTGAGGTGTCAACCTGTATGCTGCCTTGTTCGGCTAGCTTGCTCCGGGTATGAGGTCAATGTGGTGACTCACACTCCTCATCGGTGGCAATGAACGAGGTAGTTCGTCCACGATGATATCAACGAACTCTCCCAGCAGTTCCTGAACCTCTTCTGGCAAGTCGTCCACTCTTGTGCTTGTCAGGACAATTTTCGGCTTCCTGACAACAAAGAACTGTGGATCTTCATTCTTCTCCAGCTCTGTGAGAAGCTCTTTCCCACTCATGAGAAGTATCGTGCTGGTTACTTCCGGCTCCACTTCCTTATCCTTTACCGAATGAAATGTATGTGATCTCCCATCCTTCTCTAAGGTGTATGTGTTCATTCTCCCATCATGAACAACATTTCTATCATACTGCCATGGTCTACCCAATA
This sequence comes from Picea sitchensis, assembly GCA_010110895.2. NCBI lineage: Eukaryota > Viridiplantae > Streptophyta > Pinopsida > Pinales > Pinaceae > Picea > Picea sitchensis. Next base: position 144,368 of record SNQJ01S0012558.1, read on the forward strand.
AAACATGACAGACATCCATGGGAATGACATCACACAGGATCTCATCCCTATATTCACCCATTTTAAATTTTACCAAGCATTGTTTTGTAACACGTACCTGGTGTCCTTTCTGTAGCCATGACACTTTGTAAGGACTTGGGTGTCTGTGCGTCTCCAGCGCTAATTTCTCAACCATCTCAGTTGAAACGAGATTATCGATGCTTCCACTGTCCACTATGACCTTGCATTTCCAACCCTTGGTCTTGCAAGTGGTCCGGAACAGTCTGCATCTTTGCGCTGAGCTGTCCACCTCTTCCTCGGGTTTCAAGAGAACTTTATGCACTGTCAGTGACTTCCCACTTCCAGTATCTTCATCTTCAACATCACGCCTCTGCGCCTCAGTGACGTGAGATTTTCCTCTGTCCATCTTCCTCTCTGGACAGTCAACGGATTTGTGTCCGTCTTTCCCACATGTAAAACATGTGATGACTCCTCCACGTCCTCTACCTCTACCTCGAGTACGAGGAAATGTGTTGGTGTCAGTATATCCTCCTTGCTGATCATCTTGCTGCCTCCTTGGCTCAGAAATTTGTTGCCTCTGCTGTGAGGTTCCACCTCTTTCAGATTTTCCCTGAGGCCTCTTCCAATCCTCCTTGGGCTTTTGAGTTCTCTCTTGGGCAACTGCTTTTCCTCTGGGCTGGCTTCTGCCTCACCCTCGCTGTCCCTGCTTGTGGCTCAGCTTTTCCTCGGCTTTCAGAGCCATCTGGTACGCATCCTCAACTGTTCGGATGGTGACCATGCTCAATTCATCTTGAATGTCATACCTAATACCATTCAGGTATCTCGCCACCTTTTCGTCATCACTCTCCCGATGACCAGCTCGAATGTTGAGCCTGTAGAATTCTTCGGTGTATTCCTTCACCATCATCAACTTTTGTCTCAGGTTCTGCATGCACCGGAACAGAGTGATCTGGTAATCCCTCAGAATGAACTTCGCCTTCATCTTGGCGATCATCCGATCCCAGCTCTTGATCTTTTGTTTGCCTTTGGAACGCCTGTCTGCCTGCAGCTCGTCCCACCATAAGGATGCATGTCCCTTCAGTTTCGTGACTGCATGCCTCACTTTCTTGTCCTCTTCGATATCTTAGTAATCGAAGTAGGTGTCGAGTGCTCGGATCCAATCCAGCAACTCTTCTGCATCCAGGCTTCCCTCGTAAGCGGGAATTTCCATCCTCACCTTTGCGCTCATCCTGGCGATAGCCTTGATTAATCGCTCATTTGCTGCATCTTCTGTTGCAACTCCACATTGCGGTACAGCATCAGCTTCGCCTTCGGAGTCACTCAGATCTCCTGTATCTGTTGTGCGCCTCTACGCTGCTTCCATATCTTCCATTCTAGCACGAAGATTTTGTATTTCCCTCTCCATTTCTGTATTCTGTCCATGACTGCTTCTTTCCCTGGACAATTCTCTCTCCTTATCTAGATTGGGTGATTGCCTACCTCTTCTTCGGGCATCCCTGTCTTCACGACCAGGTGAATGCCTCTCCCTTCTGGGCGGCATGGTGAAATCTGCTTCTCTCTGCTACCAGAACAAAGAGAACTCTTCTTCCAGCTCTGATACCACTTGATGCCAACCTGCCCTCAATGGCACGGTCGCTCTTACCCAGGATCTCCTTCAACCACGGGCTCGAAGAGTCTAAGCTCTTCCAACTCCCCTCGGTAGTCACGAGTCACCCACAGTAACTCCTTCAGCGATTCCCCCTCCTTCGGAAATCGGGATATCGTGACTCGGAGATTCGCGGTTCACGCGAACACAGTTCACCTACATCTCCAAACCCCGAACCCCGAGAGTCAACAGTCAACGCTTTCACGCATCAGGGATTTCCCTATCGGGAAATCGGGAATGGCGATGTTATGTTTCACTGTCCCTTTCAATCCACGAACTTCGAACTTCGAATTGACGCCACCTGTCTTCCACTAGTACCTGGGGTCCCACGCTGCCACGTCACTCCTCCACTCGTGCGATCAGGGATTGCGGGATCGCAATTTCAACTGTCGCAAGTCCGTTGCATTTGAAAACCCCCGAACGTCGAACCACCGAAGCCCGATGGACTTTTATCCTCCTCACCTGTGCTTACAGGTTATCTCCCTCGCAACTATTCCATGATCCAACGATCCTCAGGACTTCGCGATTTCTTTCGGCAATTCTTGGCCGATGATTTCCCGCCTTGAAAACCTGCTTTGCTCCGAAGCTTCTTTTTGTTCAAATCTCACCCAGGTTTGTTCCCACGGTATGTATGAGGAACTATCCCTCCTGAGCTTATTTCCTCTGCTTCTTTCAGGGGTTCTACACACACCTTGATGCACGGCCTCAACAACTCTCCAAGTGTTGATCACTTTGGAATTCTATGCGCTCCAAGCCATAGGAATCCCTGCCTTCTTTCGCTCAAGCTAGCGACTGAAAACTACAAGTTCGACCTGCACTTCCCCTGCACGACTCGAACAACCCAATTCACTCTGGGCAAACGAGAACAAGAGTTCACCTGCTTAGCCTCCTCAACGCACTCTATGCAGAGGAATTCAACTGCACTCTATGTAGGAATCTCCTGGCTCAAACAGAGAAACAATTGGAACTTATTTCCTCATTCCCTCAGGTTTCGAACCTGCCATGCAATCATATATGCAACATATAGAAGAAAGTCAGAAAAAGAAGCAAGTATGCAACAACATAATATCAACAACACATAGAAAACAAACACAGCCATAGAATTGAATCAAAGTCTTTCTTCTATTAATTCAATCTGTACATGGGTGTTCATCACAAGTGCTCTGATCTGCTCCTCTTCTCTCAATACTAATGCTGAATAATAATAATACAACGTTACAAAGGAGGGTGCCTATATTCCGTTTTCCCTCTCAATAGTAAAACTGTCTAATCTACATTCAATTCCTATCTAACAACATTAAAACTATTAAATGCCTTCCTATCTATAATATAATACAAGTGCGCTCGGCTTTGAATGCCTTCATTTAAATGGCGGCGCAACAATCTTCAAAGTAATTCAAAAATGCATGTGCTGGCGCTGCCCAGCTGTATTCTCTTTATCCACACGCTGGCTCGCTTGATGAAGTCGTAGATGCTCCTGCATCAACTGCACTTGTATACTTAGGTCATATTGTAGGAGGAGGACAATTAAAAATTGATCCTTCCAAGATTGATGTAATTGTAAATTGGCCTGAGCCAAAAAGTGTAACCGAGGTCCAGAGCTTCTTAGGTGCAGTCCAGTATTGGAGGATGATCATTTCAAACTTCTCCTTTATAGCAGCTCCTTTTCATTCCTTAACCAGTGTGAAGAACACTTTTCAGTGGGAAGGAAAGCAACAAAAAACTTTCGACACTTTGAAGGAAAATAACAGTACCACACCAGTATTATCACTACCGAATCTTCAAAATCCCCTTGAGATCGAGACAGATGCCAATGAATACGCCATGGGTGAAGTATTGATGCAATATCACAAGCCTATATATTACCACTCTAAAACTTTTAACCAAGTTGTTGTTAACTATCCTACATATGATAAAGAGTTGTATGCATTAGTTCAAAGCATAAAGAAATGGAAGAACTAGTTGTTAGGGAAGGAAACAATCATACATACCGATCACCAACCCTTACAATATATGCAAGCAAAAACCAAACTGCAACAATTTCGACACTATAGATGGATGGGTTTTCTACAACAATTCCATTTGGTAATCAAGTACAAAAAGGGTACAACTAACAACGTAGTTGATATCCTTTCTAGACCTCCTATTGTTGATTCTATTATTTTGAAGAATACTTCTTTATCTCATGATAGCTATGTGGAACAATATGCCATTAATGAATATTTTAAAGAAGTATATGAGAAGCTAACCCATGGTGCACAGGTGGAGAACTATTTTCTGTAGGGAAAACTACTCTACCATCTTGGAAAACTATGTAGTCCTACAAGTGAATAAGTCCATGTCATATGAAAAGCTCACACTTCTCTTGTGTCTGGGAATTTTGGGGTAGGAAAAACTATGGCTCATTTGCAGAGGTTTTGTTACTAGCCTCAAATGAAAGAAATTGTAACTAAATATGTAAAGGGGTGTGTGATGTGTTCTACTTGTAAGCCCACTAACAGAAAAATGGGTCTATACTCACCACTACATGTTCCATCCCATCCATGGGAAAGTATCTCATTGGATTTTGTAGAGGATTTACCAATGGAAAAAGGGGGTCATGACTATTTGTATGTTGTAGTGATTAGGTTTAGAAAGATGTGTATCTTGATGCCATGTAGAAAGTATATTAGTTTTGAGAAAACTGCTAATCTCTTCTTTCAGTATGTTTGGGTTCAATTTGGGCTACCCACATCCATTATCTCGGATCGAGATACTCGATTCCTTGGGAATTTTTGGAAAATATTGTGGGGAATGATGGACACCAAATTGAAGAGGAGAACTGATTTCCATCCATAGATCGACAGACATACATAGGTTGTAAATTGAACAGTGGTACTTTTTCTTCGAGGATATTGTAGCAAGCATCCCAAGCTATGGGATGAACAAATACCCTATGTGAAACATGATTACAACCGAGCCTTACATTCCTCCACTCAGTGTTTGCCTTTTGAGACATGTTTTGGATACCTACCTAAAGTTCCTTTAGACTTGATGTATGGGAGAGATGTCTATTCAAATGAGTAAAGAAAAGAGGACAAAGCCTGTAATTTCATCAAGAGGATCCAACAAGTGCACCAGGAAGTCATGAAACAACTGGATAAAATTCAAGAATAGTATAAATCTCGTCATGACAAACACAATGTTGATCATTATTTCCATGTTTGAGACTCGGTATGGCTTCATATCAGCAAGGAGACATTGAAGGGTGAAGGAAAGAAACTCAAGCCCATTCGTTATGGACCCTTCACTATTTTGAATAAAAGTGGTACCAATGCTTTTCATCTGGATCTTCCACCTTATATGCATATTTACTCAGTTGTAAATGTAGAGAACTTGAAACTTTTTGAGCCTCCCACGATCATGGATCGGGATGAGGAAGTTTCAATACCTTAAGTTGATAAGTTTTCTCCTGAGTACTTGGATGAGTTAAAGGAAGATATCATCTTGGAAAAAACGATGACGAATTCATGCATGGGTGATGTTTATTATATTTGAGTAGGCTTAAAGGGCACACATCCAAGAAAGGAAAAGTGGATTGAGAAGGACAAGGTGAGGGAAATTTTCCCTCACTTATCTGTTGATTGATGAAATATTTTGGTGCTCCAAAAATCTCTCATTGGGAAGACGTGATCCAAAAAGTATCCAGAGAAGACTAAGAACAACTCAAAAATTGTAGAAGTAACTTAGGATGCTCAGAATGGCCTCAACAGACGGAGAAAGGGAAAAAATTCAAAGTTCTCAAAACTCAGTGAAAATGACATCACCACGAAGAGTGCGTCACAAGCTTTCCAATGGCACAAATGTCTTGTCGAATGGCTTGAAATATACTCACGATCAAAGTTTGGTCAACCTATCTTAGTCAATAAGGGGATGAGTCATCATCTGTATTGCTGACATTAGCATCAATACGGATAACGTTAGCATCCGTATAACATATGTAGCATGAGAAGGAGGTGAGACGTTTCATGATGACATCATCATGAAATAATCATGGTGACATGGAAACACCAGAGGCTACCACGTGTCACTCATATTTGGCATTTTTGGGTCATTCTGTAGACCAGTAAGATTGCACCACGTGGAAGTCCATACAATGACGTGGCACGATGAATTGGCAGTTGAAGTGGCAATCCATATAGTGATATGGAAATCACGTGGCAGGTTGATGGTACATTGGTCGACATGGCCCAATAGGTGGCTTCCACGTGGTCTAGTTATGGGCTGCCAGGTGGAAGTGGGAAAATTCCCAATCATAACCTGTGATCAAAATTTCAAAAAAATATAAGATTTGGCAGGTCCACCAAATCTCGTAATCGATAAATAGCTAGAAGCTTCACCAAAGTTAGAGGAATAGAC
>SNQJ01S0012558.1:150443-167598 GCA_010110895.2 Picea sitchensis
ATATATATATATATATATATATTGCAACAGACAAGCCAAAAGGGGAGGCACACAGGCTTGGCCCCGTGACCTCTCCCCTTATACACAACTTAATATATGCTATGTAACGAATAGGCCATTGACCCCACATTATTAACAACAAAATTTTTATTATTTAGAATATGCATCGGCCCAGTGATGAAAGGAGGGCGTGCATGGGTATGGACGGGCACACAGTTCGATGAAAAATATTCAACATTTATTGCAGGTTGTAGAGAATGGAAACTGAGACATAATTTTTCTTTGGCATGGGAGTGCCAAAGTCGGATCGAGGCATGGAGACAATCATTTTTGGGTAATTCAACGCCACAAATTCACTGGTGTCGTCTGTTTTCTGATTTGAGAAAAACTTATGCAGCTTGATTTCAGAATGAGGTATACTTATGTATTTTTCCCAACTATTTTGTTGAGTTAATAAAAAGGCCTACCCATTTGAGAGTAGGACCCAAAGACATAGTTCACCAGAGACAAACTTCGTTATCATGTTTTTCTGTTCAGATTTGATGCTTATGTCTCTTCATTATTGAGCTTTTCCTTCTTTAATGGTGCACTTTAATTTATGATAATTTAATGAAATTCTTTATATGTCACTCGATGAAAAGATCCCAAATCAGGAACCCACCTCATCTACAACATTAACACAAGAGATATCAAAAAATGACTAAGTACCGAGACATCGCAAAGATAGTGAGCGTGATGGAGAATCGAGTGTATGAGAAGAAATAATCTTGAACCCACAGATGTCTCGACAATGACTAAGTATGGAAATGTCTCGTGGAGTGTAGTGAACTATGAGTTGTGTTATATAGTCTTATTACTGGAGAAACAGAGGAGGAGGGACTAAGAGTGCCATTGTTGGAGTGACCAGGAATGATGCCAAAATTAGTAAGTTTTTAAAATCCTTTAAAAATATAAATATGGAATTGAATCTCCTCCAAGATTCTGTCATATACTTCCAAATTTGTTGTATTGATAAATTAATGTAGAATTCCATTTTTGGATTAAGAAAGAAACCAATCGAAGAGAAATATTTCCACTTTTAAGCAAGACGTCTCAGACGATTTTGCCAATTTTTAAGATATGCAATAAAATGACAACCCAAGTAACTTAGAATCAAGCTCACAATATATATCAATGTGATGAACAAGAACTTGAAATAAAAAGGCAAATTCCCCATAGGGTTATTCAATTTTATCCCCATAATTTACCAAAAGAGTCTCTAAATAAAATATATGCAATTAAAGGTAATTTATAGATGAATTTCACCACTAGAAATAAATAATAAACTTTTAGAAATCTTCTAGTAAATGAAAAAGATGTGAGGTCTACTTGTAAATGTTCTTTTAAAGCATAAAAACTAGCTTTAGGGTTTCTACAAATCTGGTTTTTATTCTTAGATACAATTTTTAGATTTGTAGAAGCCTCAAAATAAACCCAAAATAAGATAAATAAACCTTTAAAGCACAATTGTGTTAGGCCGATTTTCCTCTTTGGGGTTTAAATATGGGAAACTAAGCACAAACCCTAAGTAATCGAGTCTAGGAACTGAGATAAACAATTAACTTTATGCTAGACTAGGAAAGAAATCTAGCTATGTTTGACATGTCATTTTCTTCATTGCCTTTGTCTCCATAGAAAAATACTAAAAAATAACCTCTCTCATGTGTTTGAGGGACCCATTTAGGGATATGTTGGTTGCATGGTATTAAACTAACTTTCCATGCCAAAGGCTTAAATAAGAAACTCGTTTTAACCATGGTCACATTGGGTGCATGGTTCTTTGGAGAGAGCACTTAGTTAACATGAAACACATGTTGTAGTTTATGGACCTTGACTCTAGGGCATCATTTGATTGGTAAGATCTTGGTATCTTTCAAGACTCTTATCTTTGCAAGGATCCTATAAGAGTGCTTCAATAAGGGGGGGATATTGTTTCCCTTGTTTGTCATGTGATATACTATATAGGATATCTCCATGGAAAATGACCACAACCATTCTCGCATATCTTATTTCCATTTTACACCAAAAACCCATTTTACAAGTGCCCTTTTCCATCGAAAAAAGATAACCCACCATGCCTTTGACCAACTTTATCTAGCAAGATTTTTCATCATGCTCACCCGAAGCATGTGGTTCTTTACAAATACCACTTAATCACTATGAGATACACACATTACAACTTTTGGATCCCAATTGTTCTATAGTGTTTGATCAATATGTCCTTTGTATTTTTCAAAGACTTTTTCCGCGAAAGGATCCTAAAATTGAACTTCAAAGGGGAAAAATATATTTATTTGATGTAGTTCTTGCTTAATTTATTTGTGTCTATGGAGCAACACTGACAACAAACTTCCCATGCCATGCATGGTATATGTTTGTCTTGGAAGAGTCCAATTACTTGGTGAAATGTTAACTTGTCATGGTAAAGGATCTAATTACTAGGTCATTTTTTCCATGCTATAATCAAAGACATGGTTATAAGTGGAGGCAATTTATTGTTGTGATATACACATGTATAGCAGAAATATATGGATATTAATTTTAACATACCATTTGATTGGTATGTTGATACTGAAGGGGGTGAATGGAATTATCAAGTACAATTTAAAACCTTTTCAACTTATATAACCATTCAGCTATATCCAATGAGCAATGAAAAATGGTATAAGAGTTACACAAATACAACAAAATACACCATGCACAATATATGAAATAATCAATAGTTATTGTTCAAGAATGTGACTTCCAAAGGTAGCTACAACTTCAAATGTAAAGGGAGGGATAAACCTCAAGAGGAGAGATACAATCCTCAATATCAAGAGAGAGATTTGAACTCCCATCCTTGCCCCTTCCTTCCACTTAAGAATATATGAGAGATAATAAAACTTTACATTAAATCATCACATAGAACGATAATGCTTCACGAGACTTCTTCAATTTATGCAATTATTAAATTCTTGGGTATAAAGTCCCTTAGATAATATTACTCAATTTATTCTGGAAACTCCTCAATTTTCACTCCTTGAATCCTCCCCAAAGGGTTATAGAAAAGAATGGTAGACTTTTCAATTTTGGTCTATTGAGAAGACCCAACACATCTGAGCATGCCCGTGCTCAATATTTAACATATGATTCTAAAATTCACACAAAGAATACTAGAAAGTACATACACTTTCCAATGGAAGTGGTCCCACATCATTTGGATTAAGTATGAATAATTTATGATTGTTTACGGAACAATTGTTTATTGACTAGCTTAGGGACTGGTCACAAAACCCTATCTTCCACAGAGTTTATCTCCATAATTATAGTGAAAAAAGAGTTGCACCTTTTACCATAGGTACCTTGATATGTCTTCTCAATACCATAGATTTCACCATCTTACTCATTCTGAAAAAAGTTATATAGCAAAAATGGTAAGATAAACTGAAAATAACTTTATACCTTAGACCACATCTTAAAATCTTCATCCTCCTTGAAATCCATTCTTTACTTCTTAACCATCACGAAATTCGACTGTATCAAATGAATGTATAATGATGTTTATTTACTTCCATTTATGTCACTTCCTTTTTAACATTAGGGCCCGACTGACACTTTCTTATTTTGTAATTCTTTTCTTTAATTATCTTAGGAGACCTACATGTACTTCCCTTTAATTATCTTCAGGGCCTACATGTACTTCCTTCTTCAATTCACTTTGTCATCTTCAAAAATTCATTTCTCCTCAACCATGAGGATCCACGTGACATGCCACATACCACCGAAAACAACATGATGTATACTATCCATCCATTGGTGTTGTATCTGCATGTGCAGTTTCCTTCATGTCCAAATACCTTCATCAATCTTGTGGTCCAAAACCCATGACTAGGGTTGACATCAATGACAACAATATATCTTCCAACAATATCCCCCTTTGTCATTGATGGAAACACTCATGCTCCCCCTATAATCATAATCCCAATTTATCTCCCCCTTTGACATCGATGGAAAAGGTTAGGACTGCTCCCCCTGAGTTTAATGGAAAAAGGTAACCTTCTTATTTGGGGTTGCTCCCCCTAAACATGTGGCACTCAATAATACTTCATCCTTATTTTTGGTCTTTGGGACTTTTTCTTCCCTGGAATCATTTTGTGTGGCTTCTGTCTTCTCTCTCTTCTTCATGTCTAGGATGTATATGTTGTTCGGTCTTCTTGTTGCAGTTGCAACCAATCTTCCTGAGTTATTTTCTCTGATTTTGCATTTTCTGGAATCAAACATAAGGGTGTATCCTTGATCACACATTTTACTAACACTGAGTAGATTATGATTCAAGTCTTCAACCAATAGAACATTCTTTGCTTTTACATTTTTTCCTCCAATCTCTACTACACCTTCTCCAAGTATTTTGGCAAATGAGTCATCTCCAAATGCAACATTTCCACCCTTTCGCTTCAAGCTAATGAATTTGTCTTGATCCCCGGTCATGTGTGAAGAACATCCACTGTCTATTTACCATTCATCTTCTTCTTTACATTCCTCAACGTTTAATGCTATTCGACAATCTTCATTGTTTGGAATCTCTTTCCTTCTCCATACTGTGGTTGGCATAGGGAAATATTCATTCATATATCTACAATCTCGTGTTTTGTGACCAAAATAATTACATTTGTAGCATGCAATATTTTTTTCCATCAATGGAGAAAATGAATTATAACTTCTGTTGAAAAATCCATGATTATTTCCATATCTTCTATTTACACCATTCATGTTTCTTGCGTATGTATTCCTTTCATTGATTCTGCAATTAATTGCCTTATGTCCAAACATTTTGCAAGTAAAACAATGACCAAGAAAGAAATTTTGATACCTTGGAGTAAGTGGGCTTCTTTGTGATGTAGTCCATATGGGTTCATGATCTATTCTTCTGTAATTTCCTTCATACTAATTGAATCTTCTTTGATTCATGAAGGTAGGAGGTCTTCTTGGATATTCATCTCTTTTGTAATCATTCATTCTTTATGGTATCCTGGTCCACTTCTCATCAACTGTCTGTGTAGCTCTTTCTTCAACCTTCTTGTTGGTATTTGCATCTTCTTTGTATGAAGTTCCACCCATGCATCCAAGATGTGTTAAGTATTTTGGCACTTGAGAGTTTCTTAAGCTCTTCCTCAATGAGACAAATTCTTGTTCATGTTTCTCACAATCTTCTTATTTCTTCTTCATTTGGACATTCCTTACTTCTCGTATTCTTCTTTCTTCTTCGAGTAGAGTTTTCAAGGAAATGGTTTCTTCTCTTAGTTTCTTAAAGTCTTCTAATTGTTTCTTCAAGATTACAACTATCTTTTCACAATTAACCAATTCACTTATTAGTTTTCTTTGCGTGTTTTTGAGCTTGATATTTTCAATCTCAACATGCTTCAACTTTTTAAGATTCTCATTTTCTTGTTGAATATTTTTTTCTTCATGATTTTATTCTTCGTCATTGGAATTTTCTTCTTCAGTGTCATTTCTTTCAATCCTTGGATGAGGACATTCAAATTCAACATGACCTACTTCTTCACAATTAAAGAAAAAGAACTGACCTCTATTTTCTTCTTTGAAATCTGAGATGTTGTAATTTGCTTCAACTTATTCTTCTTCTTCTTCTTCTTCTTCTTCTTCTGCATCTTCCCTTACATAAAGGTCTTGTAGCTTGTCCCAAAGATCTTTTGATGATACACATGATCCCACCTTGGATTTCACTGAATTTGTCAATCCATTCAGGATGGTATCTATTGCCAATTTGTTGTTCCTTTTTGCTTCCTTTTGAGTTGCAGTATTTGGTTTCTTCAAAGCATTGTATCCTGAAGCAACTGAGAACCAAACATCTATCCCAAGAGCTTTCAAGTAAGTTTTCATTCTATTACTCCAGTATTCAAAATTTCTTCCATCAAATGGTGCAATCCCATTTGGAATTTTGTCTTCCATTTCTTCTTAGGATCTTCCTTCCAGTGGTTAAACTGTACTAAAGGTAACCCACTCTGATACCAATTGTTGATACTGAAAGGGGGGTGAATCAATATCAAGTACAGTTTAAAAAAAAATTCAACTTATACTTAAACCATTCAACTATATCCAATGAGAAATGAACAATAGTATAAGATTTTTACCAATACACCATATTACACCATACACAATATATGAGAAATAATCAATAATTATTGTTCAAGGGAAGTAATGACTTCCAAAGGTAGCTACAGCTTCCAAATGTAAAGGGAGGGATAAAACTCCAAGAGAAATATACAATCCTCCAATATCAAGAGATATTTGAACTCTCCATCCTTTCCCCTTACTTCCACCCAATAATATATGAGAGATAATAAAACTTTACATTAAATCATCACCATCAACCAATCATCACATAGAACCTGATAATGCTTCTTTAGACTTCTTCAATTTCTGCAATTCTTCAATTCTTGGAGTACTCTGATCCTGTAGATAATATTACTCAATGTATTCTCTGAAACTCCTCCAATTTTCACTCCTTGAATCCTCCCCAAAAAGAGGTTATAGAAAGAATCGTAGACATTATTCAATCCTAGTATATTCAGAAGACCCAACTTGTATAGCATGTCCCACGCTCAATATTTAACATCAGATTCTTAAACTCACACACAAGAAAATAAAGTATGTACTCTTTCCAATGGAAGTGGTCCCACTTCATTTGGATTCTGTATGAATAAGTTATGACTGTTTTACCTGGAATACCTGTTTATTGACTAGGTTCAGGACTGGTCACAAACCCTATCTTCCACAGAGTGTATCTCCATAATTATAGCGAATCAAGAGCTGAACTTTTTACCAAATGTACCTTGATATGTCTTCTCAATACCATAGCGATTTCACCATCTGAATTTCTCTAGAAAAATATTTATAGAAAAAATTGTAAGATGACCTGAAAATAACATACCTTAGAACACATCACCAAAAGACTTCATCCTCCCTTGAAATCCGGCCTTCTTTACTTCTTATTTCATCTGAAATTAGACTTGTATCAAATGAATGTATAATGATGTTTATTTATATCATTTATGTCACTTCCTTTTAACATTAGGTCTGACGTGACACTTTCTTATTTTGTAATTCTTTTCATTAATTATCTTCAGGGCCTACATGTACTTCCTTCTTCAATTCACTTTTTCATCTTCAAAAATTCATTTCTCCTCAACCATGAGGATCCATGTGATGTGCCACATACCACTGGAAACAACATGATGTATACTATCCATCCATGGGTGTTGTATCTGCATGTGCATTTTCCTTCATGTCCAAATACTGTCATCAATCTTGCGGTCCAAAACCCATGACTAGGGTTGACATCAATGACAACAATCAATCTTCCAACATGGTAGTCCCTGAAGATATTCTTGGTTCTATCCCTATAAATCCCCTATAAGTGACCTTCAACAAACAAAAAAATTAGTTCCTTTGTTTGACATGTTGTCTACCTCATTGTCTTCCCTTCCCCTAAAAAATACTAATGACTAACTTTCCCATGCATCTTATGGCCATATATATGAGTAAAATGCCAATTTTTAAATAGGCCACTTGCATCATAGAACATTGGCCAATCATGCCAAAGGCTCTAATCAATAGGTCACTTTTGTCATGATTTCCCTGGGTACATGGAATATTGTTAAGGCTGCTTGGTCATGATGAGACACATGAATTGAAACAAGGAGGATTATAGGCCCAACTTCAAATATTGAGCACAACAATAATGATCATTGGGCCTAAGCCATGAATTGGGGATGAAAAACTAAGGATTTAGTCCCTAATACATGATTCATGGGGCTTAGAGGTCGTGCATGTGGCTTTGAACAATGTTACATGGATTTCAAGTGAAATGTATTATTTATAGGAGTATAATAAATCAAATTTCAAGGATTGTGTACAATGTAAATTGTTCTTATAGTGAAATCCATGGTTTGGAGTTGAAAACATAGAATTTAGTCCCCAATCCAGGATTTTGGGGCTCATAAGACATATATGAATCCCTAGACCATAATATAGGAGCTAGAGGTGCAATATTTTCTTTACAAAGGGAAAATGAACCTAATTTCAAGGTTAGGATGCAACATGGATGGTTCTTGTGGTCCAAGACATGGTTTGGGCCAAAAACTAGTGATTTATCTTATTATCAATGTTTTTTTGGCTAAGAAGTCATATATAAGACCCTAAACTATAAGACATGATTTGTAGATAGAATTTTTTTCCCAAGGGTGGAATATAATCCAAATTTGAATGATTAGGTATATATAGAGCCTAATTATGGATCCAGAACACATGATTAGGTATATATAGAGCCTATGCAGGGAATTAAAGGGCCTTGTTTATTTTCCTCCTAGTTTTCTTTAGGATTCTTTATTCTTCTACTTCATCCTCCTCTTATTGTTGGTATGCCTTTTTCCAATTCAACATGTCCAATATATAATTTTCATTGCACAAATTAATGAAGAATATAATGTTGGCTTACTCGGAGGGGGGGTGAATTAGTAATAGAGCAGTAATCCTTTTTAAACACAAAATGCAAGTGTTATGTCATTGTAGCATTATCATCCAATAGTTGGAGAGTAAATAAACAATGAAAAAATTATCAATCATACACATACACAATACACCAGTGTTTTTATGTGGAAACCGAAAGCGGGAGAAAATCGCGAAACACTTTTTCTTATATGTCTTTAAGAATTACATTCGTTGGAAGCATCGAATTCCTTTATTTTTCAGCTGCAACTGGAAGGAGGCTCCAACCCCCTACTTTCTTAGGCCACAACCTGAAGGAATCTCCAACTTCCCAATTATCTGGCTACAACCCCCTAGTTTTTGAGGCTACAATATGAGGGAAGCTCCAAATCCCCAATTCTCTGGATACAACTAGAATGACGATACAACCCCTATGTTCTCCGGCTACAACCACTTGTCCTTGCCTCGTCCAACCGCTTTGACGTAGAAGTATAATGATGGAACCACTGCCACACTATCACTGGGAGATATACTGTTGTAAACCTATACCAATCAACCTGTAATCAACCCATAACAAACTATACCAATAACCCGTGCCAACATGTATCATACATCAACCTGTACCATAAACAAATACATCAACCATGCACCAAACCTGTACAAATAACCTGTCACAATAACCTGTAATCACAACAACTTGTCTCATCAATATTATCAACCAAATCAGATCTACTCACCAAGATAAATCACTAAGACAACTCTCAACCATATGAAGAATATCACAAAGATGTGCATCAACCAACCATAACACAACAACTCATAATCATCACCCAGGTCAATATGTGCTTCTAATAATATACCAATACAAGTATGCTACATCATCAATAAACCATGTGTCAACAATACTACTAACAAGTGCCTCCAACCATGTCTTCAGTGTCTTTTATGCAATTCCTCCATATTTCACTACTTGGGACCTCTAAGAAAAGGAGTTATAGGAAAAATGACATACCTTGTTGATTTGTCTTATTATAGAGAGATAACATGTAGAGTGTGCCCTGCACCGAATATTTGTTGTATATCCATGAAAATTGTACTCAGAATAATAGAGGTTGTAATCTAACCAATACGTTTGGTGTTACTGAATTTGGACATGTTATGAAGAATTTATGACATTTTTACCTAAAACATATGTTTTAGACTAGTTTCAGGACTAGTCGCAAACCCTATTTTCCACAGCGTGTAACTCCAAAAATACAATGACCCACAAGATAAAATTGGTATCACAGCTACTTGGATATGTTTCCTCAATGGTTTGTCAACGTCATGGTTCATTCAATAAAAATAGTTATTGCGAAAATGGTGAGATGAGTTGTAAATAAAATACCTTAGAAGGCATCATCAGAAGAATTTATCCTCTCTTGAATTTCAACCTTCTTTACTTCACCTTCCCTCTCAAATTCGTCTTAGATATCCTTTGGTTACCTCGGTCACTTGTAGATATTCAATATGCTCAAGTGTGATTAAAATGAGAGATCCTTTCCTCTTATTTATACTTCCATGTAGCTTCCTCAAGGGGTTACCTTTTAACCAGCTTAACCCACTTTCCTTATTTTAGGGTTAACCCACTTCTAACCACTTGTCCACTTAGTAATTTATCCATTAAATTTATTATTTAAATAATTTATTTTGTATCCACTTTTACTTATATTAAACTAATCACTTCACTTTACCTCAAGGGGTTACCTTCTAACCATCTTCAACCACTTTCCTGATTTTAGGGCCAACCCACTTCTAACCACTTGTCCACTTAGTAATTTCTCCATTAATTGTATTATTTAAATAATTTATTTTGTATTCACTTTGACTTATAGTACACTCATCACTTCACTTTATTATTTACCTTCTAAAATATCTTAAACCACTTTGACTACTTTGACCATTTGGGGATTCTAGATGACTCATGAGGGTTCTCCAACTTCACATGGCCATAACTCTCTAACCGTGAAGAGTTATGTGATGTTCCACATACCACCGTAAATGGAATGACATGTACTGTCCATCCATAATAGTATTACCTTCAAATTTATTAAAACTCATACCATTATACATCAAACAAACATGGGTCCATTGCCCAAAACTTTTTGGTACCGGAATTCGCTACCATACTTTCTTCAAGGGTTGAAATCAATGAAAACCAATCCAAATAATCGACAATCTCCCCCTTTGGTATTGATGAAAATACTTTGATGCAATAATAAAGTCATATCACTCATTCTCCCTATGTGACCATTGCTCCCCCTGTAACCATGCCTCTGTTTTCTTTCTCCAATCATTTACCTTTGCATTTGATAAATATATCCCCCTTTGTCATCAATGGAAAAAGTATCTTTCCATCTGAGGCTTCTCCCCATAACTAAAATGTCCTTGCGGATACTCCCCCTTACTGAACTCTTCCTGAAACTGATCCCCCAACCTGAATTGTCCTCTTTATGGTGCTTCCTCATGTAAATCTAAGAAATATAAGATAAGCATTCAAAAACATTCATTTTGGAGTAGAAATTACTCCGAGTCTCTTTCAAAAATACTCAAAGGATTCCCTTGGAAGAGGTTTTGTAAAGATGTATGCCACATATAGTAAGCTACCAATCATTGAATTGTATTTACTCTGGTCTGTAGACTTTGAATCGTCATCGTTTCTCAACTTGCAACTGGTTTGCATAGGAGTGGTAATTGGTTTTCAATCTTTCATTCTAAACCTCTTTAGCATTTCTCTGATATACTTAGTTTGAGAAATAAAAAATCATTGGTTGCTTTGACATATATGAATACCCAGAAAGAAGGATAGTTCTCCAAGTAATGAAATTTCAAATTCATTCTGCTTATCCTTTGCAAATTTTTGGCTTAACCTGTCATCAATACTTCCAAAAATAATATCATTAATATAAACTTCATCTAATAAAATACAATCTTGAGTTACCTTGATGTAGAGGTTGTTGTCTGCACTTCCTTTTCTGAACCTTGCGTGTTGTAGATATTTATCCATTCTAGAGTACCATGCTCTAGGAACCAGTTGTTCAATGTAGACTTCTTCTTCAAGTTCCCCGTTCAAAAAAGTTGATTTCACGTCCATATCTATCCATATTGTTCAAGACTCTTATACAAAATTGTCCATAATTTTGACTCATATGTCACTGTGTTATCATGAAGTACTACTACAACTGATTAATCTATCATATTATACTTCTTATAATTGAATGCATTGAATTTGTCTACTCAAATTATATAAGTTGCTCGAATGATGGTTCTCTGGTTTGTCTCAGATACCGCATAGACTCCCCCTGTATATTACTCATATTATCTGGGAGTCTCTAATTTGGATGGATCAGAACAATTCCTTCTATGAAGTGTATTCATCATCATCTTCATTAGTATATCCATCATCTCTCTAAGATCTGACTTCTTTCTTTCTGTCCGTGGATTTATATTTCACTACAGTGCCTAAAAGTGTAATATCTTGAACCTATTCCTTATTTACTTGTCCTTCTTTTCTTTCAGTTATTTTCCAATTTTTTCTGTATCTGACATCTTTCATTTTCTCTGAAGAATTTTCTTCATCTCGTTTTATTTCCAATCTTGCAATCTCTGGGACTTGGTCTTTGTTCACCTGTTCTTCATTTTTTGAACAACCACTGTCAACATAACAATCCATGCTTCTTTTTCTTAGTTTGCAGAGCGAGTGTGCATTCTTCATTGTTGTATTGATTCTTCTTTCTTATCCGTGTTCTATTATGAGGCTCCTCTCTATGATTGTTGTTTATTTGTTGTGGTTCTCTAGGAGGGAATTTCATTCTACAATCTTTGGCCATGTGTCTAAAGTTATTGCACTTGTAGCATTCCACTTCAATGCTCAATGATTCAAACCTATTTTAGCCTCTTATTTGTGTTTCACTAGGCCTTTTTGGATAACCATTTTGTTTATGACTTTCAAATATGTTTATGTTCCAGCTATTAGCTCTGTAATTTACAGCTTTATGTCCAAAATTATTGCATGCATAACATAAACCCAAAAAGATAGTTTGATACGTGGGAGTTGAAGATATCCTGAAAAGAGTTTCTCTTATGAATCCTTCTTCTTCCTGAGGCCTATTTTTTTATTTTGATCATTGATTATGAAATCTGAATCTTCTCAGTGGAGGAGTGTCCCTGTAATCTTCCTTGTAGGTCTTCCAATCCCCTTTGATTGTTTCTGCATAAAAGTTTTCGATATTTTTCATGTTCTGTTGCTTTGGAGCTTGATCTATTTTCTGTATGGTTGTATCCAAGTCTAGACTTATCATGATTAGGCCTTTGACTACTGATAATTTCATCCAAAACTTTTGATTTGTTCTGCATATTTTATTTTGAATATCCTTTCTCATTGTTGCAATCTCTGCTTCCAAATTTCCAATGATCATGTCTCTTTCTTATAATTGTTCTTTGAGTGCTTCTTCGATTCTTTTATATTATTCTATTTGAACCTTCAATTCCATGATGATCTTCTCTAGTTCTTGAGTGTCTTCCTTCTTGTCTAGTTTCGCTTGTAGCTTCTTGTTTTTCCCCTTTTCTCTTCTTATAGCTTCTATGTCAGTCAACAATTCCTCTCGGTAGTCAACTTCATCCTCTTCATATTATTCTTCTATGTCTTATTTATTAGATTCTTCTACTACCATGAATATAACTCTTTCTGTCTCACTGTCACTGACTTCATCTTCATTTGATGAGGATATGTCTTCTTTGGTGCATAAGATTTTCTTGAAATTTTTATTTGTGGTTCCTTGGCCTTTATATGTTTCTTTTCTATTTGAGTAAGCTTCATCATTCCCCTTATTTTTCTTATGAGGACATTTGTTAGAAAAATTATCAATACCATCACAATTAAAACAAATCAATTGATGCTTACCTTTATATCTATCGTTGGTTCCCATGTTCAATCTCTTGACAAAATTGAGTGTTTCTTCATCATATTCCAATATGCCATTGATGTTGCTATGTTATTTTTCTTTTTCCTTTCCCTTTTTCTTTGACCTTTTGGATGCTTTGAAAGCTGCTTCTTTTATATATGTATTTTCCTGTTCAGTTCTCATTTCATATGCTGTGAAGATTCCATGTAGTCCATCCATGCTTATTGAGTCTAGATCTACTCTTTCTTCTAGTGTTGATATTTTAGGATCAAATCTCATAGGAAGATATATTAGTACCTTTTGAACAATTACATATTCTTTAATTTATTCTCCCAATCCTATTATTGCATTTATTGTTTCATCGACTCATAAGAAGTAAGCTGCAATATTCTCATCTTCCTTCATCTTTAGTTGTTCGAACTGACCTCTGTAAGTTTGAAGCTTTGCTGCATTGACTTTTGAATCTCCTTCATAAATATTTTGAAGTTATTCCCAAATATCTTTAGCGGATTTACAATGAATAAATTTGGTGCATAGTGATTAACCAAGACCATTCAGAAGTGCATTTATGTCTTTGGAATTATTTTGACTGAGTTTTATTGTTCTTTTACTTGTTGGCAAAAATGTTGGTTCTTTGTATCCATATACTATAGATTGTCAAATTTCAAATCCCTATGCTTGTATATATGTTTTCATACTTCTACTCTAGAATGCATACCTTTGTCCATCAAACTATGGTATTCCATGTTTATACATGGTGTTTCCCTCCACGATCTACCTTTCAGTGTTTAAACTGATTTTTGAAGGAACCGACTCTAATACCAATTGTTGGATTACTGAGAGGGGGGGTGAATCAGTAATAGAGGAATAATCATTTTTAACCACAAAATTCAAGTATTATATCAATGTAGCATTATCATTCAATAGTTTCAGAGTAAATAAACAATGAAAAAATGAGCAATCATACACATACACAGTACACTAGTGTTGTTACGTGGAAACCCAAAGAGGGAGAAAACCACAGAATTTTTTTTCTTATATTTATTTAAGAATTACATTCATTGGAAGCACCAACTTCCTTTGTTTTCCAGCTGCAACTGGAAGGACTCTCCAACCCCCTAGTTTTTTAGGCTACAACCTGAAGGAAGCTCCAACTCCCCAATTCTCTGGTGTTGGTAAATGTTTAACAGGCAGCATATGCTTGTCATTGATGGCAAGTACATCAGCGAAGATGGCATGAGTACAAGAATAAGTATCAGAAGTATTTGAGCAAGCTTGATAAGTTCAGAAGAGATAGTACAGAGGGTTGTTGGACATGTTTAACAAGCAAGGAAGATCAACAGAAAGGCAGGCAAGGAAGAAGAACAACAGTGCAAGGATAATGGCATGGAAAGATCCGAAGAGTAAAACTCCATTTTAGAGTTTTGGATATCGGGACTTGAAGGTGTCAAGAACTTACACATCCAGAATGCGAAATCATGAAGTGGCGAAATCACAAGAAGATCTGGGCCGCAGGATCAGGGGTCAAGGCTCGAGACCCTTCATCATAAGAGAGCTGAAATCAGGAAATGCAAAATGGTGAAATGATCCTAGCCATTGGATCGAGGACAAATCTATTCTGTCAGTTCCAGGAGGTTAATGTGACAGACCACACCAACAAGAACAGGTGGCAGCCTATGACAGAAAGGATAGATGGCGCAATCATACAAGAACAAGTGTCAAGTTGATTCGGCATCTTCAGCCACTGGAAATCTCAAATTTGAGTGACACGTGGTAGTTATTCGACACGTGTCAATCCACGTGTGACATCAGCAGGCTTACATCACTTCGGGATTTCGTGACTCGCAACTTGGAGAGTCAAGAAACAATACCACAGGAATGTCGAAATCGCGATATGCAAAATCACGAAAAGATCTTGACCGTTGATCAAAAGGACGCGTGGTGAAATATCAGAGCACCATAAAGCTTCATCTTGGAGTTTCGACTATCACGACTTGGACTGACGAGCACCTCCATCGAAGAACTTGCGAGATGCGAAATCACGATTTAATCATAGCCGTCAGATCGAGTTTGATCTAGACCATTGACCCGACTCCATCTCGGAGTTTCACCTATCGCGACTTGGAGTGACGAGCAATTCCAACGAAGAACTCGCGAGATGTGAAATCGTGATTTAATCATAGCCATCAGATCGAGTGTGATCTGGACCATCGATCCAACTCCATTTTGGAGTTTCACGGATCGTGACTTGGAGAGTCAAGATGCCTCATCTCCAGAATCATGATATGCAAAATCGCAAAGTTAATCGCAGCCGTCAAATCAAGATCAGATCTGAACCGTCGAATCATAGGAGAAGTGGCAAGTGATTGGAATTTCGCTGACTTGGGGTCAACGGAGCATGGTGTGGAAACTCATGACATATGAAGCGCCTTTTTGGCACAGACTATGGTCACCACCGATGGTCACAAGAAGGGAAGGAGTCGGTCTAGATAAGCTCTATTTCGTGGTTTTAGAGATTGCGACTTGGAGAGTCGAGATGCCTCATCTCCATATTCACAAAACATGAAATCGTGAAAGTGCTTTATGCATAAGGCTGGGGTCATAGCCCTTGGTCACATCGGTGAGAGATGGAGGAAAGAGCTAGAGTAACCAAGCTCCTTTTCGGGGATCACAACTAGGAGTGTCGAGACACATGGTCACAGGAATGTCGAATTGCCGAATTCCGAAATGTCGAAATGAATGAAAGACCCCTTGGAGCCAATCCAATGGTGCAGGTGAATTTGAAAAAGATCAGAGGGCTACTATAGCACGACACAATGTAACTGCCAGAAACCACTGATGGTTCCTGCCAGAGGACTCGAAGACACTTTGGAGTGATTGACAAGATGAGGTGAAGAGTCTCTAGGAATCCTCAAGAGGGATGAAGATGTTCGTGAAGGTGATTAACAATTGGAGGAGCATTGAGGCCTGTAACTGGAACAGAGAAGGGAGTTTGACTGTCACAGAGAAGACAAAGAGTCTCAAACTGTCAGAGAGGCTGAGGAATCTCAATATAACATACAGTGATGTTGAATGAGTGGCAAATGGCCAGAGAATATGAAGAGTCACGATGATGATCAGACAGATCACTCGAGTTGTGGAGGAATTTGGCGCAGAGTGAGCATGTAGAGGAATTGCAAATATTGCATGCATAAAGACAACAGACACTATAAGAATGATGAACAAAAAAGAGATAAGGGTTGTCGCTGTGTAGGAGAATTCAGGAGTGTGCAAGGAGGCAAAGTGCAGGAGCATAAATGCATAGTTGAGGAATGGTGCATTGAAGGGATATTGCACATAGAGCATAAAAGGCAGAAGAGAAGAAAGTGCAAGGGGTGTGTAGAAGACACTAATGCAGACAGGGCAGAGTAGTGTAACAGAACAGTGACAAGGCTGGTAATCCATTGAATAACTTTATATCGTTGTAATAAGTTTTAGTAACAAATAATTTATAATTTAGGGTGGAAGGGAGGTGTTATGGAGGATTGTTGTGCTCATAGGTTCAAGTGGGTGCTTGAACACTGGGAGTTGTAGCTTCCATCTGGTTACAGCCAGAGAAACCAGGGTGGCAGGGTGGTGCAAGGGAGAACTCTTGTTCTCTGTTATACAGGTTGGTGCCTGTATGATTGGAAGTTGGTGCTTCC
>SNQJ01S0012558.1:167632-183144 GCA_010110895.2 Picea sitchensis
CATGAGCACCGTTGATCTAGGTACTTTAATCCTGACCGCTCGAGAGATGCGATCCCAATTCCAGACCCCCCCCCTCCGCTTAAAGATAGAATGGCAGGGGGGCTCCGAAATCCAATCCCAACCATAGATCTGGGAGCACATATTTAGGCCGTCCATATTTGCTCGCTGCATAACCAACGGTGCAGGTGAATTTGAACAAGATCGGAGGGCAACTGTAGCATGACATAGTATAACTGCTAGAGACCACTGATGGTTTCAGACAGAGGACTCAAAGACACTTGAGGTTGAGTGACAGAGAAGGTGAAGAGCCTCTGATAATATTCAAGAGGGATAAAGATGTTCGTGGAGGCAATTGACAGCTGGATGGGCATTGAGGCCTGTAACAGAAATAGAGAAGGTGAGATCAACTTTCACAGAGAAGACGAAGAGTCTCAATTGCCATAGAGGTTGAGAAATCTCAACAGAACACCCCGTGATGATGGACGCATGGTGGAAAACGACCAGAGAAGATGAAGAGTCACGATGATGATCAGACATAGCACTCAAGTTGCAGAGGAATTTGGCACGGAGTGTGCATGCAGAGGCATTGTGAATATTGCATGCACAAGATGCACAGAAGCTATATATACACGGTACAGAGAAGAGAAGTGGGGTTGTTGTTGTTGGAGTTTGTTGTGGTTGTTTTTGGTGAAGGTGATTCATGTGTGAAGTAGGAGGAGAGTGCAACAGCTGAATTGCACAGAAGAGGAACTGTGGAGTGAATGGACATGGCCCACAGAGCATAAAAATCAGAAGAACAGACAATGCAAGTCATGTGTGCAGAAAGGAAATGAGGCAGACAGAGCAACGAAAAGCAACAGAACAGTGACGAGTCTGGTAAGCCATTGTTGAACATCATATCATTGTAATAAGTTTCAGTAGCAAAGATTTATATTTCAGGGTGGATGGGAGGTGCTAGGGAGGACTGTCGTCCTCATAGGTTCAAGTGAGTGCTTGAACACGGGGAGTTGTAGCTTCCATCTAGTTGCATCCAGAGAAACCAGGGTGGCAGGGTGGTGCAGGGGAGAACTCTTGTTCTCTGTTATACAGGTTGGTGCCTGTATGATTGGAAGTTGGTGCTTCCATCCAGTTGGTGTTGGAAACACTCAGGGAGTTGGTGCTTCCTTATAGTTGGTGCTAGAGAAACCAGGGAGTTGGTGCTTCCTTCTAGTTGGTGCTAGAGAAACCAGGGAGTTGGTGCTTCCTTCTAGTGGGTGCTAGAGAAAATAGAGAGTTGGTGCTCTCAACAAGTAGCATATTGAAAAATAGAGGTTGTAACCTCATTATGAGTTGGTGCCCATATGTATGATAATGTAAAGAATGTAACTATTACTTATCATATAAAGAAAAATAGGTTTTACCCTTTATGGGTTTCCTCAGGAAATATCTGTCTCTGTGTATCACATGTGTGTGTGACTGATGTTCAATATGCTATTGCTTACTTCCCTGCACTATTGTGATTGTCCCTCAGTGTTTCTAAAAAGAGTTTAAAAGAAGCATAATTGTTTAATCACAGTAACAACTGATTCACCCCCCCTCTTAGTTGTCCAACAATGCATCCTCCAAGAATATTAAAGTGTATCAGATGGACGTGAAATCAACCTTCCTAAACATGGATCTAGAGGAAGAAGTCTACATTGACCAACCATAAGGATTTAAATTGTCAGAGAATGAAGATTATGTTTGCAAGTTGAAGAAGGTCTTGTATGATTTTAAATAGGCCCCCAGATCATGGTATTCCAGACTGGACAGATACTTACAACAACAATGGTTCAGGAAAGGGAATGCAGACATCAACCTTTACATCAAGGTAAATCAAGATAGTATTTTTTTAATTGAAGTTTATGTTGATGATATTATCTTTGGTAGTGATGATGACAAGATGAGCCAGAAGTTTGCAAAGGATATGCAGGATGAGTTTGAAATGACATTACTTGAAGAATTATATTTCATTTTGTGTCTTCAGATATGTCAAAGCAACAAATGAATTTGTATCTCTTGGACCAAGTATACTAGAGAAATGATAAAGAGGTTCAGAATGGAATATTGCAAACAAGTTGGTACTCCTATGAAAACCAGTTGCAAGATAAGTAAAGATGATGATTCAAAGGCTACAAATCAGATTGAAAGCTTACTTTATGTGTCAACTTCTAAACCAGATGTGATGCAGGTAGTTGGACAGGTAGCACGATTTCAAGAAGCACCAAAGGAATCACATGTATTGGCAGTTAAGAGGATATTTAGATATCTCAAGGGTACATAAGAGTTTGGATTATGGTATCCAAAAGGAAAGGATATGTCACTTATTACCTACACAGATGTAGATTGGGAAAGTTGCATTGATGATGGAGGAAGTGCAAGTGGAGCATCTTTATACTTGGGTGAGTGTTTGGTCTCTTCGCTAAGCAAGAAAAATTCATTAGTATCATTGTCTACAACCAAAGCAGAGTATATTGTAGAAAAAACATGTTGTACACAGGTCTTATAGATGAAACAAACAATGAAATGTATACAGGTTGAGTATGATGATCCCATTTTGATATATTGTGATAACACAAGTGCCATCAATATCTCAAATAATCTAGTGATGCACTCCAAGATGAAGCACATTCCTATCAAGTTTCATTTTCTACAAGAACATGCCACAAAGAAGAACATTAGAGTTAAGCATGTTGGGACCAAAGAAAACATTGTAGATATCTTTACAAAACTGCTTCCAAGGGAAGATTTTGAGTATCTTCACGGGAAACACAAAATAGTTTATGCCCGACAATGAATTTTGTATGCTATTCTTAAATTTCATATATTTACATGAGGAAGCACCATAAAGAGGTTAGGGGACAGTTAATATAGAGGGAGCATCCCCAAGGATATTTCAGTCAGGGGGAGCAGCCTCGACATAAAAGTTACCTTTTCCATTGATGTCAAAGAGGGATAAATTCATTAGATGCATGGAGAGAAAGCACATAGGCATGATTCTAGGGGGAGTGATGGTCACAGGGTGAGCATGAGTGTCATGACTATAGTATTTAATCAAATTGTTTCCATCAATGCCAAAGGGGGAGATTTTTTATTAATTGGGTTGGTTTTCATTGATGTCAACCCTTGAAGCAAGTCTGGTAGCAAATTCTAGTATCCCCAATAGTGTGGTTAAGGAACCCAAGTTACATTGAGAAATAATGCACTGAATATTAGTGAATTTTCAGGTGAGACTAATCTAGATGGATAAAACATGTCGTGTCATTTCTAGTTATATGTGGTACATCATATAATTCATCACGGTTGAAGAGATATGTCTTAGTAAAGTTGGAGAACCCTCATGACTTATCTACAAGCCCCTAGAAGGTCAAAGAAGTCAAATTATTCTAAAATATCCCAGAAGACATTTACTAGTCAAAGTGGTTGTAACTGTTGATTAAGGTTGATTGTCATTGATGTCAACCCTTGAAGAAAGACCCGTAGCACAAAGGTTTGGGTAATGGACCCAATAGTGTTTGATGTAAATATGACTCATTATTTTTTTTTCATGGTTGATAAGAAGTAAATATGGATNATGTAAAGAATGTAACTATTACTTATCATATAAAGAAAAAGAGGTTTTTACCCTGTATAGGTTTCCTCGGGAAATATCTGTCTCTGTTTTTCTCATATATGTGACTGATGTTGAATGTGCCATTGTTTATTTCCCTGCATTATTGTGATCATCATTTAGTGTCTCAGCAAAGAGTTTAAAAGAAGCATAATTGTTTAAGCACGGTAACAATTGATTCACCCCTCCCTCTCAATTGTCCAACACCTCTCACATGAAGCTACTTGATCCTTCATGTGTTTGTCTATTTATACTCCTTTCAGGAAGTTGTAACTACTTAACTTCCTAGGTTGGCCAATTAACAAATACTCTGAACGACCTCTACTTTTGACTTTGATGGTTGACCGACTAGTTCTTAGTCACTAGTTGGTTCTAAGTCGGACATTAGTTCTATTCAACAAAGTCAACTATCACCTACAACATCTCCCCCCATTTCAATTCCTTTCTCATCCCAAGCAAGAGGGGAGTATACAGAATTATTTTTCTGTACTTGATTAAAAAATTACATAATTGAGAAATAGAAGATGGAGAGAGAGAAAGATACAAAAAGAGGAGACAAAGTCTTCATATGGTGAGCCGACTTAAAGTGTTATTTCTGATTGCTTTGTTGTGCCTGGACTTCCTCTGCTAGTTTCATCAACTTCCTTTCTCTTTTCACTTTCTGTACTGATTTTGAAGGTGGTTTGAATGATGCTAGGGGATAACTATTTTTTTTTTTGTATGAAATTACACCATGTGTTGATCGTTTGTTGTGCTTTAATATTTAGTATTTCCGGCTGGGAAATCAGGTCAACTTTTTTTGTTATATATGATGTTTGAATTGTACCCAACTCTTGTTTGAATTTCTACTCTGTGACATACAATTTATATTTGAGTTGGTTGAGACGATTGGTTTCTTGGTCGGTTTCCAACTGCACTTTGTGTCAAGAAATCCTTCACATTGCTCATATTTATCTTGGAAATTACTATTTAATAGCGGTGTACCTAGTTTGGGTCGGTATTTGACAATGTCACTAACACGGTTTTCGAGGAGGAATTTATGGAGGAGTGTCGAAACTATGCACAAAAATCCTTCGTGCAATTCAGTGTAAAAAAATTCTTTTATTTTATCGAGAGACGTTCGATCTTCAATGGATTATTCTAAAATATAGTCTTCAATAATCCTTTTGAGCCAATCATGCAGATTCATTATTCCTTTGTTCAAAAAATTTATGCATAAATTATCATCGGCTATCATATTACGCATCACCCGATTTGTTAATGTGTTGGAACAGGGATTCTAGGATAGCTTCAAGGAATCTTTCATGTGTCTCTGAAAAGAACCGTGATCATACTTCTACTAGTGAGAGGTTGTTTCTTCTTGTGTAATTTTTGATGTAGTTCTCAATTTTGTGCTCCCAAAATTAATGTATGTCTTGTAGAGTTATGTAAATTTCTACACTCCCAAGGCCATTACTACCGGCAACAGAACCAATGTTGTAATCTAGGGGAAAATAGGGATAATTACCGATATATCCTTACATAGACATCATAGAAGATACATACACACATATAAGCATAGACAAAGACATACACAAGTAATGAGAATCCAAAGAACAATACTTTATTATATGATATAGTAGTATAGCACAATTGTATACAACCTCTCACATGAAGCTACTTGAGGCTTCATGTTCTTGCCTATTTATACTCCTTCCAGGCAGTTGTAACTACTTAACTTCATGGGTCATTCGGTTAACAAATACTCTGACCGACCTCTACTTCTGACTTTGAAGGTTGACATGTTGACGCTTAAAATCGTAACGATGAATACTGCTCGCAAATGATTTCTAAGATCAATTATTTATTATAATAATAATAATTAACTAGTAGGTGGGACCCCCTTGTAGACTAGTAGCGCTATGATGGATGTGTTACGCTTATATGTTTGTTGTTGTTATAATGATGCCTACACAGTATTCTATGGTTGGCGATTCAATTCTTGGTTTCATTCGTTATGACAACATGGTTGGTTGATGTATTATTGCTAAATGTTGTTGATAGTCACTCACAATACAAGGCAGTGCTATGGATATAAGGATTATTTTGTTTTACAGGTGTTATATTTATGCATTAAACATTGATTGATTATGATCTTATAAATAATTTTATGCACTTTGTTTACATGATGATATGGGAGCTTAAACAAAACAAGAAAAAAACTATGGACAAGTCTTAAGGTTATATGTGATTAAACAAAAGAAGGTGTATAACCTTGCTGCTATACTTAAGCGCTTGATTAAAGGATTGTTGTGAGGCATATATGGTAAGATTATACATATGTTTGTTGTTAAATTTTTTTGAAACGACTTAGAGTGGTGCACTATGCAATGGATATAGCAATGGTTATAGAAATGGATATGTGTTTGAATTAATGGTTGATGTTATGGTATGGGTTGGATCGTACGTTGAATTGAATAGGGATGAGGGAGAAAGCGACATGCATTTACTGCACGTCACTCCAAACCACCCTTGATCCAATCACCCTAGACATAGTTTCATTTGGCTCTGGTGGTTGTGGAAGCTTCGCGATTTCAGGTTTTGAAAGGAAAAACACAGTCCAACTCTTCCCTCAAAGTGATTTTTCCAGGTATGGCTCCTTTACTTCCACCCATGATGGTCCCTCTATATTATGAATCGATTTGTTGGCTCAAGGTTGCATGAGGTCTGTGTTTTTCTTGGGTTTTGACTGTGTATCAGTGTTGTGCTTATGGTTTTCTCTGTGAATACTCTGGAATGTTGGTGTTTTAAAAGAAAGGAATGGATTTGATTGCCTTTTGAAGCATGTGCATTGGTTATTGGTTTAAAATATGTTGATCATCTTGGGGTTTTATTCTGGTTATTTGTGGAAAAGTATTCTGGTTATTCTGGAGTTTTTATTGCATGGGTTTTTACCACCAATCTGGGTATTAGTTGTTGTCACTCCTCTCCTTTCAGTGGTCATTATGTTTCATTCTTCCGGGTTGCAATGCAGAATGTCGAGAGTTGCATTGTTCTTGTTTGTTTCGTCAAGCTCCGAGATATTGTTTGTTATGGCATTTACTTCAATGTCGCTATTGCCAAAAGTTTTGCACAGTCGAATATTGTATTGCCCAGAACTTCGAATGGAATCCATTATATGTGTTGGGTAGCCACAAGTTATGTTTGGGCATTCTTTCCATAGTTTTTATAAGAATTTGTCTCTCTCGTTATCCATTGGAGGTGGATGATTGTTATGTTTGATTACCCTCACTGTCAATATTTTGAGTTAGAATTTATGTGTCAGTGATGAATTTTAAAAGAGCACGGGCTCTCTATTCTTCCAAGAGTATTATTGATTATCTTTGGTTACCTCTCCACAATTAAATTTTAAGGGGCACGATTTCTCAGAATCCATGAGGATATTTTTGATTTGGTCAATCTATTTTCCCTTACCTCCATTGTTGTGTCAAACCATAAACTTGATTTTAGTCTCATTTTAATCATGTCAAAGGGCATGGGCTCTTTGTTTCTGCAAAATATTACTCCTTGATTATTTCTCTATGAAAACTTGTTAAAACAAAAGGGGCACGGGATCTCTGTGTTTTCGAGGATTCTTCCTTGATTAAGCCAACTCCCGTTGCCTCTCTGCAATAAATTTTTAAAAGAGCATGAAATGTCTGTGTTTCAGAGACTATCTCATGTGGTCAAGATTTTTCTTGTAACCCCATTACTGTGTTAAAACCTAGCACGATCATGGTCTCGTCAAAGTTTAAAAGACACATGTGTGTGCCTAGTTTGTTGAGCACAACTTGTTTTTGGTCTATCAAACACGAATTGGTTATGTTTCTATTGAGAATGACTTGGCTCTGTCTTTTGTCGGGCATTTTCTTTTGAAGGAATTTTGTACATGTTTAATGTACACGGATCTCAGGCTCAGAGTTACATGTTTTGTTTGGTTAAATGCTATTGTCAAATCAGGATTGGTGTCAATTATATTGGTGAACACATGTGTGTGAGTAAATCGGGGCCCAATTATGAGTTTTGATGACAGTGGGTTATGTTAACAGTGATGGAAAGTCAATTATTGATGGTTAATATTGGGTCTATTATGATTCAATTTTAATAAATGAATATGGAATGTGGATGTTTGGAATCACAGTGCATATTATATTTTGTTTTAAAAGGGAAAAAGTTTAGCATTGGAATATTAAGGACTATGGCTCGAATGGTTATGATGTTATTGTGAAATTGGAAATGATATTAATATGATGTTTCATATTTATTGTATAAGATGCAAGGGTTGATATAATTGAAGAATTTTGGGCAATTGAATTGTTTTTTATTTGAAGTCGGTAAGCATTATGTCTACAATTAAGGGACAGTTAAATGATTTTGGTTTTAAAAGTGGATGTTTATTGAATTGTGATCTAAACAGAGTTATGGTTGTTGTTTGATTTAATTTATTTTTTTATGAATAGTATCTATATTATTCCCTGTCATACTATCACTTTTTCACTCATTATACCCCCCTCACAATCTCAATTTCATTTTTACACGCTCTGTTATATTAAATAAATTAAAAACTTTGTGTGGCAGTGGTAAAGATATGACACAGAAATAGGTGGCAACTGATATATTTTGGTATTGATTGCATAGTCAGTTATTTATTGAATTGTTAAGTAGTACTCGTGTTCTTACTCCATGTCATGCTACCACTTTTTCACTCATTACAATCCCTGCAAATATCCCATGAACCTATTTCTCCCCCTGCTCATTTGGCAATTATTAAATAATTTATTATGGATTGAATTGCATGGGTCTTATGTCAATTTATGTGCCAAACTTTGTTTCATATAAAGAGAATGTCATGTATGGTATGTTAAGGGCTAGTTGCTAATGAATTGTTGCATACATGATGAGTTTCTTCAGCAGAGCAAGTCATGGTAGAAACAATAGGGGAAAAGGGAATTGGATCAAAGGGCCTAGAAGGCCCAGATTCTCAATTCATTTTGATGTCGACCATCAGGAGTTGAACCATATTTTTCAAGATGGGTTCTTCAATTGGATTGCACAAGGGATAATTCAGCTTATACCAGAGAGGCCTCCCTTCCAACCCCAAAATATCCATGGTATCCATGTGCCTCCTCATGTATCTATGCAACCAGAAGTTCCTGAAAATGATGGATGGTAGGAGATTGTTCATCTGGTAGTATCCCACCATTGTGGTTGGCCCAACTTGTCATTGCCTCCTCCTCCTCCACCTATATACCCAAATTCTCAAATTTCCCTTGCACACTCACCTGTTCAGTCCTCTCATGCTAGAAAATGACTTAAAACCGAGGCTCCCCATGTGCAAGACAAAGGTAAAGATGTTGCTTCCCCCTCATATCCTTCAAATGACTCAGAACAATCAGTGTCCTCTCGTATGCACCTGAGGAACGATTGTTCCCATGTTATTATTGAGATTAAGCCTCAAGGTTTGAATCGGCCTAAGGCTATTTCTGGGAAGTCCAAAGGGGACAACACTGACAGAAGAAGAATTGCCTCTCAAAGTGTCAAATATGGATTTTTATTTATGTGTTATGGGTGATTTGTTGAATACAATGGACTGCAGAAGGTTTTGGACAGCAAACTATTTTTTGGATAATGTGGTTATTTACATATTTTTGATATAATTTGAATTATTTCTGATATTTAATATTCAAATTTTGGAAATATTTATGGGAGTTACAAGGAGGCATGTGTTTAATTGGTTGTCAAATTGTGTTTATTTTTGTAAAGAAATAAAAAGGAGTCACAAGGGGTCCCACCTACTTAGTTATTATTTAACAAAGACCCTTAATTATTATTATTATTACTTCCCCTAAACTAAAATTAGTTAAGTTTAATTAACTTAACTAAATGAGGTAGTTGAACTACTTCAACTAATTTGGAATGCATAAAATCCAAATGAGAAAGAAGAACAAGGGACGAATATAAGGAGAAAGAAATAATAAGGTTTGCTCTTGTGTTTTCATGATATAGTAAAGTTTTCATTCATTCTTCAGTTCATTAAAGGCCTAATTCTCTTTTTGACAGCAAGGTCCTATTGTAGAAAGCAAGGTTCAAAGCTGAACCTTATCATTATGATGCTTGTTTCAGAGGTGTTGATCTATTTTTTATAGTCTATGTATACTAGTATGTTTATAGATTGAGTTTCATAACTGATAAAGGATATTGTGCAGAGTCAAGTTGGCCACAATCTGTGGCAAGTCGATCCAGATTTTAAAGTTTAGTTTTTACTTCTTGTTAGAGTCCTTTTGAATGGTTTTTATCGGGGATATCTAAATATGACTTTGGTCCATGCCCTCACAGGGATTTTGTAAAGAGAAAGATACTTTGATTTCTTGGAATGAAATAAATCGATTGTTATTCTGTCTCATTTGTGTGAATCTGTAACTTGGTTACTTTTTCTTTTGATCTCCACATTTACTTTTTGTAATTTGTATATTTTCAGAAAATTATATAAAAATTTCATATTTTGCAGCAATCTTTTCATTTAAAAAATCAACCTAAGCCCTTTTAATTAATACTTGTGGATTGGGAAATACTTTTTTGAGGCTATAAAACATAGGGTGATATTCCCAACTATCTTTTCTTAGTCAGGTAGGATTCAAAAATGCTTGAGAAGATAACTCATATATTTTCTTCAACATTTATTTGGAGACCATACTGGGGCGATGTTCCATATCTCTCTGGTTGATTGTATGCTTGATTATCATTGAATATATTTATATTTATGCTTTTGATTCTTTGATTGTTTTATTTTCTTCATGATAGTACTAGTTACAATGTAGCCCAATATTGAGCCCACTCTTAAAGATCAAACCAGCATTGCTTTAACCTTATTCAATACCATCTTAGAAATTGCTAACACCCGAGCTGAGCTTGAACTCTCATGGGCAGTGATTGAACAAGACATAAGTGTCTAAGAACGTTGGGAAGCTAGGCAAAGACAGCCTAGGAATCATCCATAGCTTTATTTTTCCTAAAGTTTTGATCTTCTTTTCATGTCCTTAAACCCTCGCATCTCTAAGAGAAGAAGAGGTTTATCACCTTAGATCAACCCTATTGTTGAAATAGGAAGAAGAAACGTTGTTTTTTCAACCCAACAAAGTACTCTAAGGAGAAATTTGTCTCATTCATCCAGTTCCTCTTTCTCTCCCTTACCTATCGTTCACAAGATGGCATCTAGTGGTGGCTCTGGTGGCACTGGAGGTGCTTCTCCATCTCAACCTTCAGCCTCGTTAGTGATTGGTAGCTTGTATAGTCATCAATTCATTGTCCAATCTACCAACAATCCCACTAAGTTCATAAATAAGTATGGTCTCCTTCAATTTGAAGAAGATGATACTACTACTATGTGGCATGGTTCCTCTCCTCTAAAACTAGCACCTACTACTTATCCACTTCCAAAATTCAAAGAGCATCTCCCTAGGTTTTTAGGAAATAACATGGTCACTATGAATGAACAATTGGTGGTATTTTCTAATGTCTGTCACAACATAGGAGCCAATGATAATGACACTTGTATGTGCTTATTTGTTAATTCCCTTGAAGGGAAAGCAGCGGTCGATTTCTTTGATCTTCCTCCCAATATTCTTTCCACTTGGGAGGAGTTAATTTATTGGTTCAAATCTAATTATGGGTAGTCTAAGAGCTCATCCAAGAAGTTACGGGAATATAATAACATTACTTATAAATACGGTGAGACTATCAAGTATTTCAACTTACATTTCACCAAGTTATATAACCAAATTCCCAAACTTATTCGCCCTCATAACCAAGCTGCTTTTATGCATTACTATAATGCTCTACCTTTTTCCCTATCGTCATAGGCTTGAAGAGAAATCCATTGACAACCTTGGTTCCACTCTGCATACTAGTTTAGAGTATGAAGAACAACTTGAAAGAACAGGTCTTCCCAAGGGAGACTCAGAAAAACAATGGACATGTCCACCCTCCTAAAGCTTGTACAAGACATGAATAATCGAATGATAGCGTATGGGCGAAAGGGAAATGTCCCTTCACTTACCCATGGGGCCTCATATTCTTCTTCACCACCCTTTAGGAATCCTAATGAAAATAGCTTTCAGCCTAAAGCCATCATGCCTCGCAGTTGGTGTAAAATTTACGAGGAACATCATGAGGAAAGTACTTGTGAGGTAAAGAAGAGTGCCAGAGATAAAATATTTAGTAAAAGGCTTGAAACTAGCATTGTTTTTCTATATTTCACAGAACCAGAGGATGTCATGATCATAAACACTAGGAATAAATCATATGCTCTGAAAGGTAAATATGATCCTCCTCGCACTTCTTCTAGCCCAAGATAACCTTCACCAGTTGTTGTTGTACAAGTTACTAAAACTCCTGATAGTCAAGGAACTCCCTCCCCTCTTCCCTCTTCCAAATACAACATTCTCAATCAATTAGATAATATTAAATTCGATGCTACCCTCCTGTACATGGTTGTTGTCCCTGAGCAACAAAAGCATCTAAAAAATTTCATGGAAGGAAAAGATTCCATCGTAGCCAATCTCTCTGAAGAGGTATATGAAGAGGTATATGAAGAGGAATCAACTATAAATAAAGTAGGTGTACATAATTTTAGACACCCTGTAAAAAACCCCCCATTTTTCATTTATGTAAATATTATGGACAAAATAGCCCATTGTTGTCCCATTGACGGCGGTTCGGGCCCAAGTGTAATGTCGAAAATTATTATGGAAGAGATAGGCTTGTCTTGTACAAATGAAAATGTCAGAAGCATGCTCTCTTAAAATAGTTTACAACAATCGACCATAGGTGAAATCAAGGATGTGACCTTGGTTTTGTGTACACATCCTGAAATAAGGACAACCCTTAATATTCAAGTAATTGACATGCCAGTGAGTAATTATTCAATCATATTAGGAAGAGATTGGCAAGCCTTGACAGGTGGATAACTCTCACTCGAAGAGACACACTTATCCGTTCCTAGGAATGGGAAGAACATCATAGTCCTAAGGGAGGGAAGAATTTCACCTTATATAGAAATCAAACCACAGCCTAATGTAAATTATATCGAGGAGGACCTAAGAGTGTATTCCATATTTGCAGATGAGGAAAACACTACCTTGGAACAAATCGACCTAGAGGATGGAATGTGGCATATTCACTTTGATGGTTCATGCTCCAATGAAGAAAATGGATTTGGAATTATCTTGTACTCTCCTATGGGTAAAATTCACAACTTTTCCTATAGGTTAGAGTTTTCTTGGACAAACAATGTCACTGAATTTGAAGTGTTACTACTAGGCATTGAAAATGTTGATAATTTAGGTTGTGGTCACCTTACAGTTTTTGGGGACTCTGAACTTGTTGTAAACCTTGTATGTAAGATATATTATCCTAGCAACAAGTTAATGAAATGATATACCTGAATTGTTTGGGCACTTATCTTGAACTTTCTATATTTCAACATCACTCATGTTAAAAGGGAACTGAACTCAATGGCTGACAGGTTAGTTGTTTTTGCAGCCTCTCCTACTTGGCAACCTCTGCCACAAAGACCTGATTGCAGTTTCCAATATTTTTATCGTCTTCATATCCATGAAAATGTAGAGTCATAGTGGGTCTTCCCTAGTGATGAGAGTATATGTGCTTTCATAAAAAATGAACCTTATAAGCCTAAGGAAATTATATCAATGGAAGATAATAAAAAAATCCAAAGGGCTTGAATCCTCTAGAAAGTTCAATTTCATCAAGTGATGTAGGCAACAAATAAAAACATAAAGAAGAGGAGTTGAAAATGAAAGTGGGTGAAACCATTTCCTTGAACATTGGGGCACTTGATTGTCCAAAGAACGTTAGGATAGGTGCCCAATGTTCTGATGAAGAAAAATTGAAGTTCAATGAGTCACTTCGTGAATTTAAAGATGTTTTTGCTTGGTCTTATGAGGATCTTCATGGTTTTGATCCTGCTCTTATACAGCATGCCATTCCTATCAAGGAGGGCATAAAACTAGTTTGGAAAAAACAAAGACCCATTAACTCGGCACTAGAAGCAATTATTCGGAAGGAGTTGGAAAAACTCTTGAAAGCTGGGATTATTTTCCCTGTTAAGTATTCTGAGTAGGTTTCCAATTTGGTTCTCGTTCAAAAAACAAATGGTCGGGTCAGATTATGCGTTGATTTTCATGCATTGAATAGAGCTAGCATAAAAGACCATTTTCCTCTCCCTAATGTGGAAATGATTTTGCAGCAAGTTGCAGGGTCACGGATGATGTCCTTACTTGACGGTTTTTCTGGTTACAATCAGATCAAGGTAAAAAGGATAGATAAATATAAAACCACTTTTATTACATGTTGGGGCGCTTTTGCTTATGAACGTATTCCTTTTGGTTTATCTAATGCATGTGCCACTTTCTAAAGAGCTATGCAAATAGATTTTGATGATTTGATCGGAAAAATTATTCAAATTTATCTTGATGACTTAACTATGTATTAAAAAAACCGATCAAATCATTTTGGTCATCTTAGAAAGGTTCTCATGCGATGCAGGAAAATTGGCATTTCTTTAAATCCTTCTAAGTCTATCTTCGGCGTTACCAAGGGAAATATCCTTGGGCACATTGTCTCTGATTTAGGAATAAGCATAGATCCCGAAAGGATTGTTTCTATCCTAAATCTTCCTGCTCCTACTTCCAAAGAGGGTCAAGCCTTTATGGGTATTATCAACTTTGTCCGTAGGTTTGTTCCTAATTTTGTTGAAATGATCAAACAAATTCACAATATTCTTAAGCAATATCGCTCCTTTTCTTGATAGATGACGTCAAAAATGTTTTCATAAGGATCAAGAAGGCAATAATTTCCGCACCAATTTTGGCGAAGCCGGATTTTGAGAAAGAATTCATTATATATACTAATGCCACAGAGGAAGCAGTTATTTTATCCTCATGCAATGTGATGACCAAGTTAATGAGAAACCAGTAGCTTACATGAGTCAAAGCTTGTCATATGATGAATTTAAATATTCTTATATTGAAAAGAATTCTTTCACTCTTGTTAAAGTTGTCGAAAATTTTCACCTCTTTATCTTCGGTAAGCACATGCTCGTAAAAGTCTCTTTACCTACTATCAAGTTTTTCCTCTCACAGACTTATCTTTCAGGAAATCTTGCACATTGGCTTGCCAAGATCCATGAGCATGATTTAACTATCATGACTTATAAAACCATTAAGGTATGTGACTTCGCCCTTCACTTAGCTCAGCATGCAAAAGCAAGTGAAGTAATTGATGAACAAGATAGTTCTTTGTCAGCACTATTTTATATTGACAGCCAAATCCTTTCTATAGTTGAACATGTTATAATATAATGTATGTTCTCATTTTACCATCGACAATATCACTATTGTCACCCAACCATAGGCTGAAGCCACCCTCCTATCACCTTAACCTTGATAGATAATCACTCTCGAAGCAAACCCTAGGCTAGATAGCCAAACAAAGGGTAGTGCACCTTTCCCCAAGGATAGTGCACCAAACAAGAGTTGATAAGATAGTCCAAACCATAACCAAGAGATAGTTCAAGCCAAAACCAAAATCTGCTAGCTACAACAACTACAACGGTAGCTCTCCTCCAAACTTGTGCACAAACTGGGCAACTGTAGTACGCACAAGTGTTGCTTTGCAATTCTGAGAATGCCCTGCCAAAATGAAGATTGGCCTCCAATATTTATACTAATTATGGCTGACTGCCTGAGCCGAATTCTCATTCTGGGTGTCTATTTACTTAGTATATAATATTTCTTCTGGCCAACTTCTTCTCTTGTAGGCTAATAACCTAATACCAATTATCCTCTTG
>SNQJ01S0012558.1:209150-283497 GCA_010110895.2 Picea sitchensis
CTCATCAAGGACAATACATATTATATTACATAAATCATCAATCAATCAATCCTTTGAAATCAATCAATCACTTGACATCAATCAATCAAACCATTGGCATCAATGACAACATGATCCAACAATATTATTATGGATGAATTTTGTTCTCTCTTGTGAAGCATAAAAACTAACCGAATGTCACCAGATTTAATACTAAGTATTTTTGCCCACTTAAAGTGCATAATGAATACTGTAGTTCTTTTTCCCTTCCTTTTTTTCTTCATGAATAATATGTGTGGCCAATTCTGGAATTTATTCTATAGACTATAATTTATTCTATATATATATACCTGTTTGTATTTCTTATGGATACGTATATATATAAGTATATCTCTTTGCTTAGTTGGAAATCGGTGTGGACATGTTAGAAGAAGAATTTGGGCTCAATGTTGATAACATAAATCATAAGTGTATATTTATACATATACAGACCTGTCCTACACTATGTAAGTATTCATTCTAGCAGACATTCAATTATGATAATAGGAGAATTTGCGAAATGGTGGAAACTTTATGGAAAGAGTTTGATTATACATTTTCATTTTCCTTCTTTCAAGCGTTATCGCAGATTGCACAGAAGAATATTGCAACTTTATAAAGGGTTGTGCATATTGCAAGAATGGTAGATGAGAACCTAACAGTTATACAATACCCCCCAGAAGAACCAAAGAATAGCCAATAGATTTATATACGATGTCAAATGTATAAATAAATAACCAAGATATAGTTGACAGAAACGGGGATTCTCAATCCCTTTTTTTTTGTATACCCAAGCCTGTATAATTACTTAATGCATCGATCCAGTAAATCCCTTTGTGAATGAAAGCAGCATAACTTTAGGTAATTCATATAAACGAAAGTAAATTAAGTTAGGAACATAATCGAATACATCTCAAAATGTAATAAGTGGTCAACCTAACTAATTGCAAGATCAGATTGACTGTTACCTCTATAAATGCAAAAGGGTTACATAGCCAGTACTCTTAGTTGCCGAGGACATACGATGCTAAAGATTTAAAAATAAAGTTACAGGAATTAAAGAATATAAACACCATATTATACATAACATCTTTAATTCCATTATAACAAAAGAATATAAATCATATCTTCCATTCCAAAATGGCGAGATAGGGGTCGGTAAAAGAAAACCCGACGAAGCCTCTCGGTTAGGCCTTTAGTTTTACAGTTAGCTCTCATATCGGACCATGAAAGTAATTTCTTTATAGAGATAATAAATAGCGGAAATGAGTACCACAAAAGGTTAAACCTTCTTCTCCCCAAAATGCCTAACTTCTTAGAAAAGGCAGAACAGAACCCGAATACCTCTTACGTCGATGACAGGAGTTGTGCTTCATGGCTTTGTACGATTTAAAACCCTGTACATTACAAAAGATAATCATTAAAATCTTGATAAGAGGATTAAGATAGCAATAAGAAAGAATAGTCTGATTAATTACTTATCTGTAGTTGGAGGAGTTCTAACCCTCCACTGTTGCAACAAACCGCATGCCTTCTAGAACGAGAAGGGAGAAGGGGCCCAAGATCCTCCTTGTGGGTACCCTTGCAAAAACCAGAGAGACCCACCCTTAGCTTTAAGGACTAATAAATAACAACAATAAATTTCACAACGACTGATTATTCGAATATTGAATATATATATATATATATATATATATATATATATATATATATATATATATGTTTGGTCACATGACAAGCTTAAACCATTATTTAACTCAAATATAAAATGTAAAGATGGGATGTTTTGGCCTTCAAACCATAACATTAAATCTATCTCACATCCTTCTGAATGCAGATATATTATAGAGCCGAGAATCCTAGTCGTGCTTGCCCTTTTGAAAAATACGTTCATATTCATAAGCCAATGGGCGTGAACAGAATAAACACAATCATCCCTAGGATATAGTCTCGTAGTATGGAAGTCTAGTGACAAAGATCTGACTGACTTCTAATTACATGGACGACCTTCAAATAAGAGAAAGTTTAGTCGCATGTCTTTCATTTCATAGCTTGGAAAACAGAGGACCAGAGGGTAAAATATCCTAACAGATATCCAACGAGGACAGGAAAGGGCATTCCAGACTTGCCATGGGATTTACATACAATCATAGAAATTTAAGCACATACAAAATCCTAAACTAAAATAAATTCGGAGTCATGATTCTGGTGAGGCATGGTGGTCGCTAGGACAGAGAGAAATCCTTTACTCAAACCAGTGAGTACAGAAGGTGACTAAAAGATTAACGGAAGAACGAAATGATACCTATGTGAATCATGGAAAGGAAATAGAAGGAACTTTAAGTCGGAAGGGCCTTACAGAGCATTTAAACAACAATTACAGCAAAAGAAGTAGTCACTTACCTTTAGGAGGGGCAGTTCTGGGAGGCGCACCTTGTCCCCATACTCAACATGCTATGGAAAGTCCAGAAGGGAAGTGTAGGGCCAAGGTGGGAGGGAATAGCTCCAAAATGGAAATAAACAACCATTTTTACCTTGGAAACAATGAGCCCGTGTGTATTGAATATGACGAGTACAACAAAGAACGCGCCATGAGATAAGAATGAATTGGCGTGTTTGGATTTGATGAGGGTATAGGATCAACCTCATATCTTACCCACCTCCTTTAATGGCTGACTTGATATAACTCCCGACTCTCAAACCCCCTGACACCCTTTATTCTTTTGCGAGGACAAGAGCGGCCTCCTCTAAACCTACGATCGGAAACATTAACCCTTCGTTACCTCTAGTCTAGTTAGTACTGGTAGTTATACTTCGCTTAAATTAGGTAAAGCTTAACCAACTATCAGACTAGTGAACATGCCTAACTAGAAAATTAATTTGACTGTGTTGGAAAAGAGAGACTCTCAGTCAACCAGATCTTACCAAGGGGACCATCGAAACCTTAGTTACCTTTGGGAAACCAAATAGTTGAACATAACAACAAAGCAATTAAATTCGTCAATCTTGATGTGTGTATAAGGTATTATAGGTAGTCTTGGAATTATAGACTTGCACGCCAATGTTATACAGGACCCTAAGTCGTAGAGATATTTTTCTACTTCCACCTCATTCCAAGAATAACCCATATTCTTTGTTAAGTTTAACATAACTTGTATTTTTCCTTGTAAAGGTTAGTATGAATTAAATGAAAGTTGAGAGGAGAAC
This sequence comes from Picea sitchensis, assembly GCA_010110895.2. Lineage (NCBI taxonomy): Eukaryota > Viridiplantae > Streptophyta > Pinopsida > Pinales > Pinaceae > Picea > Picea sitchensis. Next base: position 212,376 of record SNQJ01S0012558.1, read on the forward strand.
AGTGAATGACGAGTCTGTCATGTTAAGAAAGGGAAGTGAACACAATATGTTTCAAAATCAAACAAGTCGTAAACGAGGGATTTCTCCTATTATGAGTCTATTTCAAAGATTTAGAACCTAATGCCTCTTATAAGATTTTTTTTTTTTTTTTTTATGAAATTCAGGTTCATTACATATGGTATCAGAGCAAAGTTTACAACACTGAGCCTTGAACAGGGCTACATTAATTTATGGGCATATATCTATATATCTATATCTATATCTATATCTATATCTATATATATATATATATATATATATATGAGAGAGAGAGAGATAGATATAGATATAGTTATATATATATATATAGATATAGATATATAGATATAGATATATATAGATATAGATATAAATAGATATATAGATATATATAGATATATATATTGTTGTTTTTATGCAAAACTAATAAACCTATATTGTTACAAACAAGAAACCTTTTCTCTTTTGTGTGAATTATGGCAGCTTGGGATGATGTAGAAATCGGAATGGAAGGAAGTCCAGAACAGGGACCTCATGGAGATCCAAGACAGAATAGTAACGGAAGCTCTCCTACGGAAGTACTAGAAACAATGAGGAATCGTATTGTTGAGCTGCAAGTTTTCAAAGCAGACAATGAGAAATTGAAGAAAGCACAATAGAAACAGCAAGAGATAAATGAAGTCCTATTGCGCAGTATAGTGACCAAGAAAATCCCAAAGGAGGATAACCATGATGAAGAGGTCAGCAAAAGGGCCTCCAAGAACTCTGGGCTGGAAACAGGAAAAGGAGACAGTTCATCTAAAGGAACACCTTCAGCGGAAGACAAAACTATAACAGACAGAAAAAGAAAATAAGTAGATCACCTTGAAGGAGAATTTAAAAAGATCAAACCAGCTACCTTTGATGGAGAATCCAGGATAAGCGAATAAGCTAAGGCATGGTTGTTAGACATCAAAAAATACTTCCATATCTACAACTATTCCAGCAACATGAAGGTCAGAATGGCCATCTACAATCTGAATGGGAAGGCCAACATTTGGTGGCAAGACCTGAAGTTGGCCAAGGGCCTAAAGGAGAAACAGTTGGAATGGTCTAACCTTAAGAAGTATTTCGGGAAACAATACCTTTCTGAAAGCTATTATGAAAGGAAAATGAAATAATTTTATGAATTATGACTTGGACAGATGACAATGGAGGACCTTATAAATAAATTTTTGGAACTACTAAGGTTCATACCCTACATCCGGGAGGATAAGGTAAAAATCCAGTGATTCTTAAGTTGTTTACCACAGTCCTACAGGGAAAGAGTTGAGTTTGACAACCCCAAATCCTTGAGTGAAGTATTCAGGAAAGCACAAATGTGATACGACCAATATAAACAACGGGTAGAGTTTCCCAAAGCCTGGAAGGATAAGAAACAAGATCGAATGAACCATTGGAAGAAGGTATACCAACCAGCTCCTTATCAGAATGCAGCAAAAACAAATTCGAGAAAAGATCTTCACTTCAACCATACGAATACGCAAGGCAATGGTAAATAGGTAAATATGGGGGCAAAGAAGTTCGGGGACATCCCCCACGAACCATTAAAGTGTTGGGAATGTGGAGAACCTCATCTAAGGAGGAACTGTCCACGTTTAATTTCATCAAACAAGGTTGTTGTTCATAATTTACAGGAAGCCTCGGCGGTGGGTGATGTAGGAAGAAGCCTGCATCAGATAAATGTAGCCATAGATGGTCGGCAAGCTGACCACCAGTCCTCTATCGTAGAAATCGAAGGTTAAATCAATAACACTAGAATTTATGTTTTAATTGACCCTAGAGCTATGTTAAGTTATATTATTCCTGATGTAGTAAAGTCAAATAAACTTAAGAAACTGAAGCATGAAAAATCATGGTTGGTACAACTAGCAATAGGAACTAAAAGGAAAGTAGTTGACTTTATTTCTGACTTTGAGTTCATCTTAGATGGTCAAATTATAAGAACAAATCTAAACATCCTACCACTAGGATCTTACGATACGATTATCGGGATGGATTGGTTGGAACAACGCAAAGCAGTACTAGATTGTTATACAAAAATACTTAACTATAAAGATGATTTTGGCACTACTAGAACAACCCAAGGTATACCAAAACCTATATCAGTCAAACAAGTTTCATCGACGCAACTCAAGAAATGTATGAGAAAAGGATGTCAATTTTATGCCATCCAAGTAAACTCGGATAAATCAGATCTAAGTATCGACAAGAAGGGACTAGTACGATTTAAAAAAAGACTTTACATACCAGATTCAACAGAGTTAAAATTAATAGTCTTGGACGAAGTGCATAAAAACCGTATTCTGGCCATCCAACAAACTAGAAAATGATAACCGCACTTAGAAAACTATTTTACTAGCCCAGTATGAAGGGCGAAACAACAGAATACTTGGCTAGCTGCCAAGATTGTCAGCAGGTTAAGGCCGAGCACCAGCATCCAACCAACCTATTACAACCTTTACCAGTACCAGAATGGAAATGGGAGACCATATCACTGGACTTTATAGTAGGTTAGCCTAAAACTCAGAAACAGAATGATTCTATCATAGTGGTAATTGATAAACTCAGTAAGTTTTCACACTTTATTCCTGTAAATTCTACTTTTAAAGCTATAACCATTGTTGAAATATTTATGAAAGAAATTTTTAGACTGCATGGAATTCCTAAAATGGTGATTTCAGATAGAGACGTAAAATTCACATCCTCTTTTTGGAAGGAATTGTTTGCAAGGCTAAATACTAATTTGAATTTCAGTACGATTTATCACCCACAAATGGATGGACAGACAGAAAGGACAAACTAAATCGTAGAGGATATGCTCCACATGTACGTAAGAACAAAACCAAACAAGTGGGAAGACTATCTACACTTGGTAGAATTTGCATATAACAATGGGTACCAAACTTCAGCTAAGTTAAGCCCTTTCGAAGTACTGTATGGAAGGAAGTGTACGACTCCAATTAGCTGGGATAACCCGACTGAAAGACTCATGGTTGGACCAGAGATTCTCCAAGAAATGGACAACATGGTAAGGAAGGTACAACATAACCTAAAAGAAGCACAGGACAGACAGAAGAGCTATGCAGACCAGAAAAGAAGACACTTGGAATTTCAAGTGGGATACCATGTTTACTTGAAGGTCAAAGCCCAAAAAAGTTTGTTGAAGTTAGGAAACTGTGACAAGCTGGCACCCAGGTTTTGTGGGCTCTTCGAGATACTAGCTCGAATTGGACCTGTAGCATACCAACTTGCACTTCCAGCTAATTTAAGAATTCATAATGTATTTTATGTTTCTTTGTTAAAAAATTATGTTCATGACCCTACTCATATGATTGATTGGAACTTGGTGCAAGTGGAACCCGAAAGCGAGTTCCAGGTGGAACCCCTGCATATTCTGGACTGGAGAGAAATAGCACTGCGAAACAGAGTCGTCGCTCAGGTAAAGGTGCAGTGGAAGCACTCTAGTCCTGAGGAGGCCACTTGGGAGTTGGAGGGAGATTTGTGGAAATATCATCCAACCTTGTTCCAAGGAAGGAACGAACACCGAGGACAATGTTTTATTGAAGGGGGAAAGGATGTGATATACCCAAAAATAAAGTATTTTTGAAATTTAAAAAAAAAACAATTGTAGGAAAATTATTTTGTTTTTAGTAAATTCGAATTTGAAATTGTTTTGCCATTTATAGAAATTCCAAATTTTTAATTTGATAATTGTAATTAATTATTATGATTGTTGGGCAGTGATTTGGTTTGACCCAACTAACTATTTGACTATGACACTTGTATGAGAACAAGATATTTTATATTAATTGCAGGAGGACAAATGGAACAACCATGTTAAAATCAGTTGACCATGACTCCATGAGTGGGGAACATGTTGGAACTACCTCTGGGATGATTTTTACAAGTGGAAAATAAGATATTTTGCCACTGGAAGCCCCTGAAAATCAGGGATTTAGAAAGCTGCGAAAATTCCCAAGGGGGAAGAAAGACCTCGGCAAAAAGGATTGTTTTACTATAGCATATGTGAGGAGGCAGGACACTGCCTAGTATGATGGGGAAAGAGACTATGGATTTTCTTGTTGTTATGAACACTACGGTTGAGTGTGAGGCAAGAGGAATATGTTGGAGTTGAAGGACATTGTTGAGGAGAAGTTTCCAAGTTCGCCCTCATGGATTCATGGTCGGGCTAGGGGGTGGATTGGGCAAGTGATTTGGCCGCCCTGTCCTACGGTTGGGAGGAACGTGGTTGTTCCCTTTGTCTTCCCGCGAATTGACACAGATATGGATTCTATTCCCTTCTCTGTTTGAAATGACTAAATTGACTTATTGGAATGTATATGTCATTTAGGTTGGAATATTACTATGAATGAATTATGTTCTCTCTTGTGAAGCATAAAATCTAACCGAATGTCACCAAATTTAATACTAAGTATTTTTGCCCACTTAAAGTACATAATGAATATTGTAGTTCTTTTTCCCTTCCTTTTTTTCTTCATGAATAATACATGTGGCCAATTCTAGAATTTATTCTATAGACTAGGGGCTAAAATTCTATATATATATATATATATATATATATATATATATATATATATATATATATATATATATATCTTATGGATCCTTATATATATAAGTATATCTATTTTCTTAGTTGGCAATCGGTGTGGAAATGTTAGAAGAAGAATTCAAACTCAATGTCGATAATAGAAATCATAAGTGTATATATATACATGTACAGACCTGTCCTACACTATGTAAGTAATCATTCTAATAGATATTCAATTATGATAATAGGAGCATTTACAAAATGGTAGAAACGTTATAACTTGAGTTTGACTATAAATTTTTAGTTTTCCCTCCCTTTCAAAGATATAGCAGTTACTGAGAATAATGTAATTTTATAAAGGGTTGTGCATATTGCAAGAATGGTAGATGAGAACCTAATTTCTTAGTTGGCAATCAGTGTGGAAATGTTAGAAGAAGAATTCAAACTCAATGTCGATAATAGAAATCATAAGTGTATATATATACATGTGCAGACCTGTCCTACACTATGTAAGTAATCATTCTAATAGATATTCAATTATGATAATAGGAGCATTTACAAAATGGTAGAAACGTTATGGAAACAGTTTGACTATAAATTTTCGTTTTCCTCCTTTCAAGCGATATCGCAGATTGCACAGAATAATATTGCAACTTTATAAAGGGTTGTGCATATTGCAAGAATGGTAGATGAGAACCTAACAATTATACAGTACCCCCCAGAAGAACCAAAGAATGGCCAACAGATTTATATACAATTTCAAATGTATAAAGAAATAATCTAGATATAGTTGACAGAAATGGGGATTCTCAATCCCTTTTTTTTTGTAAACCCAAGCCTGTATAATTACTTAATGCATCAATCTGATAAATACCTTTGTGAACGGAAGCAGCATAACTTCAGGTAATTCATATAAATGAAAGTAAATTAAGTTAGGAATAGAATTGAATACATATCGAAATGTAATAAGTGGTCGGCCTAACTAATTGCAAGCTCAGACTAACTGTTACCTCTGTAAATGCAAAAGGGTTACATACCCACTACTCTTACTTGCCGAGGACATGCGATGCTAAAGATTTAAAAATAAAGTTACAGGAATTAAAGAATATAAACACCATATTATTCATAATATCTTTAATTCCATTATAACAACAGAATCTAGATCGTATCTTCCATTCCAAAATGGTGAGATAGGGGTCGGTAAAAGAAAACCTGACGAAGCCTCTCGGTCAAGCCTTTAGTTTTACAATTAGCTCTCGTATCAAACCATGAAAGTAATTTCTTTACAGAGATAATAAATAGTGGAAATGAGTACCACAAAAGGTTATACCTTCTTCTACCCGGAATGCCTAACTTCTTAGAAAAGGAAGAATGGAACCCAAACACCTCTTACGTCAGTGGTAGGAGTTGTGCTTCATGGATTCGTACTATTTAAAATCCTGTACATTACAAAAAAAAATCATAATATCTTGATAAGAGGATTAAGAAAGCAATAAGAAAGAATAGTCTGAGTAATTACTTATCTGTAGTTGGAGGAGTTCTAACCCTCCATCGTTGCAACAAACCGCGTGCCTTCTAGACCGAGAAGGGAGAAGGGGCCCAAGATCTTCCTGGTGGGTACCCTCGCAAAACCCAGAGAGACCCACCATTAGCTTTAAGGACCAGTAAATAACCACAGTAAATTTCACAACAACTGATTATTCGAATGTTGAATATATATATGTTTGGTCACACGACAAGCTTAAACCATTATTTAACTCAAATATAAAATGTAAAGATGGGATGTTTCGGCCTTCAAACCATAACATTAAATATGTCTCACATCCTTGTGAATGCGGAGATATTATAGAGCCACGAGTCCTAGTCATGCTTGCCCTATTGAAAAATACGTTCAGATTCATAAAAAAATGGGCATGAACATAATAAACGCAATCGTCCCTAGGATATATTCTCTTAGTATGTAAGTCTAGTGATAAATATCTGACCGACTACTAATTACATGGATGACCTTCAAATAAGAGAAAGTTCAGTCGTGTTTCTTTCATTGGATAGTTGGGAAAATAGAGGACCAGAGGGTAAAATCTCCTAACAGACATCGAATGAGGACAGGAAATGGCATTCCAGACTTGCCATGGGATTCACACACCAACATATAAATTTAAGCACATACAAAACCCTAAACTAAAATAAATTTGTAGTCATGATTCTGGCGAGGCACGGTGATCTCTAGGATAGAGAGAAACCCTTTATGTGAACCAGTGAGTACAGAAGGTGACTAAAAGAATAACCTAAGAACGAATTTCTACCTACGTGAATCATGGAAAGGAAACAGAAGGAACTTTAAGTCGGAAGGGCCTTACAGAGCATTTAAACAACAATTACAACAAAAGAAGTAGTCACTTACCTTTAGGAGGGGTAGTTCTGGGAGGCGCACCTTGTCCCCATACTCAACATGCCATGGGAACTCCAGAAGGGAAGTGCAGGGCCAAGGTGGGATGGACTAGCTCCAAAATGACAATAAACAACCACTGTTACACTGGAAATAATGAGCCCGTGTGTATTGAATACGACGCGTACAACATAGAATGTGCCATGTGATAAGAATGACTTGGCGTGTTTGGATTTGATGAGGGAACATGATTGGCCTCATCCCTTACCCACCTCCTTTAATGACCAACCTAATATGACTATCAAACCCCCTGACAACCTTTATTATTTTGCGAGGACAAGGGCGGCCTCCTCGAAACCTACGATCGGAAACATTAACCCTTCATTACTTCTAGTCTGGTTAGTACTGGTAGTTATACTTCACTTAAATCAAGTAAAGCTTAACCAACTGTCGGACTAGTGAACACGCCTAACTAGAAAATTAATTTGACTGTGTTGGAAAAGAGAGACTCTCAGTCAACCAGATGTTACCAAGGGGACCATCGAAACCTTAGTTACCTTTGGGAAACCAAATAGTTGAACATAACAACGAAGCAATTAAATTCGTCAATCTTGATGTGTGTGTAAGGTATTATAGATAGTCTTGGAATTATAGACTTGCGCGTCGATGTTATACAGGACCCTAAGTCATAGAGATATTTTTCTACTTCCACCTCATTCCAAGAATAACCCATATTCCTTGTTAAGGTTAACATAACTTGTATTTTTCCTTGTAAAGGTTAGTATGAATTAAATGAAAGTTAAGAGGAGAACACCGAATGATGAGTCTGTCATGTTAAGAAAGGGAAGTGAACACAATAGGTTTCAAAATCAAACAAGTAGGAAAAGGGGGATTTCTCCTATTATGAGTCTGTTTCAAAGATTTAGAGCCTAATGCCTCTTATACGAATTTTTTTTTTTTTTATGAAATTGAGGTTCATTACAAAACCACAACATGTATCGTGAACTTCTTCATTACAAATATTTGTAGAGTTTATTAGAGGAATGGAGGTTAATTATTAGTGTTCTCCATGCATGTTGTATGGAGGTTATACATTGTGGGGATAATGGTGTAAATGACTGGTGGAATGTTCTAGAGTGAATATAAATAATATTTGGTGGTGTTGATGATGTCCTTGCATGTTGCTGCAACAATGAATAACATGTTTGAAAAATGGAACTTCTTGTTGTTGTTGTAATAGTTTATTATTTCCCTAAAAACAAAAAAAACATAATATAATATTGGAGGTTCAAGATTATTACATCACAGAGTTGTTTATGTCACTTATAAGTTGTATTGTTATGTTCTTGTGGTTTCCTCAAGATGTTTCATCACAACCTTTATGACACTTGCTAATTGTTTCTCTCATTTGATGGATTGTTATAGGATGTACAACCAAACCGGTATTTTTCAGATCTATCTTCATCGAGTGAGGGGAGTTCAACTAGAATAGAGGAAAGTGAGACATCTAGTAGGTCTAACAAGCGGAGATCAACTAGAGTTCAGAAAATCAGAAGAAAATTCCATAGACGCATGGAATTATTTCTTCCTAAAAGGGGGTCATGTTCATGATAATGAGAGCATAGATGGCATCGAGGTGCCCTTTAGGTACAACCATCTAGTGAAATGATGGGTACCCAAGGATCTTCTTCAAATAATAACTGATTTTTGTGTCACTGAAAGGATATACTTCATTTCTCTATCATCATTACATGGTTTGGGGATATTTTCTATGGATGGCATAAAAGTTTGTTATGGTGGAATAACTAAGTTTATGGAGTATGTGGAACCCTGTTACATCTACAAAGATTGGATACAATTAGTCCAATATACAAAAAGTATGTGAATATATGGAAGAAAATTTTATACATCTAAAAGATAATGATCAAAATAAAGGATAATATATGTATATTGGTGGAAGGCCAACAACAGTTGGGAATATTGCAAGGTTTATAAACAATACATGACCTAGGACCACAAATAAGAAACCCAATTTTGTATTTGAGGGGATTGAAGGAAACCATGTATTTGCATGTGCAATAAAATCAATAGCTACAGAGGAAGATTTGTTGATTGATTACAATTTGAATCGAGTAGATACAAGTGTTTATATTATGAGGGCAATATGTATACTATTTTACCCAATATGTAAGCAATGACTATTATATTTTATGATTATCACTTACTAATACAGAAAAGAAACATCTAATAGAGACAAGAAACATACATTGTCTTCAATATGATCCTCTAAACTAGAACTAAAAAATAATATGGAAAGACATTTAATGAAAATATTGATCCTTTCTTTGCTACCACATTAGGATCACTCCTCAAAGTTGTAAATATTTTGATGTTATGTTTTTGACAAGTAAATCATCCACTAAAATGATGTTATGTAAAATTATTTTGCATACATTTGATTCTATTCATTTTTTTCTAATTTTTATATTGACGTTGATTTGTTGGAAACACCATTGTTCCAAGCTGATAGGGGGAAGGAAAGAACCTTATATCAATCCATGGATTATACAGAGGAAGATATTACTGATGATTTTTTTTTTCCCTCCGCCAACCTAGTCCAAACAATAAAGAAGCTTCTGAGAAAATCAAACATCAAACTTGTGTCATTCATTGAGATTCATCCATGGACATAGGATTGAGATTCAACCATCTAACATTCTTATTTTGGATTTTAATTTGTATACTCTTACAATTCCATTATAAAAAAATCTTTATTTTTACAGGAGTTTTTGCAGTATTTTTACCCCAGGATCATGCTACGGAGGTCGGTGTTGGTATTAGCATTGTTGCTACATCGTCACAACATCATACAGGTGTGTCAATCACTCAAACCGCTACACCCTCTAGGGTCGATGTCGGTACTACACCCGACCATGACGAGCACATGCCAAAATGTGCATCGGATGATGTTGATGTAGAGAAAGGCTTTGCATATTTTGAGGCATGCTTTCCTGGATCTTCCCGTGTTACTAGCACGGGAACAATAAAGGTTACATTTTTGGTAAAAAATGATCTCATCCCTCCGAAAATACAAAATCTTCTAGGTATTTAAGATTTTATTTAATTATTATTTACAATCTAATTGAAATTTACGTATAATGTGCAATTATTTTAAACTAATGATAATATTATTTTTCAGGAAATGACACATTTTATAAGCACATGAATGACTTGAAATTGGATATCTTTGGTCCCACCATATGCACAAGGTGGAATTCACAAATTTCCAAGTTAAAATATGATTTCATTAATAACTTGGTTGTCCTATTCGGTGAGGGATCGTTCAATAAATCTAGAGTCTCCTCAAAAGAAGGTGCATATTTAAAATATTTGTGACACAAATATAGGGTTCGTCTGTAAACGAAACCTAAGTATGCGTGTCCCCAAATTATTATTGAGATGGAGTGGAAGGCCCTACAATATTATGCAAAGGAGAAGATGCTGTGAAAAGACAAAAATACACCACTTGAATCAGGAAGGTATGCGACACTTCTAATAATGTAAATATGATGATATATCGTCATTCCGACATCTAATTATGTATTTGAAACTTTTCAATAAAAGATCCCAAACACATCAAAAGCTACCAAGGATAGAATTGAAAAACATCGGCAACACAAACTTGGCTCGTGTGGTTACTTGAAACTAGCCATATGAATTGTAAGTATAAAAAATATCAATTGCATCAAAATAATATGTTGTTAACAATTTTAATTTAATTGCATAGAAGAAGTAAAGTTAATGTTCTTATGCAAATTTACAGGGCATGGAGTTCAAATAAACTCCAACACAGGAATAATTTAATATTACTTTCAAGCATGACTTTCAAGCAGTGGTTGAATGTAGAAAAAGATTGGGGAAAACACAACCTTCCAACACTCAAATCGACACACATGTAAATAAAATCAACGAACATTATTTATAATTAATTACTTGTGCAATCTATTGATTATTATTTTCAGCCATAAGGTCATGTTTCTGTTTGTTTTAAGCAGGAAACCAATGAATAAACAAGTGTCCCCACTAGTGGAACACAACCTAGTGACGATAGAGTGCCACCCAATGAAGGTGGTGTGCAGCTCCGTACTGGAGGTATTTCATGTGCTATAAAAAAATGTAGTATGGATTACAATTAAAAATATTTAATTATAAATGGTGTATTAATTATAACCTTTCATGTTTTAACTCCAGAGCATCTAGAGGATGAGGGTAGATAAAAAGATGAACATATGGCTGCATCTAAAACTACTCTTCTTGCCTCCACTACTCAAGAAGGTAAACAACACTCTAATGCTCTTTTTATTAATGAAATACTTGTAATAATAATAACAAAAAAAATTAATTTAACATTTTTTCTTATTTTGGTTGATGATATGTGACCCCCCTCTTGCAGCAACCTCATCATTGTGAGTACACGCCCAAGTCGTCAATAAGACATGTAGAGGCCAGGACAATTGAAGGGGAAGAAGGAAGTGATGAGATACTTTCTAAATTCATTTCAAGAAAAAAGAAACCAAAAAATAAATGATTGTACTTAGAAACATCATGTATCATATTGTGAAAACATATTTTTGATGATAAATTTTTTGAGATGAAGTATTTTTTATTTATGATTAATGAATAAATGAATGAATGCCATATGTTAATGAATGGTTGTTATATGTTTCTTTATCCACAAAGCCACATATGTTTCTTTATGAATTTTTTGTTTTTCTAGTGTCTATGCATCAATCTTAATGTGTTTCTTTCAACTATTTTCTAGTAGATAGATTGGGTATTGGGGAATTGAGAGTGATGTGAGGGGGACAGTGTCCATAAGAGATTCCACCTTCATGTGGTTGGCCATGTTCAGTAGAGAATAAATTATGATTTGGATATTCTTGGAGAAAACCTCCATTGATCCAATAGAGAAACAACAAAAGTGAATTTTGACTTTGTTGTTTCTCTGTCAAATTAACGGAGGCTTTCTCCAAGATTAGACTAATCCAATAAATTATTCTCGAAACCAAGAGGAGATCAGTCAAGTATTCATGCACTCAAGTCTTTTTAATTATTAGTTAGTCATATAAATGTTTATTAATATATTTTATTATTTTGTTGATTCTTTAAGTGTTGGTTAAATGATAAGAACAACTACTAGAGGAGATCTATTGGAGAAGCATTAAACAAATATCATACAAGGACAACCATCTCATATCTATGTATTTGAGTTGTTATTTAATTTCTAATTGTCATTGATTTGTATTAATTACATGATTATTTATATTGTGATTTTGGTTCTTCCCAATCACGTATGATTGGCATGATGATTTATATTGTGATTTATATTGTGTTGTTGTTACCTTTATTTTGACAGTGGTTACTTTCTATGTGTTTTCTATGGCCTTAGGAAGGTGTGGGATAACCTCCTCAAAACATCTGGATAGATCTTCTCCTACCTCCATTTCCTTCTGCTACCTCCATTGCAACTTCATGACCTTTCTTAAAATGTTTAGGTGTTCAATCTTGTTTCTTTAACTTAACTAGTTCAATAGTTCTCTAGTCCATTTTCTTAGATAAAAATGTGGTGGTTTCCATTCCTTGTTTTCTCCATTGAATCTAATTTGTTGTAGGTTATTTGACTTGTATCTGCAAAAATTCTATTTATTTTTCCCATTGTCTTGTTTGTACTTGGAATTGATCATTCAAATGTTATAAAGTGTTATTGTTCCAGGTGGGTACTCAAGCACATTTTAACCTCATCCATTTCCTAGACCTAGATTTGTCATTAGGTGATCAAGAGAGGGGGTGGTAGGATTGGCTATCAAACTTGATACTTTGATCCCTTGAGTTCATCAGGGAAGCCTCACATGTGGTGGATCTACTCCATCACTAAAATTATGGGATTTCTTACTAAGGTGACAGTGGTAGAATATATTTTCGTTATGAAATATTTAGTGATCGTGTGTTGGACTTTGCACAATTACAAATCATGTGATAATATGCCCCTCTCCATGTGGCATGATTTCCAAGAAAGTTGGGGGACTTATTGACCCATAACATGAACCCAAAGGATCCCCATGATCTCATAATTGTGGAAGTTTTACTTCCCCACCAACCTCTTACATGTGGGTGCTCAGACCATCCTTCTCGTAATTACGGAAGGTGGTCCTCCCACCAATTGCATTCAATGATTGGTTTTTCAAGTCAAAAAGAGGATTTAGATGGATAAAGACAAAATGGATTGGGTAAATGGTATAGGAATGTTGGGAATGTAGAATTTCCCTTAGGAACCCCTCACACTTTCCCTCTTGTGACATCATGGTCCTTCTTTTACCTTCTCCTACCTCAATCAACCTTGAGTATTTTATTAAAATGAAAAATAACAATATTTTACAAATATTTAAATTTCCATGGCATTTCTTCCTCATCGCGTAAAATAAAGAATGGTATTTAAAACATCCATGCTAAAACATAAAAAAACATCTAAATAATAATTAATTACAATTCATCATGGGATTAAAAATTGGGGTCATTACATTAACCCTATACATATCTTGAATAATCATGAAAAAGTGATTAAAAATATTAGTATCTTCCAATATGAGGTAGATGCAGATGCCACCCCATGACATGTGTCATCTCCTCTAAACATTATTCTTATTATAAGTCCATTACACAATTTTAAATATCATCTACCTAGGTTTTCAGGGGATGGGTAACTTCTATTAACGAAAACTTGGTTGCATTCTTTGATCCATGCAATAATATCGATACACATGATAATGATGGGTGTATGAGACTATTTGTAAATTATTTGGAAGAAGGGATACTTATGGGTTTTTTATCTTCCCAATAATATTTTTTCAACCTGGTTTGAATAAATTTATTGGTTTAAGTCTAATTTTGGAAAAATGGAAAACCTTACCGACCACATGAGAAGTTTTAAGAATTTGTCTTTTAATGATGGTGATACCATCGAAGCCTTTAAAATAGGTTCATGAAACTATTTAATAATATTCCAAAAGTTATTATATCCACTCGACAAGTTTTTCTTCCTCATAATGATAATAACTTACCCTTTTACAAGAAAATGGTATAAAATATCTAGGCTCTACTATGTGAACTTGTTTGGAGTTTTTAGAGCATAATCTTAGAATAGGTTTACTCTTTGGAAATTTTAGTCCCAAAATTGACATGTTTGGCATGTTACAAATGATGTAGCATATGCATAATTATATTATCTCATTTGATCACAAGATAAATTTATATCCTAAACTTGCTTCAAATTCTACCTTTAAGATTTTGACAAGATGAAATGTTGCTAAGTCCGAACAATAGTTTTCTCATTATTGGTGTAATTTATATGTTGAAGCTCATTATGTAATGGAATGTGAACCTTTATGGTTGCTAGAGAAATGGGAAAAGGTAAAAATTTCCCCATATTGTAGTTGTCATCAAAGAAGAAGAACAATATGATGAATACACATTACAATGACTATAAATTAGACAATCCAAAATTAGTTTAGACCTAAATCTGTGTAAAATCCTAGTCAAGGAAATGTTTGAAAGAAAAAAAAATAATGAAAATAATAAACTTATTATGTTTCCAAGTATAGAACAACAACCATTATCAATTATCTAGAACCAAAATCCCATTGTTCTATAAAAAAAAATTGATGTTTTGTCACTCGGTTATTCACCTTATAATGTGGCTAATGACCCAGTATATCTCAAAGAAATATTGGTTTTTTAGATGTACTATAATTCCTCGAACGAAAAAAAAAAACCTCAATAAATTCTTTATTCCCCTCATTTTACCAGTTGTGAATAATGGAAAACAACATATTTAAGTGCAAATGCTACTAACTTAGAATACATTTTTAATAAAGAGGTATTTGTGGCCACCACGACTAAACATGCTCCTATATAGCCTCCTTTTTATGTCTCCGTCTGAATTATGGGAAAATTTGCATATTATTTTTTATTGATGGAGGTTATTGTCTCAATATCATGTCTAAAGTAACAGTGGAACAACTTGGTCACACTTGCACGAGCGGAGCCGATAATACACTTCCTTTTAATAAGGAAGTGCAACATAACATTGATAAAATCAAGGACCTCACTTTGGTGATGTGTTCGCAACAAGAAATCTAGACCACCAACAATTTCTCAGTGATTGATATGGAAGTAGGAAGCTTTTCCATGATTCTAACACATGACTCGCAACACTTAACCGAAAATTATTTGAGTTTATATGGTTCTCATAAGCTCCTTCCCCATTCTCATGAGAAAATTATCATTTTAAGGGAACCTACAACTATTCCCTGCATTGAGAGTATCCATATTCCATAGGTTGATTATATCAAAACTAGTCTCAATACCTATTATCCTTTTATTGAAGAAGATGATTATTCTCTCGTCCAACCTGATTCTGATCAAGATCAGTTTTGCAACTTATATTTTGATGGAAATTATTCCTATGAAGTTAGTGGTGTCGAGGTTATGTTATATTTTCCATCAGGTAAGCCTGAACAATTTTCTTACCAACTGAATTTTACATGTACTAATAATATTGTTGATTCTAAAGCTTTGTGTTGTCTCGAAGAAGCTTTGGCTACAAGCATTTGAAAGTTTTTGGAGTTTGATAATGAATATGGTAAAATGAATATGTAAACTAGTCAAAAAGGTTTCTAGAAGATTTATTCAAATTATAGATTGGTTTATTAAAAAACTTATATCCTTTAACATAAACTGTATCTGTAAAGGGTTGAATTCAATGGCTAATAAATTGGTTTTTTTTGTTGATATTCCTATTAGGTAATTCTCTAATGGTGAACCTAATTACTATGTCATTTCTATCTATTGTGCTTGTGTTCCAGATAATGACACCTAAAATATTTTTGAGAATGACTAAGACTTTTGTTGTTTTCGTGTTGACCAAGAAGATGACATGCCTAATTCTTTAGTGCCTTTAATATGGAAAACAATGTTTATCCAAAAAGGATTGTGCCATTAGAGAATATGTTTTCAACTAATGACTCTTCCAAGAGTGTTGATCATAATCATGAACCTTATAAACACAATCTTAACCCAACTATCTTAGTGAACATAGGTTCTAAAATCCATCCAAAAATAAATTGTACATAGGAGCCCAATGTACTAAGGAAGAAAGAGCCAAATTATTAGCCTTATTTTCAAACTTTTGGGACATCATTTCCTGGTATTATATATACTTAAGAGATTTAGACCTTGATATAATCTAGCATTCTATTCCTTTTAAGAACGATGTAAATCTCGTTAGACAAAAATAAATGCATATTAATCCTAGTTTAGATGCCTTAATTATGAAGGAGCTTCAAAAACTGCTTGGGGCTATTATCATCATCCCTATTCGCTACTCAAGGTGGGTTGCCAATCTATTTTCATTGGATTTGCATGGATTTAAGAGATTTGAATGAGGTAATGTCAAATATAATTTCCCTTTGTCTTTCATGGATGTTATCTTATAACATATTGTTAGTTTAGAAATGATGTTCCTCTTAGACAATTTTTCTAGCTACAATCAGATTAAAATAAATCCTAAAGAAATCATTTTCACGATAAGGTGGGGCACTTTTGTATATCGTTGTATGCCTTTTGGGATAATGAATGCAAGTGTTAAATTTTAGAGGCAAATGGATATTGCATTTAATGATTTAATACGTATAATCATTTGTATTTTTCTTGATGTTATACTGGTGCATTTCTGAAAAGAGTTGATCATTTGACCATCTAAAGTGGGTTTTACTCAAACGTAGGAAATTCGGTATTCTCTTAATACTAAAAAACAATATTTTGGTGTGAATGAAGGGAAATGGTTGGGGCATATTTTCTCAAATTAGGACAGTGTAAGCATCAATCCAGAGATATTTTTTGTTATTTAAAGGTTTCCATCTCCCACCTTTAAGAAACCCATTTAGGATTTTACAGGAAATACTAACTTTGCTCACATATTTGTGCTCAATTTTACTCAAATAATCAATCTCATACGTTTTTTTATTCTATAAATATGCATCTTTCATCTAAGATCAAATTTCCTAGGAGGTATTTCAATCCCTTAAAAATTCCATTACATTTTCCCTACCTTGTCAAACCTAAATTTTCAAGCGATTTTCATATTTATACCAACACTACCAACTTAATTATTTTGTTCATTCTTATGCAACGCGATGCCAAAATTTTTGAAAGACCCGTGAATTTTATGATCCAAATCTTGATTAAAAATGAATTTGAGTACCCTCTAATTGAAAAACACGCTTTATCCCTCATGGTTTCTTTGTGAAAGTTTACACATTATGTGTTGGCAAGAACAAAATTGTTAAAGTCCCTCTTCAAGTTGTCAACTAGTTGTTGTCCTAATGTTTGTTTCAAGGAAGACAGACAAATTTCCTTTCCAAAAATCAAGAATTTGATCTTGAAATCATGGTTACTAAGATTATACGAGGTAAGTATTTATCTCTTATTTTGGCTAAAAATTCTCATGATTAAAAACCTAATAGCTAAGAGGATGAGGATTAATTGCTTGTTGTTTTTTAAATGCAATGTTTTGATATTGACTATGATGCAATTGTTTACCCTTGGTACTAAGACATCATCTTGTACATGCAAAACCAACAATGCCCTTCCCATTTGCAAGTCAATGAAAAGAGGATACTAAGGTTAGAAAGTACTAAGTATGTTATGTTGAACAATTGGTTGGTCCATAGACATGTTGATGGTATGTTGCTTTGATGTGTTGGTAAGTCCCAAGCTAAATATATACTATGGAAATTTCATGATGGTGCTCATTTGCAATTCCATACTAGTGGGAATTTCCCTACTAAAGATACTATGCATAAAATTATGTTTTATGGTTTCTATTAGCCCATCTTGTTTCACAATTCTTTCATGTTTGTGAGATCATGTGATTGTTTTCAATGAGTAACTGGAAAGAAAAAGTTTTTAGGTGTGCCCCTGAACCTAGTGAGCACTTATTCTCCCTTTATCAAGTGGGGGATAGACTTCATAGGCCCTATTTCCCCACACTTTTCTACTGATCACATTTTATCCTTACTACAATATATTATTTCATGAAGTGGCCCAAATTTTCCTGTTAATGAATGCTAAGGGAAAACATGTTTTATCCTTTCTACAAGAGCATATATTTTCCTTATATGGTCCACCTCTCAAAATTATTAGTGATAATGGTGGTGCCTTTGTGTATAGATAGGTTTTGGGTCTTTTCCATAAGTACAATGTAATTTTATCAAATTACTCCCCATATTACCCCCAAGGGAATGAATTGGTTGTGTTTACCAATAAAAAATTATTTAAGATTATTAAACACATTAAATTAGTGACAATCCTCATGAGTGGCAAGTGCAACTAATACATGCTTTGTGGGCCGACAATACAAAAACCAATATTAGTACTAGTGAGACACCTTTCATATTAGTATATGGAAAAGAGGAAATCATTCTTGCTGAAATGGAAATTCCATTTGTTATTTAGCTTCCATATTAAAGAATTGGACAAAAATCCAATAAATTAGAGATTTAAAGCATTAATGGTTCTTGAAGAGTAGTGTGAGTTTGTAGCACCAAATTTGAAGAAGAAACAATGTATTGTTTAGAAGTTCCACAAAAAGAAGGAAAATGTTAAATCATTTAGATTTGGTCAAAGAGTCATACTCTACAATTTTGCTCATGAAGACAAGGGTGATCACACTAAGTTTCAAAATCTTTTTCTAGGACCCTTTACGATCACTCCTAATTTAGGTAACAATTCCTTCATATTAAAGGACAACCATTAAAGGTTATTTTTAAAAATAGTTAATGGATATATCCTAAATCCCTATTACTCTACTAAACTAGTATAGCTATATAGCAATTTAAAAAAAAAAAAAAAACTTATGAATAAAACAAGAACATAACTAAAATGAAAAATAATGGTTTTAACGTTTATAATGAAAACTTGTAAAACAGTTACTTTTATGTTTATAATATTTTTTTGGTAAGTTTGATAGGGCGGCTTCTTTTTATTTCTACTTGTCTGAAACATCACATATCATTCACTGATTCAACATCCTTTCCTCTTAAAAAAACAAAATAGTATGGTTTCATTGCATATGGTTTTTAATTATTGTATGGATGCCCAAGAAGTTATATGTATGGCCATGAGGCCTCAAGCAAAATTTCATTTTGACTTAATCCTATAGGTATACTAGGTTATCTCTAGCATGGTTGTTGTTAGTTTAGGAAATGTTGGATTATATCATGAAACATAGGTAGAATTGTTGAGGGTTTGATAATCTTTAGTTTGAGAAAGTTCAATTCTTGACAAAACTATCTAGGTTTTCCAGCTCTTATTCATGGTCCATTTTCTTCACCCATTGTAGAAAATTATCCTAACTCTATATGTTTCCTTCCCTTTTAGAGATCGATATGAGTTCTTTCCTCATGTTCATTGTCTAATTTGTTCAAGTGTGTTCACTAAAATACACATATATGCCCAAACAACATATGTTATACCAAATTAAAAGATACAAAAATCCAAATGTTACACGAAGCAACATCCTCAAGTGATGTTGCTACATGTTGATATTAAAAATGGTCAACACATGTATGATTGTGAAGTATCACAACAAATATACATATTGGAATTTTATGAGCGTAATAATCCTCGATATCACCTTTTTATGATCATTTATTCTCAACCCTTGCTAGGAACTATAGGGAATGTGAATGTGAGCACTAAAAAATACATTGATACATGTTGCTTGATGATTTTTTTGTATGTCCATCTCATTTGATAACAAATGATGAGATATGATTTTCTTATCATGTTTATGATGTGGTGATTATGGAGGTATTACATACATGAGATTGACTCTGTGGATGTTACAAATCATTGGAAATGATAACATGCTTTTTAAAATATTGTTTTTATTATGTGAATGTATGTTGATGGCTTGGTTACACAATATTACAATAGTTTGTGGATGGCTTGTTTAGGGATGAATTTGTTGGGATATGTAAGTTTGGTATATTTGAGATAGTTCAACATTTTATTGTCATGGACCTGCAACAAAAGCACACATGATTAGTTTGAAAGAAAATAAAGAAAGTGAAAAAGGTGGAATTAATCCCTAAATATAAGCATTTGAATGCTTGGAATTCTATTATTCCCATGCCTAAGTGATAAGCACTCATTAAAATCATTTTCTGATAAATTCAAAACCAGGTTTTCAACCATGACAAACCTTAATGTATAATCATGCATGATTTGCAAGCATATATGAGTTATGAAAATTATAAATTAACCTATACATTTTCACCTACCACCCTATCAATTCTATTGGGATTCGATGGGTTGATTTCTTGATGTCTATGGGTCCACCTATCCATATTGTACTATGTCTTGAAATATGAGTTAATATTTTCACTGCATGCATATGATGCTTGTCTCCACAACCCTCCAATCTAATCCAATGGTACTGGGAATTCATGTAAGATTTTATAGTGAAATTTCTCTACCTCGTTATATGCACTTGCACTTTCGATATCAATCAACCATTGTTAATGTTTAGCACTACAACTTCTATGTTGAATTTGAGACAATGTGGGTTTTTTCCTTTGTGGTTTCTAGCAAACATTACCTAGTTCATATTATAGTTTGAGGGAATAGGAGCTCATGTTATTTCTTCAATTTTGCCTCTTGTCCACTAATATTTGAATTTTATTCCCCATGGTGAGAGATGGGATCAACAATATGTTTTGAACTCTTACACTGTATATTTGAGGAGGCAGTTTTTCTAGCATCATATTTTGTTTCAAGACTAGATTTTTTTTTAATATACATAGTGTCTTCAGATATTCGATGAAACTACTGACAGTAACAACCATCAAAGGTATGGCAACCCCATCGGAGCTACTATAAAACCATCAGATATTTTCCAAAATGGCTTGTCAGCTATCCAACAGCCTGACCGACATTACTATCCATCAGAGGTATGGCACCCCTAGTAGAGATATTGTGCTATCGTCGGATATTTTTTGAAATGGGTTGTCGGATATCTGATGTCGGGACTGATAGTACTAACCATATGGAGGTATGGCACTATCGTAGGAGGACTATTGTATCGTCGGGAATTTGACGAGCACGATCGTCAGATATTAGACCTTGTGTCTGACAGTAATAGTCGTATGGATGTAGGATATTCAATGTATCTTTATGTGAGAATTCTGACACATAGTTGTTGGAAACAATGTCTAATTTCGACGATTTTTTGGTCCTTAGTGTTGTCAGTATTGCCGACGACAGGTTTTCGAATATCCAACATTTATACGTTCGTTGGATACATGCCATGAATGCACCGACAAAACTAATAATCGGGGTTCGTTGGAGGGCCGATCAAATTGTGTCGACAAACCGACGTAGCACTATTGGATTTCAATGCACAAAAAGTAGTGAGAATATAGAGAGCTAGATAGAATTTCCAAGGAGAGTGACACATTTTAGGTGGAAGTGGTTGATGAGAGTCGTCAACCTCATTTTAACCCTCGTTTGACTAGTCCTAATGACCCCATACTTGTCCAGGTTAGGGAGTTCTTCAATGAAACATTTTTCTTATTATTCATTCTCACAACATATCAGGCCCAAGTGTTTCATCCAATTTTCCTAAGCCTTATAGACCATAGATGAGAATTACAAGGGGAAACCTAGTGATCTCCAACTTATCATTAGTTAGTGAAATCAAACCTACACCATCCATGCCCATTTCATCAAGTGTCTTCATTTGGCGAATGTTGTTCATGTCTACTTTTCCTTCAATGTGTGTACCTAGAATTAGTACTCCCATCGGTTATATATATATATATATATATATATATATATATTTCAGTACTCCCATCGTGGTTATATATATATATATATATATATATATATATATAGCTATCAAGCAGTTCCTATCTATTGATGTTGTTCATGTCTACTTTTCCTTCAATGTGTGTACCTAGAATTAGTACTCCCATCGCTTATATATATATATATGTTGCAGTATATAGGTGTGTGTGTGTGTGTGTGTGTGTGTGTGTGTGTGTGTGTGTATATATAGTGGGGGAACTAGCCTCAGATTCAATGTTAGGAGTGGAACTTACTTCACTCCTATTTTCCCTATAGGATACCCAATAATGCCAGATGTGTTATTTTTCCTTCAGTTGGAGTATGTCTAGTGGATTTTGGGCTATTCCTAGTGATTCTAGTAGCATCAGTGTTTCAGGGAGATTTAACATCCCTTGGGTATGTACATAAATGATTCCTAATATTTCTATCCCTTCACCATTTACCTTTTCTCCTGGGGGAAATCCCCTTGGGGTCACTTTTTGTCTAGAGAGTAGTGAACCCCATAGTTATACCATCATTCTTGGGGGTGATCCCACTGGGGGAAATTATGATGAGTGAGGTTTCTACCCTTCCATTCATAAGTATGGTCCTATAAGTTACTTTTCAATGGTTATTTTTGGTCAGGGGAACAATTTTCTTATCGGGTCCATGCCCTCTTATAGGAGTGTTTCCATCCCTAGTGGAACTCACCCTTTTGGAAGTTATTATCCATCCATAAACACAAATATGGCGGGGATCAAGTCTCATCCTTTTCTAATATGTCGTTTCCTTTCCTAGTGACATTAAACTTGCCATATTTTTAGCATTTGAAAAATGACCTCATTCTTCATGATCCATTATGGCTAGCCATACCATAGGGGATCCACTCAATTTACTTGTGACAAAAAATGTTAATTTGTGGGATATTAAAGAATACCCATAATTTCACTAGATATTGAAAAATCACCCCAAAAATCCTTTTGATGAGTCCCCCTCCCAACACATATTTACAATTTTGAAAGCCCATTTTTTTCATGGAATTTTTTATACCCCTTTTTATTTCTACCCCCAGTATGGAAACATGATGGAACTCTTACATGCCTAAAAATCACAAAAATAATCCAAAAATAACCAAACATGTGCACTAACAACCCAACATAGGGATATGTCATTGTAATAATATAGTCTTGGGTTCAAAGGCTTGGTATTATACTACTTTCACTCCTCTCTTTAGTCTAATACAAGGTCATTCATTTTTTGAGGAAGGGGTTTATTTAACTACAACCCTATACATAAACCAGTAAAGAACCCATATACATAAACTAGTTTTGCAACTCCATATGAAGAAACAAATGAAATCACACCATACTAATGGCTTTAACTTCTTGCAAAAGAACCTTATAGCTGAATAACCTAATTGTTGTATTTTGGAAAAATGCACCATGAACATGAAGTATTTCCTTATGATTATATTTATTCAAAGTTTTTTTACTAAGTTCTCAAAAGAAAGACCATTGATCGTAGTATCTAAAATCATTTTCTATTCATGGATGAGAAAACACAAAAAATGGGGAGTGGAGGAGATCTGTGTTTATAACCTATATGGTGTAACCAATAAGGAAGAAACATGGAGATGCAACCTCCTTCATATGTTGAGAAAATGGAAATCAAAGACATGTATTCTCTTTGTAAGTTATTCATGGTTCTCATGCATAGTTTGTGAAAAACTAGAAAATCAAATGACAAAACATTGCCAACAAATTTTACTTGGCAGATTGGGACAGTTGGTTTTAGGTGAAGGGTATTTCACTCGAAATAAGGACACCAGCATAATCCATTGTCTTTCCCAAATACATACAAGGAGACATGTGTTATTTTGATGCACCCTCTTTCAAAATAATTTTAAAGAGCTCTTGAATCTTTTGAGGCTGGTGAGGCCTAATATATTGTATTTGAACTCTTTTCAAGCCTTGTTCACCTAGTTGACCAATATTATTATTGCAACGAAGAGGCATCCAAAACTAATATATTAGGGGAATGTTCAAGATAAAATTGAGAAAAAAATCTTCTGAAGTGTTGGGTTATGCACTATAGAGTATCATTGAAGAGGTTAAAATATCCACTCTACATGATCTCCAAGAACTAGCATCATTATTTGTTCACTACTGTAAAGGAGATATAATCAAATATTTGTCTGGAGTTGTTTATTTCACCAATAAGTTAAATATAAATGATAACCAAAGCAGAGCACTAGGAAAGATACAACACTTTCTAGGAAATAAAATGAGTAGATATATAATGTCTACAATAGTCTCCATACATCCTCCACTTTAAGGAGAGAATCCCTTAGGATGGTTGGAGCCCTATGTGACCAATATTGGGGTTTATCTTACAAATATTAATGTATATTCAAATGATGGAGTGAAAATGAAGTTTTTCCTTTACATTTTGTCCCTCTAGTGTAAATGTGGATGAACCTGCACATAGAAAATCTAGCTAGCAAATGAAATACACAGTTTGCATAGAAAATATGAGAAAAGAGAGAAAGAAAAGAGAAAGAATGGAAGAATTCTCATTAACCAAATGAATGAATGACAATTTACACATGATATAATTTGTATAACTCAATTAATGTGCACTCGAGGATAATCTAATGCACCATAGTGGTGGTCTAGAGTGATATGGACATACACCGACAATTACGGGAGTAAATTGCCACCTAGTATGAGTTAACAAGTCTCTTAGTCCTCAGTTAACTGAATGAAATAGAGTGAAGTGAGGAGAAGATCAGGAAATCATTATTAATGTTCTAGTCTGGTGATAATACCAAGGACATTGTACATTAGTTGGTGATGATCCCAATGTTGCATGGTGATGATCCCAATGTGGCATCTAGACTTCACTCAACTGATCAAACTGAAGTGTGAAGTGAAGAGAATATTCTTATAGATGAATATTCTCCCTGGAATATAGGAGAATGAATAATGACTAGTAAACATAGGGAAAACCTTAGGAAAAATAATTCCTAGGTGTGTGTGAAGTATCTCCAACACCCCCATGAGCATATCTACAGTGAAAATAAATAATGGGTCCTAGCAACAAGCCCATGTTAGGTACCCAAATACAAAAGATACATTGAAATAAATGAGGAAAGAGGGAAAAAATCATGGGAAAACCCCCCCTCAAAGTACAATGTATGTAAAAACAGAGGAACTGACAATTGCTAGGAAATTGTGTTCTTCATTCCAAGATGACTACATAGAGAATGGAACTTCTGCTCAGTGAAGGTCTTGGTGAAGATGTCTACAGTATGTTATGTTGAAGGAGAGAATTGTATGTCCACGATACCCTCGTGTACTAAGTCCTAGATGTAGCTCATGTGGATCTCGATGTGCTTCGTCCGTTGCCTTTGAACTAGATATTTGTAGAACTTTAGATTTCTCTGCTTTTCACACCCGATGATGATCGACTAATGAAAATCAATGCCCAACTCAGTGAGAAAATGTTGTAGCCACATAGCCAAAATGGTTATGTTCAGAGATGATTTTAGGGTCTAAATTTCGCTCATGGGCTAATTTTCCATGGTTTTTCCAAAAATGAGATTCGTTATTTTAAAAATTATTCGCCCAAATTCTATAGGATAAAATTATTTTACCTTAAAAATCGCCAAAATTTTATAAAAACTATATAAAAGCCTTATAAATTTGAATATTTTTACAAAAGTATCACCAATCATTTATAGTTGGCATATGAAGGATTAGTAATATTCGCCAAGGTTTCTACATTTTAAAATAAATTACCATCCTTAAAATCATCCCTAGTTATGTTAAATACCCCTATGTACTCTTCCTCGATTGAAGATAGATAAATAACATCATTCTTCTTTCTCGACCAACATATGGGATCAAAACCTAGACTAAGTGTGTAACCAGATGTGGGTCCTTGCAATCAATGTTGTTGATAGCTCAGTCAGAATCAATGAACCCAATGAGGTCCAATGTAGAGTTTGTTGCATAGCCAATCCCAAAGGTGATGGTGCCTTATACGTATCGAAGGATATACTTTACAACCTTCCAATGTATCTCATGTGGTTCTTGCATGAACCTAGAGACTAATCCAACTGCATAGGATAGGTCTGGTCTAGAGTGTGTGAGATACAACAAGATCCCCACTAGATGTTTGTACAATGTGTTATCCACTAGTGGAGTGTCCCCACCATCCTTAAGTCTGATTCCTAATGGGAAAGGAGTCGGGGAAGACTTGTAGTCTGTCATATGAAATCTCTCGAGGATATCTCAAGCATATTTGGCCTAAGACAATTTGATGCTATATCCATCCTAACTGATCTCGAGTCCAAGGAAGAAATGTAGAAAACCCATGTCCATCATTAAGAACTTGTTATGTGGAATACTCTTGAATGCAACAATCATTGAAGTCGAGCAACATACAAAACATCAACATACAAAACTAGCAGTAGAAGTGAATCAGTCATCTTGAGCATGTAAACATTTGGGTCTAACTTACAATGTACAAAGTTTTGTGATAGTAGGTAGGATTCCATGTTGGCATACCATGCCCTCGGGGCCTGCTTGAGGCCATAAACATATTTCTTCAGTTGACAAACCAAATATGAATCCTGCATGAAGACTTAGGGTTTCTCCATGTAGATCTCATCAGAGAGATCTCCATGAAGAAATTCATTCTTCACATCCATATGATGGAATTTCCATCCCTTGGATGTTGCAATGGAAAGTTTCAAATATATGGAATCTATCTTCGCTACTGGAGTGAAGGTATTGACATATTCAATGACGTACACCTATTGAAATCCTTTGGCAACTAGCCTAGCTTTGTATCTGCTAACCTGTCCATCCTCTACGCTCTTGGTCCTGCAAACCCATCTGCACCTGACAAGTTTTCTTATTTAAGGAAGGGGAACCAAATCCCAAGTCTGGTTCTCGATGAGAGAGTTGTACTCCTCCTCCATGTTGGATTCCCAAAAGGGATTCTCGACATCTTCACCATAGGACTGTGGATCTGAATAATAAACCAAGAAAATATTCATGGGTGGCATTATTTCAGTGGAAATGAGTGCAATAGGAGGCTCATAAAAATTAGAACGAGTCCTCCTCATATCAATTGGATCCCCAATAAGATATCATGCATCCTGAATATTAGTCTTGGTCCACTTGGGCCTTGGCTCTAGCTCTAGCTCTACAATTGTATCTGTGTGCATTGAATTTGCATCTGACTTTATTGAATTGGTATGTGAATCATCTGAATACTATGAATCATAAATCTCATATGAACAAGAGTCGGCATGTGCATGCTCATCATTTCTGACAGGTGGAAGAACAAAAGTGTTTGCATGCAACTGCTGAGGTACATGCGAGATACTTTCCTCGAATTGGACACTCTGCTCAATGATGAGATGGTCTGAGGAAATATCAATGAGTCTATATCCATTCACACCATTGGGGTATCCAACAAAGATACACTATGTTCTATGTGGACCAAGTTCATTCCTCTTCTCAGAGGGAATCATGACCCATGCACGAGAACTAAATATACGAAAGTGGGTCACTTCCAATTTGAGGCCACTCCAAGCCTCATAGAGGGTCTTATCATTGACATATCTATGGAGAGATATTTTTTGGATGTAGGTTGCATAATTAAGTGCTTCATACCATAATCTATGTGGAAGTGAGTTTTCATGTAGCATGCAAGATGCCATCTCTTCCAGAGATATATTTTTTCGCTCAACAACTCTATTTTATTGCGGAGTATAAGGAAACGTGTGTTGCAACTGAATCCCTACCCAATGACAAATATTTTGTATCCCATGGTTGACATACACTCCCCCATTATCATTTTGGAGGACTTTTATCGTTTTTCTTGACTGTATCTCAACAAGGGCTTTGAAATATTTTAGGTGTTGAAAGAACTCTGATTTTTTCCTAAGAAAGAAAATCCATGTGAAGTGTGAGAATTCATAAAAAAAAGTGAGCACGTACCTTCATTTACTTATTGATGGATGCGGAAACAATCCGATGAGGTCACTATGGATCAGATCCAAAGGAAAGGAAGCCTTCTGAGTCTTTCCTTTGTCGAATTTCTCTTGAAGGTTTTTTCAAAGAACACATCACTCACATATTCCTTTGGAGAAGTGGATGTATTGTAGACCATAAACCATTCCCTAATTTCTAATTTGTTGCATATATCTGAAATTTAAATTCATGAACCTTTTGTTCCATATCCTACGTCTTTCATCAGCGTGGGTAAGTAGTAATGTAGAGTTTGGTTCAATAAATTCAGAAAATGTGTAGAGTCTAGATTGATGATTTACCTCACCAGTAGCAACCTTGGAATTGGTTTGCATGTCATAAATATCCACAAAACAGGTGTGAATACAATTCTCTTTATGGTGCTGGAGTTTTCATCTGATACACAGAGAGAAGATTGACATAAAGTTTGGGAAAGTGTAGTACATTCTCAAAGCTTCCATTTGTGAGTTCAATTCATCCTTTTTCGGTGACCTCAACTAGAGAGTTGTCCTCCATCAGAATACGAGTACCTTTGAATGCAACCAATGAAGAGTAGACTTATTTTGTGGCTTCCATGCAGTGTGATGCACCTAAATATATAATCCAAGCATCAGGAGAGGAGTTGATGGAAATCAAAGCATGGATAGAATTTCCTTTCTTGGGATTCTGATCTTTTGGCTTCTTCTTCTTGGAATCCTTGAGGATGTGATCCCAAAGGTTGTTTTGTTGAATTATTTGGCCCATTTTATCTATATGTTTATGCGTACATTAGTATTCTGAATGGAATCATTTATGGGACTCAGTGAATTTCTCCCCTTTTCTTCCCTTTCCACCTTTGGAACCAGAGGAATCATTGATGGGTTTTGAGTACCCTTTCTTCTTTGGATTTGCATGTGACTTATCTTTGTCCTTTATTTTATATTTATGATTTTTATGATTGCTACCATCTTTCACAGTAAGTGCATGTGCCTCTAGAACTTTTATTTTTCTCATATTTATGCACTTTCTCTTCTCTTGTGTCAGAGACTCGATAAAGGCCTCAAGAGAGAGCATTGTCTAGGTGGATGTAGAGGTGAGTATAACTAAATGAAATGAGGATAAAACCATGGAGTATTATGGAACAAGTTTGTAGAGAATGGTAAGACCCATTTGTTTCTCCTCCATAGATTTATCAACCCGACAAGCCTTGAGTTGTGACAACAAATCCTTATATTTGGTAAAGAAATATTGGAGATTGTCGAAGGTTTTTGGATCCAATGTGAGAAATTCCACCTCAAGCATATGTCCCCTCATCTCATCCTATTTTCCAAAAATCCCTTGCATGCTGGTCCAAGATTCATTGGGGGTTTTACAAGAGGATATGTGAAAGAGGAGTTCAGGAGAAATGAGACCGTAAATAGTTCCAAACGTTTTATCCATTCGATTCAGATACTTGGTTTTTTCTATGGATGACGTGGGTTCGGTCTCTGTGTTCATGGTTAACCTATATAATCCTCTTCTTTGAATATGCACTATCATATTTTCCTTCCATGCAAAGGAATTGTACGATGTAAGAATGAATTCTTTTGGAAATTCCATTTTTCCCACTGTCTTCAACCTTCGGTACCTACAAAATAATATGGTGTGCAATTTTCGTAGCAATCCTTTGGCTCTGAAACCATGTAAATTTGGATGAACCTACACAAAAGATCTATATAGAAAATGACATACACATTTTGCAAAGAAAATATTAGAAAAGAGGGAAGCAAAAGAGAAAGAATGGAAGAATTATCATTAACCAAATGAATGAATGATAATTTACACATGATATACTTTGTATAACTCAACTAATGAAAACTAAAGGACAAGCCAATGCACCATATTAGTGGTATATATTGATCTGGACACACACCGACAATTATGGGAGTAAACTGCCACCTACTCTGAGTTAACTAGTCTCTCAATCCTCAGTTAATTGATTGAAATAGAGTGAAGTGAGGAGGAGATTAGGGAATCATGACTAACGTTCTAGTCTAGTGATAATCCCAAGGACAATTCACATTATTTGGTGATTATCCCAATGATTCATGGTGATGATCCCACTCTGGCATCTAGACTCCACTCAACTGATCAAACTGGAGTGTGAATTGAAGAGAATATTCTCCTAGAGGAATATTCTCCCTAGACTATGGGAGATTGAATAATGACTAGTAAAAATAGAGAAAACCTTAGGAAAAATATTTCCTAGGTATGTGTGAAGTATATACAACATGTGGAAGACAAATAAGAAGAAACTATTAGTTTTCAATTAGTACTCACCCCTTTTAACTCTTTTAGAAAAGATTCTAATGGAAAAAAAAATGGAACAAAGGAACTGAAATAGTAAGACTAGATGGTAACAGTAGACTATAGAAGTCATTGAAAGAATTTGACTTATGTTATCCTTGATGGTGAATTTGATTTCATTCTTCAAACTAAGGATAAGAAATCTAGCCTTTATGTTTTCTACCTCCTCCCTAAAATTAAAAAAAAAATCATTAATATGGATAAATCTTAGATCCCACCTCTAAATGGCTCCAACATCAATTGTGGGTTATTCTCCTATCTCATCAAAAACATATGATGGGTTTGTAAAATCTAATAAGAGTTCTCTCTAGAAGACCCCTTCTTTAGGGATTTACCTATTCATTGTTGATTTTGAGATCCTTTACCCAAGCATTCACAAAGAGGTAGGTATTCATAAAAAAATTCTAAAACCACAAACCATTTACATCAATCTCGAAATATTTTGCAAAAACACCATCCTAAAACCCTAAAACCTAAAACCTTAACTGACTCTATGATTATCGTTTAAAGGTAAAACTACATTTAAAAATCGAAATCTAAGACTTTCCCTTATTATTTTTTCTTTGGATTTTTTTTTTTTTTATCAAAAGAGTAGATGGACAATCCTCTGAGCCCATAATATAGATCATCTCATTGAGGTTTTCACCATTATCTTTTGATGTAGAACATATTATCAATTACTAGTAATATTTAGACAAAGCCTATATTCAATCATCTAGAGTAAAAGAGGAGTTGAAGGTGCAATGAATCTATGCAAAATGGGTATATTTTCTATGTTGTATCGAATATGACTACCTCTTTATTTGGTATCTACTTCAGAAAATACTTGTTCTTCTTATTTTTAGTATTTCCTTGAAAGTGATGCCCCTCTATACTAGATATCTAGTTCATGAAATAATTATGTTTGTCTTTGTTTTATTTTTAGATTTTTCTTGAAAGTGATGCTTCACGGTTATAGTAGAAGAATAATCTTCATGCCCACTTATGTGGGGAAAATTAAACCACTGACAGGAAACCATAAATAGGCCTAGGTCTGCTTTCATAATCAAACCAACCCACAAAGGGTTACAAAATGCATATGCTATGAGGGGATTGTGTAATATTCCCAAGTGGTTTTGTGTGGAATGCTTTGAGCTTTTGGTTTTTTGGTTGAGTTGTTTTGTCAAACAATTCACACTTGTATCTTCCTTGTTCTTGTGTTGTGGTTTGATATCAAGTTTTATAGCACAAATAGTTTGAAATAAAGGAAGTGAACTTGAGAAACAATGAACTAATAGAAAAGAACAACAAGAATAGCCACAAAAATCATATCTCTATTTATTTATTATATATATTGTACCTAAGTACAATAGAAGAGAGGATATGGAAATATATGGAGGAATGGAAGATGTGGTTGATAGAACCTCCAAGATATAATAGAAGAGATAGATATGGGCTCCCCAGAGCCTCCACTAGCTGCATGAAAAAGATTTACAAGATCAATCTCTTTCTCTTCCTCCACAGACTGTATTCCTTTGGCTCAGTTGCGCCCTCACTAGCTATAGCATACCATAGAAATTCAGTTGGCTTGGATATCACTCCAAAGGTTCATTAAATGGTTGTTATCCTATAGGGAAGCGGATGGTTGGTTCATATGATGAATTTTCCTTCTTGTAGATGCCAAATATGACCCCAAAACATTGGATCTCTAATCCAAAGTGTGCCCTCCTTCAGTGAATTTTCCCAGCTCTGATAATAAATAATTATGGGGTATGGAAACCGCCAATAGTTCTAAGAAAGGTCACTCCATGGATAGAAAATGTACCCAACCATAGATCTTCTCCAGATCCAACCACTAGAATCCAAATCGAACTCCTCAAGATTGGATAGTCCACCCTTTCTAGAGAAAACCCTTCAATGGTGCGCCCCTCTTCCCAAATGATAGATATTAATGATATGATATGAATAGAATGGTGAGGGTGGAATATTTCACCACCTTGGCCAACATTGGACCAGGAAAGGAGGGATAGGTCACCTCTGTGCTGATCTCAAGGGTTTTTGTAGTCAAAACCCTCAAAACAATCAATCTACCAGAGCTCAAAGTTGCAAATAGAAATGAAAAAGAATGAGGAAGTAAGGTTCCATCATCCTCTTTTATACTCTAGCTACCAATTCCTCACTTAAATTATTAATTTTCTTTCTATATTATTTTCTTCAATTATCTCATATCAGCTAATTAAATTATGTCGCCTTGTTTTCCAGTCTCACTTTTTATAATTTGACTTTAGCATCCTTAGTGACATATTTTGGCCACCTTATTCCCATTTTTATATGAGGTCATAACCTGTTAGCACTCTGTAATTTGCCCAAGGCTGTGGAGGCAGTCACAGAGGAAACATCAAAACCACTTCAAGTCAGGGATCTAGCCCTCCGAGACTCAAAGAGGGATCTCTTAGTCAAATTTAGATTTGTTTGAAATAGGATATTAGGCTAGTTATGCATAACAGGGTTTGTTTTTATTTGACGTATTTGGCTGAATGATTGCTTTAGAATCCCATTGGGCTATGGGGTATGTGTCAAAACTTAAGGTCAGATAAACAGATTTTAAAGGGCTTCTTTACAGGGTGATATAGTCAAGATACTGGATTGATTAAGATAAAATGTGATGGAAAGATAGAACAGGTGAGAGGCTCATTTAAGTAAAGAAGCATTCAAGAATTTATTTAACTCAAAATCAGAAGAATAACATGCAGACTAATAAAAGGCCAGATACAGAGTACACGAGGTAAATTATGTTCTTTAACTTCCTTTTAACAGTTGGAATTAGAAAACAAGGTGATAACATAGTAATAAAACATTAACATAGCAAGAAAACATCACCAATGTCCAGACACAAGAATCATATGCATCAATTCCTTTGTATTACTGTTGGATCCAAAAAATTACAGAGAACAACCTTTTTGGGTGCAATGATCAACTCCTTTTACATTAAAATCATCTGAATAAATAGAATAGATCCCCCAACAAGTTGTGTAATTCGGTTTTAACTTCCTCGGACAAGAATAGCATAAAACCCCAAAAATCTGGAACTGCAAATTTGGCCGAATTTCCTGAAAATAGGGGTACGCTCAGTCATTGATTTCTCCCAATAAATTACACTTGTGAAACACCTGAAGGAGGTTATTGTATATTATCTTGTATGGAGAAGAACCCTCCTTCAGTTTCTTAAATTGCGATTCCACCTCGCCAAAACAGCTCCCACAAAATTGGGACTGTAACAGAAAAAAACATAAATCCAAAAAATGAGGCTGAAAGACTGCCTCGATTCTCCCAACTGGTGGAACTTTTGAAAAAACTAGGAGCGGTTTTTGTTCTTCAACCCGTTATTAACAAAAAACTTTTTTGGTTTTTTAAATTTCATCTTTGTTTGCCCATAATCTGCTTCAGAATAAGACTAGTCAAAACTAGAAAAAACAACGGTTTTATGAAATTGGGGGAGGACGGTTTTGGAGAGGTAAGTGGTATTCCAGACCCCCCCTGAGGTGGTAAGTGGTATTCCAGACCCCCCCTGAGGTGGTAAGTGGTATTGGGATGGGGGGTCCTAAATTCCCTAGAGGTGACAAGTGTCCCTCCCAATACCACTATACCAGACCCTGCCCCCGTTAAAGTTCAAAAAGAACGAGGGGGTCCGGAATTTTTTAGGTCCGTGGATTAATGTTTTGGGATGTGTGAAGGTTAAGTTGCCGGTGGGGGGAATGACATTTATTTTTTGTTTTGTTTTTATTTAATTTTTTATTATTTGTTTCTTTTTACGTGTTTTTCCTTTTCCTTTTTGTTTTATTTTTATTTTTATTTCATTTTAATGTTTTATTACATTTTAACTTTTTTGTTTTATTTATTACTTGTTTTAATTTGTTTTTTCAATTAAATTTTTTTATTATTGTTTTATTTTTATATGTTTTTTGTTTTATGTTTTAATATGTTTATTATATTTTGTTTTTTTAATTTTTGTATTTAGCTTTTGTTTTATTTATTATGTGTGGTTTAGTTTAGTTTTTATCTCTTTATTAATTTAAGTTTGGTTTATTTAAATGTTTTGTATTTTGTTTATTAATGTTTGATTTTTATTGAATGTTTATATTAATAAACTAACATAACTATTAACAAACTAATTTAATATATAATTATTCATAAGACTAATCTAGTCTAACTATACTAAACCAATTGATTTTTCTTTTAACCTAAGTTTGTTTATTCGGATGAGTGGCAGACAAGGCGTACTCAATTGGTTGAAAAGACAAGGGAGTGAGGGCACAACGGAGGATGAAGGATGCAGCAGGCTCTGGAAGATCGGGCGAAATGGATGTAGGGGAAAAAAGGGGTCAATTGAGCAAGAAGTCTTCATCACGGGGGCAATGCCAAATCAGCAGTCGAAGAATCGAGTTACCTATAATTATAGGACCCCAACATAGGATCCACCTAGGGATGGTAGCTCTTTCAGGAGGTGTGAAGAACCACTAAAATATGAATATGCAGACCGGTGTTTTATTCATTGGGCCAATCCGAAAATCTTATTCTACAACCTATACCTATTTTGATCTTGCAACTGAAAACCAAATCAAAATGAACCCTGCTGAAAAAGAGATGCTCAGAATGTTGAGATTATTCACGCTCTCCTACCTACCCTATACTGCTGACAATTTTGTTGTTTTAAATGATACAATAATTCCAGTGCAGCGAGTCAAGCAACTGCTCTACTAGCTCTACTCTTTCAATATTTTTAATCAATTTCATAAATAGAACTTGTGTAGGCATCACGAAATTCTTTTCATCTTGATCTTCATTACAAGGAGTTTGATAAACATGATAGATAACATAAATACCGAGAATGCATTGTGGTTCTGTGATGAACAATTTCTCCATATAAATAGCCACTGGATCAAGATAGACTTGACCAATTACTGGATATTCAAATTTAACCAACTCAGCTTCATGATTTGATGTCATAGTTATGCTCTTTGTATCCTCATGCACTTCTTGAAATGGCTGCAAATGTTATGGTGGGTTTTGAAATGATACTTCTGTTGAACACGTCCCTGTAGTTGATTGTCTGATCATGTCATTATCATAACATCCTTTCAGCCTATAGCTGGATGATGGAAAATGGCTTTGACGACATAAGTCATCCAACACATCAGCTATAGGGTCATAAAAAGCTTTAGATAATGGTGCCATTGGCTCTACTGGTACTTCATGGCTTACACTGTGACTTTCAACTAGAATCTGACCAAGATTCCCCCTCAAAATTTGAAATGAATTAAAGCATAGGGGCAATGAATCAAGATGGGTCAGCTCATCACTTGTTTCAGGATTCATGATTTCATCTGAGGTTTGACCTTCAAAAAGGCTCAAGGGATGCACTTTTGGATCAACTTCCATATCAACAATAGCATCTTCAACTGTTTGATCAGAGAATTTTTTGTCTTCACTATTTACAACTGGCCTAGATTTTCTTTTCAGAAATTGAAAAGAGGAGAAACATAAGGGCAAAGTGTTTCCACTTACTCTGAGATTTTCTGCACTTTGATCATTGTTGTCATAATTTCTATGTACAAATTGATTGTCCTGCTGGGATTGCAAATGATCTTCTTCCTCCCAATCATATGCGGTTGATTGCTTTGAACAATCCACCTCTATTTCATCCTCATGATCATCATCATACTGATCACACTAGGGTAGATTATCCCAGTAAGAAAAGTGAGAAAACATGCACATCATATCAGCTGATGGCTCTTCAACAAGATGAGTTGGAACTTCATCTTTGACTATGTTATGAATTGAATACATGAAAGAATCATTATCCAAACCATGGTACCAAGGGTGAGATGCAAAATGTTTGGGAACTGTGACCTTTTCTTTCTCTGAAATTAATGGAACATGATGTCTTTGAATATCGAATTTTTCTCTTATGCTAATCCTGTGCAACATTTCTTCCATGGTGCTGGCCAGAATGTCCAGTTTAGCTTCTAGAGATTTCAGCTACTCCTTTTCTTTGTTCTTTACCTTTGACCTTTTCATCAACAAGTTGGCCTCCACATCAACTGCAGTGTTCTGCATTTCTTCGAGAGTTGCAGTGTTCCTTTCTCTTAATTAGAATGTCATCTCAGGATCGAAGACATCTGGGAAATGCAAGTGGGTTGATCCTGGGGGTGGCCTTATATCAACAGTCATTGCATGATATACCTTATTGAACCTTGATGAAAACTATTGTATTGTTTCCCCTGGATGTATTTTCAAATGGTCATACTCTTCCAGGATGACAAAGACATTTCTCATGATCACCCATCGATCTAGGAAAACTTGCACAAACTGATGGAAATTGTTAATGCTTGCAGCTGGGAGATTTTTAAACCAGTTCTTGACTTTACCTCCCAATTATAGGGAAAATATTATGATGCATACATCATCATCTTCTACCTCAAAGAGGTCAAGAAAATCCTCAAGACTTTGGATATGCTTTTCAGCAGTAATATTGGCATTCTCTCCATCAAACCTGGGCAGATTATTGGTGCAATTTGGAGGGAAGTCATGGAGGATAGAAGGAAAATCTAGGGGCTTGTATCTGTTTGGGATTTTGGTAGGTACAGGAGGTGAATCAAGAGGCTTACAACCATCTGAAGCTTTAGCAAGAGTAGGAGATAAAGAAGGAGGCTTATGTCTCACTAGGACTTCTACAGGTGCATCTAGGATGTGCATAGGTGTATGAGTATGTACATAATCTACAATAGGGGATCTGGTCTCTTGAGGCTCATCAATTTGCAGATGATCAATATAAACTTCAGCAATATACTTTTGATCAGGCTTAGAATAAGATAGAACATAATTACATATAAAACCAAAGATGTCTTGAATGCAATTTGAGCTTGAGTACCTTGTCTTTCTAGGTTGTTTGGCCATGCTTTAGGTTCTTCCTCCAGTGGAGTCTTTGAGTTGGCACTGTCTAGATCTAATTTGGAGTCGCCAGGTGAATGATATCATCCTTCTTATGTCTCGTCACTATCCACCATCAGTGATCAGATCTGGATCTTTGAAGTGTACTACTGGGGAAAGCTCCCCAGTATGGTCACCATTCTGTTAGCACTTTGTAATTTGCCCAAGGCTGTGGAGGCAGTCACAGAGGAAACATAAAAACTTCTTCGAGTTAGGGATCTATCCCTCCGAGACTCAGAGAGGGATCTCTCTATCAAATTTAGATTTGTTTGAAATAGGATATTAGGCTAGTTATGAATAACATGGTTTGTTTTTATTTGAGGTATTTGGATTAATGATTGCTTTAGAATCCCATTGGGCTATGGGGTCTATGTCAAAACTTAAGGTCAGATAAACATCTTTTAAAGGTCTTATTCATAGGGAGAGATAGCCAAGATACTGGATCGATTAAGATAAAATGTGATGGAAAGATAGAACGGGTAATAGGTTCATTTAAGTAAAGAAGCATTCAAGAATTTCTTTAACTCAAAATCAGAAGAATAACATGCAGACTGATAAAAGGCCAGATATAGAGTACACGAGGTAAATTTTGTTCTTTAACTTCCTTTTAACAGTTGGAATCAGAAAACAAGGTGATAACAGAGTAAGAAAACATTAACATAGCAATAAAACATCACCAATGTCCAGACGCAAGAATACTGTGCATCAATTACTTTGTATTACTGGTGGATCCAAAAAATTACAAAGAACAACCTTTCTGGGTGCAATGATCAACCAATTTTACATTAAAATCATCTGAATAAATATGAGAGATCCCCCAACAACTTGTGTAAGTTAGTTTTAACCGTCTCGGCCAAGAATAACACAAAATCCCCAAAAATCTGGAACTGCAAATTTGGCTGAATTTCCTGAAAATAGGGGTACGCTCAGTCATTGATTTTTCCCAATCAGTGACACCTGTGAAAAAACCGAAGGAGGTTATTGTATATTAGATTTTCTGGAGAAAACACCTCCTTCAATTTCTCAAATTTTGATTCCTCCTCGCCGAAACAGCTCCCACAAAATCGGGACTGTAACAGAAAAAACTAGAAATACAAAAAATGAGGATGAACAACTACCTAGATTCTCCCAACTAGTGGAACTTTTGAAAAACCTGGGAGAGGTTTTTGTTCTTCAGCGCGTTAGGAACAAAAACCGATTTCGGTTTTTTAAATTTCATCTTCATTTGCCCAGAATCTGCTTCAGAAGAAGACTGGTCAAAACTGGAAAAAAACAACGATTTTGTGAAATTGGGGGAGGGCGGTTTTGGAGAGGTCAGTGGCATTCCGAAACCCCCCTGAGGTGGTAAGTGGTATTGGGATGGGGGGTCCTAACTTTCCTGGAGGTGACATGTGTCCCTCCCAATACCACTATTTCGGACCCCCCCTCCCTCTCCGTTAAAGTTCAAAAAGCACGGGAGGTCCGGAATTTTTGAGGTCCATGCATTAATGTTTTGGGATGTGTGAAGGTTAAGTTGCAGGTGGGGGGGAAATGATTTGACATTTATTTTTTGTTTTGTTTTTATTTAATTTTTTATTATTTGTTTCTTTTTACGTGTTTTTCCTTTTCCCTTTTGTTTTAATTTTATTTTTATTTCGTTTTAATGTTTTATTACGTTTTAACTTTTTTGTTTTATTTATTACTTGTTTTAATTTGTTTTTTCAATTAATGTTTTTTATTATTGTTTTATTTTTATATGTTTTTTGTTTTATGTTTTAATATGTTTATTATATTTTGTTTTTTTAATTTTTGTATTTAGCTTTTGTTTTATT
The DNA here is from genome assembly GCA_010110895.2 of Picea sitchensis. Classification (NCBI taxonomy): domain Eukaryota; kingdom Viridiplantae; phylum Streptophyta; class Pinopsida; order Pinales; family Pinaceae; genus Picea; species Picea sitchensis. Next base: position 251,469 of record SNQJ01S0012558.1, read on the forward strand.
TATTATGTGTGGTTTACTTTAGTTTTTATTTGTTTATTAATTTAAGTTTGGTTTATTTAAATGTTTTGTATTATGTTTATTAATGTTTGATTTTTATTGAATGTTTATATTAATAAACTAACCTAACTATTAACAAAATAATTTAATAATTAATCATTAATTAATTAATAATTAATTATTCATAAGACTAATCTAGTCTAACTATACTAAACCAAATGATTTTTCTTTTAACCTAAGTTTGTTTATTCAGATGAGTGGCGGGCAAGGCGTACTCAATGGGTCGAAAAGACAAGGGAGTGAGGGCGCAGCGGAGGATGAAGGATGCAGCAGGCTCTAGAGGATCGGGCGAAATGGATGGAGAGGAAAAAAGGGGTCAACCGAGCAAGAAGTCTTCATCACGGGGGCAATGCCAAATCAACAGTCGAAGAATCAAGTTACCTATAATTATAATACCCCAACATAACCTAGGGGGAAAAATTAGGTTACTAAATCCTCAAGTAATTTGGTCATATGGAAGGGGATCTTATAGTCTCCACTACTTGAAATTGCTTTCCCACAAGCAATTCTGAATCTAAGTGCCACAAGACTTGTTCACCTTCCTAGGAAGCATCCTCAATTGGAAAATTCTTCCACTTAATCAGATATGCCTTGATACTCATGTTTCTCAATTTTTTCTCCCTAACCTCCAAGACATATTCGAGAATTAAAATCAATTGGCCTTCCTCATCGAGTGGTGGAATCTCCTCCATAATTGTCACCTATTGACCTAATTCCTTCTTCAAGCACGACACATGGAATAAATTATGGATCTTACTTCCCGAGGGAAATTGAATCTCATATTCTAACTCCCCAACTCTTCTACTCACTCTGTATACCCATAAAAATGAGGCTTCAGTTTCTCCATGCCATTTATCTTGATAGATGACTAGCGATATGGTTGTAGCCTCAAATATACCAAGTCCCCAACCTGAAAGTTACGTTCCACCCTACTTTTATCTGCATATATCTTTTGTTTATTTTGAGCCGTCTATAAATGATATTTAACCTCCCTAAGTATCTCCTGAATTTCTTGTATCTAGTCCTTATCCATAGGAGCCACGTTGTCCCCAAGCGCAACCTCCATGAAAATGAGTGAGTCATAGCCATATAGTGCCTTGAAGGGTTTCATACAAATGAACCTGTGATGGGTAGTGCTATAACAATACTCCCATAGATGAATCCATTTGACCCAAGCTTTCTTTTGTCCTGCCACATAATTCTTGAGATGTCCTTCCACCCATTTATTGACTATTTATGTGCGTCCATCATTTTGTGGGTGGTAGCTCATACTAGGGTTCAATTGAGTCCCAAAAATTCTAAATAACTCCTTCCATAAAGTGATCATGACCCTATTATCCCTGTCACTCACAATATTTTTGGGTAAGACATGCAATCTGAAAACTTATTTGAAGAACATTTTTTCCACCTGACATGCGCTATACTCTATGGATATGGAAAAGAAATGTGCAAACTTGGTCAAGTGATCCACAACTACTAAAATTCCATCTTTCTGTTACACTTTAGGAAAACCTATGATGAAATCCATGGAAATGCTCTCCCATTTATATGCTAGTGTTAGCACTAGAAGTCAACTCAAGACTGCTATTGAGTTAATCCTAGCACACCTTGTTTCAAAATGTTCAATAGGGGTTTTTTAGATGGATAAATCCTTGCTTGAATTGAAAGGGAATAATTATCTTATCTATTAGGATCACTTACATAGGTGCAACAAGTCAGGTAAATAAAACTAATGGCTAGCAAGTTAAGATTTTAAGTGAAGTGATTTGAGAGAAGGGGAAAAACAAAACGGATAAATCCACCAATAAAAAATCATTTCCTTAATGTCCTTATACAACAGAAGAATAAACCTTTATCTAGAAATCATTCCAAATAATATTTAAGGAGAAGAAACACCAATGTGGCAAATACTACTAAAAACCCTTTAAAGCAACCTTCTCAGGAAAAAGGCATTTGTCATAAGCTTGTATAACATCAACAAAGTGATTCAGAAGAAAACATGAAGATGATAAACATAGAAAGAATAGAAACTAACCATTAACTTCATTAGCAACTGAATTATTTTTTATATCAATTCCCGCGTCCGAAATTTCCATCCCCTTTTCTATTTTCCCAACTTCTTTTCCCCCCTTATTTTCCCCCCTTATTTTCCCTCTTCTATACTTACCCTTTTTCCCCTTTTCCTTTTTCCCTTCTATTCTCCCTTTCTAGTTCTACACTTAGTCGTTTTTCAGAACGACAGGTTCCTGGGTTGGCGGACTCGTTAATCCTCATTCTCACATATTGAGTCTGCCTCACCACCACATTATCCCATACTTAACCATTTTTGTGATCGTGGGTTTCAAGGTTGGTGGAGTCGAACTCTCATACCCCATGTTTCGCGTTATACATTTTTCATCCAAGATTCGTGATCTATATTTTGACCCCCGGATTCCCCGAGCTTCCAAGCATCTCATTTCTCCTATGTTGAGTTTGTCCAACCGCCTCACAACACTTAGCCATTTTTTTGATATTCTTTATTCGTGGGTTGGGAGGTTCCCGGGTTGGTGGATTCATAAAAGTCTCAAGTCCTATTCTGATCATGTTCATCCTCGACACCTTCTTGCTTTTCCCAATGCACATTTAATATGGTTTAATGCTAATAACTCATTATTAAGGTCCCGTAAAAATTGTCATTAATAGGAAAAGGGTCGAGGAACTTCCTCATTAAACCACATTAAACCATGATTTTTGGAATATTATATATTAACTCTCAAGCACCCCTTTCTAAGATTATCTGGATCAAAAAGAATACTCTCATCAACTTATGGAAGCAACAACTCGACAACAGTTCTATGGAGTAACCTTGAAAATTTTCGGATGAGAAGATCGGGATTTCCAGTGGTCTAGAGCATACTCTTACTATTGATCCCCTTTTTCCCAGAAGGAAGTAATTTGGACCTTCGACATTGCACGTGTAGGTTGTGCTCCAGAAGTTTTTCACTGCAAGGAATTGGTTTCCTAGTGCGCTGAGAAATATATACCAAGCCAACGGATAATTCCACTCCAAGACCATTCTCCCATTATTCTTTCACCTCAAGTACTATGTAAGATGTTAAGGCTCCCAAAGCCAACGCTCACCTTCAAAGGTGAATATTGCAGAGACTTTTTGAAAAAACATGACAATGACCTGAATATCTTACCATAATTATTGGAGAATCATGTTTCCATCCCTGAGGATATTACTAGATTGTAGTTTAACATGTTCAAAAACCTGTTTCGGGAAATTTCTTGGTTATTTACCAGAATTGCGGGCCAAGAAAATACTGCTAGCATTTCTCGCATGATTCTTTACATATTATATTTTACCGTCAAGCAACATGCCATTTTTTATTGGGGGAATTTGATTTCTATTCAGATATCTTCCCAATTGTCTCAATATAAAAAGGATAAGAAATTATTTATGTATTCTTATTTGGTTTTCACGATAGCACATTATTGTCAGTTTCCTAAATTATCTATATGAAAAAAGGTGAATTGTGAATTTGACGTTGTGACCTTTTGGTACCAAGTGTTATGGAGGCACAAAGATTCCCTACATTTTTATGAATTTTTCAACGAATTAGTCTTGATTTTTAAAGTGTTATTGTTTGGACAAGATACCCCAAGAATATCTTCCCAAGCTAGTAAATTCTTGGATAGAAAGGGGACATTGGAACAAATGGAGAATTAAAATTTCATCAGGATTCTTGGTTCTAAGGAAAATCCTTCCTTTCTTGCATGCCATATATCTAACAAAATGTTTGTCACATAATTTTCAAGGCAATATAACTTTTGGATGCATTTGTTTCATGAGAAAATAAAAAAACAATTTATTCCATTGCCTTTGAAAGTTGGGGATTTTGTATTCATAAATATGAACAAAATTCATGAACTCTCTAGCCACTTCCACAACTTCAATCTCAAGTACTCTGAAAATATTAGAGGCTTTCAACCTAATGGAATCTTTGTGGAACATATTTTAATAGTGGGTTTTATAAATTCCTTCATCCATGAGATTCTAGGAGAAGAAGAAGACAATAACTTGGGTAATCCTACCCACATTGTTGGTGATGTAGAGATGGTACTCAATACCAATGAATTTTATAAACAGAAAGGAAAAGGTCCCAGCGAGAAGACTACACAATCCCAAACTATTACTCCCACAAATTCAACACCTAGGAGTAGTTCTCCAGTGGCCCACCCATATAAGAAGGTAACCAACATCAGCTTAGGCGGAGGAGAAGAAAAGAACTCCCCTCCAGGAAACATTGAAAGCTCCCATAAACTTCCTCTAAGGAAGAAGAGGAAAAACATTGTACAATAAGAAGAAGAACATCACATTGGAAGTGACATCAATAGCTTCTCCCTCTAGGATATGGATCTTTAATCTGACATTGAGAAGATGCTCCCTAACAATAACCAGTTAGGAGGTGCGGCTCACCATAACCAGTCATTGAAAATTATTGAGAATGAAATATTTGATGAAGAAGAATCATTTGTATTTCAGAGTGTTGTCTTTCACAGTGAGTCTAAAAAATTAATTATTGGAAAGAGTGATGCAAACAATAAAGAGGGTAAATCATGTTTATAGGTTAACCTAATGAATATGTGCCATTCCCAGGTATCCAAAATCCATAGAGACGTCGGTGATGCATTGGATTATTCCATTGGCAGTCTCGAAGAAGAAAATACAATGTTGAAGGAAAGGATTAAGTAAATTGAAGATAATTTAATGCCTCTTCCACTCCTTGCAAACCCTTTGGCAATTGTTGGACCCGCCATGCCTGCAGCCAAAATAAAAGAATCCTCAAGCTTACTCACATCATCTAGGAGTTACATGGAGAATAATATCAAGAAAATAATGGAATTGATTACACAAGCTTGGGAAATATCAAGGAGCATGGTTTCTTTTGACATAAGGGCACATGCCTTCCTTGAATATCTACAGGTCGATGTAAAAAATGAGGAAGGTTTCTACCTTGATGTTGTGGTACCCTTTGGTGTTAAAGTTACTAACATGTCATAGCTTAAGAGAAGAGAGGAGGACCTTCCCTCTCCAAGTCGGATCAAGAAACTAAATGCCTACTGGAAAGAGAAAATAAAGAACTTGAAAAGCATTATTTAGGTGTGAAACCAAGCCATAAAAGGGAGAGAAGAGCTATTCAAAAGTTTCACAGAGGTGGACCTAGGAAGAAGCACTAACGAGGTCCAAGATCTTAAGTTGATGCTCAAATCATCGTTCCTAAAAAAACAACAGTTCGATGAGCAAGTTTATATTTTTAAAGGATTATCAATTGACAAATTCAATGCCATAGTTGTATATGATGAAGACGTCATAGATAACTAGCTAGTAGATTATTCCATAAAAAACTAGGATATTGAAGACATATTGTGTGGTATTTCCATTGATCTTCGTGACTTGGAGGGTGAGTTGTTCAATATTAAAATATGGCATGAAATCAACGTGGAACCCATGAAAAATTACATCAAAGAGTGGTTCAAAAAGGATATCGACAAACTAACACATGAAGGGAAAGAAGAAGTTGAGATGGTTCTTGTAACCATTGTTGAAAACCATAAAAGGACATCAACAAGAAAATAAAGAAAGGAGCGACCATCATAGTAAGTTTACACTGATCACATTCTTCTTTTCAAGTCTTTTATCTAGTTATTCCACCTTGTTGACTATTAAAATTGTAACGATGAATTCCTCCCGCAAAGGATTGCTAAAAGCGCTATTATTTAATTATGATAATAATATAATACTAGTAGGTGGGACCCCCTTGTAGACTTGCAAGGAGAGACATATGACACATATTTTGTTGTTGTTATGATGTTTCCTACAATGTCCTACATTTTTTATGATGCAGTATTGGTTTCATTTGGCATGACAATGAGTGGTTAATGCATGATGTTGGTAATCATTTGCAACACAAAACAGTTTCATGGTTATGAATATCGGGTTATTTATAGGTACTATGTTATAACCTTGTTACTAGTTCATATGTTGATTACTTAGCCACATATATGCAAGGGATAATTAAATGGGAGCTTATTCAAAACAAGGAAAATTACGTAAAGGTTCTATAGTGAAAACAAAAGGAAAAAAACCATGTATTAATCCTTGAGCTATAATAAAAGACTGCATGAAAATTTTGAATGAAATAATTAATGGGTACAAGTGTTAGTCCTAATTATTATACTATGGTTTGATTAATGGACTATGAAAATTTCATTAGAGTTGAAGGGAGGTGAATATAGAAATGTGGATATGGTTTGATTTATTGTGTAGAGTTATGGAAAAGTTTAATGTATGGAATATCCCAGGTGGCGCACTATGCAATAGATTTGGTCTCAGATCTTACGATGGATTGGCATTGATTATGCATTGGTTATATGGTTTGATTTATTGGTTGATTTTATCTTTATTCGATTGTCTCATACTTGGAATTGAATGGGGCCAGGTATAGAAGCGACGTGCATTTACTGCACGTCACTCCAAACCTTCCCTATCGTCCGTCACCCTAACATTGTTGCATTGTTTCATTATCACTTTGTTCGTTGTGAAGCTCCACGTTTTCAGTTTTTTTTTGGAAGGAAAATCTCAGCCAACTCATCATTTTAGCATTTTTCTCACAGGTATGGTTTTTTTCTCTCCATCCATGATGGATTCTTTGTTTTATGAACCAAATGGTGGCTCAGTGATGCTTTAATTTTGTGTGTTCTTGAGATTTTCGACTATGTGTACATATGGTGTTATGGCTCTCTATAATGACTGTAAAATGTTGGTAATTGTAAGAAGAGAAATGGGTATTATTGAATATAAAGGTTTTTCATTAGTTATTTATGGGTCAGCTTGGTTTTTTTAATTGTTCTCTATGGAATAATCAAGACAGTGGTGCCATGAATCTTTGTGTTTCATGGTTGAAGGGTTTTACCACTGGTTGTATTTTAGTGGCTCTCAACTCTCAATATTTATCTTAGTCTTTATCCAGTTATAGAGTGACTATAGACAGTTGGTGTGTTTCTTTTATCTAACCGTGAACTGTTATTAATAGATCGTTTATGACTGTCTTTTCATTGAAAGCTTGCCAAAAGTCCAATCTTGGTCGCCCAAATATTAATGCAGACCTATATATTTAATAGGTATTAGATATGGAAATTTTCCACACACCACTCCTATCATTCCCATTTTAATGATGATTGTATGTGGCCTCACTATCAATTGTTTTCTAAAGTTGTTCGGCTTTTCAGGTGTTGGAAAGAGATGTTATATCTCTATGTTTTTTTAATACCCTCCACTGTCAAGTTAACCCTCTTCTCTTCTCTACAAGTATTAGAGGCACCTTTGTGCACTGGGTTATTTTACTCTGACTATCTCTACTCTCCTCGGGCATTAACTTATGGTTTCTTCAAGGGATTGGTGTAATAATTCGAAGGACTGTATGGCTCGCTACTGTGTCATTTTCCAACCAACATAAAACGACTTTTATTTTTCCTTGGGGTACCTTTGCGTATCGTAAGATTCATTTTGTCCTGAAGAATGTTGGAGCCACCTTTCAGTGGGCCATGTCACTATCTTTTCATGACCTCAAACAAAAATTCGAGGTGTACATTGATGATATACCATCACTTTCTCACAATATATCTAAGCATCCCGCCCATCCTCGACTAATCTTTGAGATATGTCGCTACTATCAGATTTTATTGAATCCTAACAAGTGCAGTTTTTGCATGATGTAGGGTAATATTTTAGGTTTTATTGTATTGACAATAGGGATCAGGGTCGATCCTCTCAAGGTTGACGTGATAGTTCAATTGCCTCCCCTGTGCACGATACCCGAGATTCAGAGATTGCAAGGGAAAGTGATTTTTCTTCGACGTTTTGTCCCTAATTAAGTTGAGATCACTAAAGGGTTTATACATATTTTGAAAAAAGGGATCCCATTCTGTTGGGATGAAGCTTCTCAACACTCCTTTGAAGCATTGAAATGTTCCCTGACATCTTCCCCTCTGCTCTAGCCTCCCGATTATAACAAATATTTATTGTTGTATTTGGCTACTATGAACTCAACCATTGACGTGGTATTGGTGCAAGAATATGATATGCTTGAAGAGCACACTATATATTACCTTAGTTGAGGCCTGATTGTACTGGAACTAAATTATTCTCATGTTGAGAAACTTTCCTTTCCAGTTGTTCATGCTTTCCAATGGTTCTATCACTACATTTTTCTTTGCAAGACCACTGTCATTGTCGTCGTCAACCCTTTCCAATATGTGTTAACACGATGGGCCATTGGCATAAATATTAGTATATGGATATTCATATTACACGAGTTTGACTTGGATTTTATTTCTGTGAAATCCAAAAAGTCATTTGTCTTTGTTGAACTCATTTTGGAACTACCAGTAGATTCTAGTGATATCATGCCCAAAGAATCTCCTATTAATGGATATTCTAATTGCATCTTCAGACCCCTGGTATGGATATATACTTGTGTATATCCATACTTTGAAGTGCCCTACTTCTTCTTCCAGTGATGAGTGTCGATGAATTTGACATCGGGCACAAAATTATCTTATACTCGATGACACTTTGTATCATCGAGGTGTAGAATGAATTCTTTAGCGATGTCTTACCCACGAAGAAGCAGAGCCCATTTTGAATGAATGTCACACTGGACCATGTGGCGGTCATTTTTCTGGGTTGGAAACAACCCAAAAAATTCTACGTGTAGGTTACTTGTGGCTCTCATTAATCAAGGATTGTGTAGAGGTAGTCAAGAAGTGCCACCCATGCCAGATCTTCTATTGGAAGATGCGGTAACATCCTGCTCCTATGTTTCCACTCATTTTTGTTGGTCCTTTCACTAAGTGGGGGATGGTTTTTACTACATGTCACTCGACTTCATCCAAGGGGCATCATTACATCATCATAGCAATAGAATACTTCACGGAGTGGTTCGAAGCTATGCCAACATTTAACAATGATGGAGAAACAATGAATCTCTTCATCTTTAATCAGGTAGTAGAAAGGTTCAGTATCTCGAAGGATATTGTCATTGACCATGGCAGTCACTTCCAAAAAACAATGATGATTGGATTAACGTCAAAGCTCGGGTTCAAATAGGAACATTCATCACCTTATTACCCTGAAGAGAATGGTCAGGTTGAAGTTGTGAATAAGTCTCTCAGGACTATTCTTCAGTGGACGATCAATTCTGCCAAGTCAAATTGACATTTGATGTTATATTCAACGTTATGGGCCTATCAAACATATGTGAATAATTCCACCAATTTTTTACCTTTTCAACTTGTATACTGGTTGGAAGCAATCTTACCTATTGAGTGTCATATTCCTTATTTAAAATTGGCAGTAGAATTACTTCTGGACACTTTAGCACTGGAGGAATGCCTTCTATATCTCAAGAAGCTCGATGAGAAGTGTCGTGATGAAGCCTTAGCCAATGAGGCTCATAAGCAATGATTCAAGTGTCAGTACGATCGGTTAGTTCATCCTCGAATTTTCTCCGAAGGTGATCTTGTCATGGTCTATGATCAAGACAAAGATCCCCTGGGGGCAGGCAAGTTCAAACCCATGTGGTTCAGATCGTTCATTGTGAAAGAGGTCTTAGAGAAGGGAGCTTACTGTCTAGTTGATTTAGAGGGAAATTCCTTGGCGGAGCCTAGAAATGGGCTCTACCTTAAGAAGTACTACTCTTAGGCTGGTCACCTGGGTGACTTCTTGTATATATGTATACATTCTTATACTTTTTTTGTCTTTTTTGTTTTCTAGACGTGTATTTATTTATGTCTTCTTTTTCACTATGGTAGATGTCAAGTGAATCAGAGGTTTATTTTGGGTTTGCGAACGACGCTATCCAACACACTCGGAGGCTTTCTTCCACAGCTTGGGTGATTTTCACACCTAGAGGCCAGTTGCTATCTTCAAGAGGTATTTGTCTATGCAACGCTACAAACAATGTTTCCTAGTGCAGTGTTGTGATATAATTTCTTCATGATGCTTTGTCAAATGGCATTTATCACCTCCGAGTCTACCTATATGCCCAGATGGTTGTGTCTTAGTTAAATGCGGTTTACTATGTTTATGATCCCACTATGCACCGACGATTCCTTAGGGTACGTCTCTTTGAACGATCTTTCGATTACATTACGTATATCCATGTTCCTAGGATATTTAGTCATCTAACAGATACTGTAGATAACCAATTTTTAGATTGGCATTGTTCTCACATATAAAAGAAAAATCACACACATACACATGTAAATACATTTGTAAAAATGTCATTCTTAAGACAAGAAATATATAAAAATATATATGTCCAAAAAATAGTGTTATGAGTACATAGGTGGGCATGAAAACTTAAAAAATGACCAGTCTACATTGTCGGTATTATTCCCTCAAAAAAATACATATAGTACAAAACATTGCCTCGACACATCAATGGTCTAGTTCTATCTAAGGACGAGGCCTATTATCCCTACTATAATGTACAACGGTGTTCGCAAGATGTTGAAACAACTGGACCTAAGTCTGAGGCACCCCTACTACATGTGGTTGCATAACAGGGGGGAGATCCTCGAGCTCAACCATAGGAACATCACGAGTGAGCGCAGTGAGGTTGCGCTCCACTCGTCGCAAGACTCTATCAGCCTCTCCGGTTGGGGGTCCTCCTACAGCTGCTAGTCCTCCTGTCGTTGTTGGTCCTACCTCAGGTCAAGGATGACATCGAGTCCTGACAAAGTGTGTTGGTTGAACAGGCCCCACATATGTACATAACAAATTCACGAATCGATACTCTATACACACATACAAATGATATATATCAAAATTTAAAATTAAATAAAATTTAAAATATATGTTACCTATCTCTCCTCACTCCTCACCAGGAAGCACAGGCATGTCTGGGGCTTTGGTTAAGTTTATCCCTGCATATGGTAAATCCTCGATCACCGAGATTTGATGTTCCCACCAATCAAAAAACTCTTCGTCGAAGGCCTCTATAATCCTCCCCCCACCCTGTCTAGGAAACAAAGTTGCCCACCTTCTCACTGTTGGGAAGGAGGCTACATTACCCCGTACTGTCTCTCAAGGACTGAGACTGGGCACCCTCTCAAATAATAAGGAGCACAAGATAGTACCAAACCCAAAGTTCTTGTTGGTATGCCACTGACACTCTGTAAGTTGTCTCTTCAGGCATACAAGCATGGTAGTACTCCGGTAAAAAATGGTGGCCTCCAAGAACTGAATGGCACAATGCATATGTGCCTGGGAGACCTAATGAAGGGTTTTGGATTCAGTAATCCACCCAATCAAAAGTAATATCACATGTAAAGATAGGTTGGTGATCTTGTGGATTGGCACCTAAGAACCTACCTTCTCAGTGTTGGCCTCACAATACATCCTGATGTAGTCCTTGATGTTGAATGACCCTGAAGGAAAGGTCCTCAAGTTGACTAGTTCCCCTATTCTCAAGAGGCCAGTAAAAAATTAGATATCCTATGTGGTTGGGGTCAATGATTGACCCTCTAGCATGAACACCTCAACATCAGGATTCCAATACTCCACAAGAGCATTGAGCAGCCTCGATTGTGCCCTCATAAATGGACACTAGAATAACTTCCATAACCCGCATTATTTCAGTGCAATAATCGCCATAGGGTCCTCCTCGACCAGGATGTCGAACACCACATGCTTTCTCTCTCTCCAGTGAACATACATCGAAAAAATAGAGAGGAGTCAGTGCTTTATTTTTATTTTTTCAAAGTACAAGAGGTTGTACGCGGGATGCTTTTTACAGAGTCGTGTATGTACATGGGATGTTTAGTATTCTTCCCGAGGAAGGATATCTCTTTTATTTATCCTTGTGCATATTAAATTGACTCACAAAGGAATGACATGAATGGTTGACAAATAACATAGTGGTTCAACTCATCCAACTACTTCATTAGGATCTCAATCTCGCTAATGGATATACATATTTGTAGGATACCTTTTGGTATAAAGGTAATATTGTTTTTGGTAGAGTTATTCTTTAAGAAAATAAGTGTTAGAGGAGTTTCATTTATTCCCCACAACAGTCACCCTAGCTTTTAGAAAACTTATAAACAAGCCAAGTGCCCTTTCATTTGGGAAACCATTGAAAATGACATCCTTACCTTTTGTAGTTGAATGTGACAGCTATAAAAGAAAAAAGGGTGAAAAAATGAATCGTCTTCTGACATTACAACGATTATTGATCAAATCGACTATTTGGAATAAAATTTACATAGATTTTATTTTGGGCCTCCCAAAAAATGACAACAAATCATCAATTATAGTGACAGTAAACCCCCTTTCAAAATATTCTCACTTTTGTGCCTTACAACACCCATTTATAGACTCCATAGTGGCCCAAGTGTCCATGGATTAGATTTTTAAATTACATGGAATTCCCACTTCCATTGTGTTGTATCATGATCCCACCTTCACCAACAAATTATTGCATGGGTTGTTTAACTACAAGATGCAAATCGAAGGACAAGCATAACTTATCATCCCTAAATTGATGTTCAAATCGAGGATGTCAAACAATTCTTGGAAACCTACATATAGTGTTTTGCAACAAACCAATAAAACCAATGGGTTCAATGTGAAAACCTTGTCGAATGGTGGTACAATACCACTTATAAATTCCATCGTATAACGTTTTCTATCGCTAGAAACCTCCTTTAGTCACTTCCTATCTACCTAAGAAATCTAAGGTTCGAGGAGTCGATTGTAGACTAAGTACCAAGACATCTACTCTTCATGCACTTAAGGATAATGTGGTTTTCAATTGAAATCAATGAAACAAAGGTTGATTAACATCACTATAAGGTTTCTTTTGAAGAAGGGGACTAGGTTTTCCTTCATCTCCATCCCTATCAGTACTCCTCTCTAAAAAACAAGGGATCAAAAATCTAGCTCATAAATTCTATGGACCATATCAAATACTATAACACAATGGTCTACTTGGTTATCAATGGTCTCTTCTAGCCCACTGTAATATTCACCCAAACATTCATGTGTCCTATTTGAGGAATGTCTTGGTCCAAATTGTTGAGTTGAAACCAACCTTCCAGAACTTGAAAAATAGGATTCTATTTGGTTAAAAATGAGGGAAGTAATAACCACAAGGTAACACATATTGTGCCATCGCATAATTCAAGATTTCCTAATCTAGTGGAATGATACAAAGGAAAATGACACCACTTGGGAACCAACCAAAAAATTAGAACAATTTATGCACCTCTAGCCTTGAAGACAATGCTACTCATAAATAGGGAGGGCATGTTAAGGAATTACCGTAACCTCCCAACTTATTTTACTTAGGAATTGGTAATTAATGTGTGAATCCATCTTATTTGAATCAAATCCATTAGCTAGTTAGTTTGTAGTTACTTAATGTATAATGGTTCTCTTTAGTAAATAAGTCGTGTTGGGCCCGAGATATGATCATTTTTATAACAGCTATTATACACTTTTGCCGCATGTACATATGTGTTTTTCATATTTTAAAGCAGCTTTTTGAAGAATTTCATGATAAAATGGTATGATCGACATAAGGTACATATAATTCATGTTTAATGACTGTATCAAGTATAATTCATCATGTTTCGTGATTTCTAAGAGCTAATTCACGTTTTTTGGTGTTATAGGGCAAAAACGCACTATGTTTCTAGTTCCGACACTCGATCTGGCACTTTGTCCAGCACTCCGTATTGCACAGAAATGGAAGGCAAGTTGGCAGCTATGGCATTGGTGGCCAGGGTTGGGAGAATTAGGAATACGAGTTTTGTTTGTCCTTATCCCCTCCAGCTGCTGAGCTATAGACAACTCAGTTTCAGTTGTCCAAAGAGGGTGATTATTGGCTTGCTCTATTTTATCAGTTAGGGCATCATTTATTATAATTTGCCGAAATTAGAAGTGGTTCGACCCTCCTGTGGTCAACCACTTGGGCTGTAAGAATATAAATACTGAAATGATGGTCATAATATTGTTAGCCAAGTAGAAGAGCCATTAGATTAGAGACAAATTCGGTTTTCTTTGTTTTAGTATTTTACATTGCCAGAATTGTGCCAGAGCCGTGTTTTCAAGCTTTCATGGTGAATTCACCTTGTTAAGTTTGTGGTGTGCTTGTAGGAGGTAGCCACGACTTGCTGGGGGGGGCACCAACAGTCTGGTGATTGTTCTTATGTCTGTTTATGCAATTCCTAATTTAATTACTCTTTCCTATTTTATGTACATGTATATTTTTATTTAGTTAATTAATTTGTTGTAGCATAATTGTCTTGCTTTTCTTTTGCAGGTTAGATGATGATATGTGTTAGCATGCACTGATTTTGTAGATTAGGAACAAGCTTGCAAGTCTTTATACTAACCCTGTGTGCAAAGTAGATGTTAAATGATGCTTTCTTTTATAATTTTACAGTCAAGTTTAGAACAGATTTTTAATTAGAACAGAACATAGTTTTAATTTGGGTTTTCTTCTGACAAGGATTGATGGATGGGTATATTTACTTCCAGTTTTTATAGTTTTCTTATCTTAGTTTTACATAGATTTCATTTAATTATTTGTTGGTTAATGTAGATTGTTAATTTACTTTCGTAGTTTAATTTTTGTTTTAATTATTTCTTTATTGCAGTTGGAATGATTAGAGTAGACATAGCATAGTTTTCTTTTACGCAATTTCCATTCATACATTGAAATGCAATTAAATTTCTTAGTTAAATAATGACGATCGTGTTATGTTGTTGATGGTTTATACATGAATATGCAGGGTATTTAACATTATTTTCTTCATGGCTAAGTTTTCATTGGATTGTTTACTCCACACCTTTCATTTTTCCATTGAGATTAGTATTGAGCTTATAGCATTGGAATTGTCCTTTGTTGTCAAGTGCCATCGAGATATTATCTGACACCGAAGACATTCACACAACCACCAACATTATATTTGAATTGTCATAGGTTAAAAGAATAGTTTTCCTACTTTCATAGATATAGTTTCTTTCTTTCATAGTTTAGAAAATAGTCTTATTTGTTGTTCTAGCATAGATGGACTTTGCTTTGATAGATTAGATAGTAGTTTGTTTATCATAGACTAAGAATTAGTTGTTAATATTTCTTTCTTTCAATAGAACAGATTTCCTTTCATATATTGCATTAAGCATTTAGTCTAGTTGCCTCTTAGATTTCCTTTCACGCACTAGAAATAGTTTTTGCATTGAGCATTTAGTCCACTTGCCTCTTAGGCTAGATAGTTGTTCAATGAGGAGTTTTACCTTGATTTCTTGCAATAGTTAGCTTCCTTTTCTTACTTGTCTTTTTCTTTAGTAGGTTAGTTAGGTGTCTTTGCTTGCTTGTCTATTTGCTTTAATAGGTTAGATAGGTGCTTTTGGTTACTTTCTTATTTATTTTCTTTCATAGGGTAGTTGTGCATTGAATGTAGGTTGGCAAGTTAAAATAGTTTGCTTTTGTCATTTTATTATTATTCTTAGTAGTTTTCTTTTGTTTATTGTTAAACTAGTTTGCTTTACATAGAGTTTTCATTTTCTTTCTTAGGAACTATCCATCGACCCTTGCCCCAAAAGTACTTAGGTTACTTAGTTTCAAGTTGCTTACTAGGGTTTGCTCAGTAGATAGTTTTGCTTAAGTAGATTAGCCTTAGATCGTTGCCTTCATTAGTTAGACTATACTCCTACCATCCCTTCTACCTTTGGCATATATTTTGCTACAACTCTAAGTTTACTTACCTCAAGTTGACAATTTAATTGAGGGTTTTTACTGTGTTTTTAGTGCATATACAACACCCATCATTTTTGGCATCGTTGTCGAGGAGTTGTCTCAAAGTAAGAAGTAATTAGGAATTAGACCATTTTTAGACCTTAGCATTAGTTTGGTGGTGGGGGAACTTTAAGACGAGAGGTAAGAACCTGCACATCTGCTATAGCAGGTTCCCCCAAACCCAATAGTAGTTTTTCTTTTTGTTTTTGTTTGCTTTCATGAATAGACCTAGGAATCAAATGGTATCTTTTTATTTTTATTTTTTCTTTCTTTCATGAATAAGCCCAGAGACCCACAAGGTAGATACTTTAAATCAAAATCAGACCTTTCAACCAAGGTTCCTTCCGATCTCTTTGGGGTAAGGAACATTCCGCTTATAAAATCCACAGATCGATACCGAAAAACAGAAGCTAGCTCAACTCAAAGAGCTAAAATAGTCTCTGAAGGGACTAATACAGGGAGCACTATAGAACCAGAAATTGAAGCATCAATCATATTAGGAAAGGAGGCAAGACCACTTGAGTCTTCTACAGAACCAAACAATACAACCTTTCCTTTTACACCACCACCAGGGGACCCTAAATTTAAATATCTCATAGACCCTGAACATGTGAATCTTTTTTTTGG
Organism: Picea sitchensis; assembly: GCA_010110895.2. NCBI lineage: Eukaryota > Viridiplantae > Streptophyta > Pinopsida > Pinales > Pinaceae > Picea > Picea sitchensis. The sequence continues at coordinate 268,007 of SNQJ01S0012558.1, forward strand.
TAGTTCAGCCAATGTAATTATCTCTCAAATTGACACAGACAATTTGGCACCAATAGTCTCAACCGGCTCGAGTAGAGTCCCAGACATCCAATCCATAGGAAGACCTTTCCATCAAAGGGAAACCTTGTTTTCTTCAAAGATAAAACCACCTAGGTACTCTCTTTTTGGAAACCAGGCCAATATGGATGATCATGAGGACCATAACAATGTAAGACATGGGGAGGAAGAAGAAACTAGAAACCAAACCGAAACTACTTTCGGATTTCCGATTTTCGACACCACTCCAAATGTCAACATGAATAATATTCCTCTCTCAACACTGCCTACCTTTTATGGTAAAAACAGTGAAGATCCAGACACCTTCCTATTTGAATTTGACATCTTGTGTAGGAGTTACAACTACATACAAGATGCCCAGAAATTAAAACTCTTTCCTGCCACCCTCAAAGACTCTACACTAAGATGGTTCATGGGGTTGGGAGAATCCAATATTAGGTCTTGGGAAGCCATGAAAGACATATTTATCAAGAAGTACCAAGACTACTGCAAGACCAAAGAGTCTCGTAATGACATTTTTAAAATCCAAAAATTAAAAGACGAGACCCTCGAAGATTATATGGAAATATTTGTTTATATCTCCCAGAAGTCAAAATACCATGACCTCCTAGAGCATGCAATTAGGGCTCTTTTGCATAAGGGAATTTCAGAATAATATTTAGAGATGCTTAACTTGATGGCATCAGGTGAAATCTCTCATAAAAATTTTGCTGAAATATGTGAAATGTGTAAAAATTTCTCAAGGGGTAGAACCAAAACAGGAAAGAATGTTCAGGACCCTTACAATAGAATCTTAAAACCAGTTAGTTCAGGTAGTATTATGAGAGCGGGGATAAGGAAACTTTTAGAAAACTTTAAGACTGACATCTTAAGAACAATAGGTTCCCAATTGGATACCCTTAAACTCAAAAAGAAATAGGAGGAGGAAAATGCAGCAATGAGCATGTATTGCCCAAGATGCAGGAGGAAGCATTCCTCAAGGGAGTGCCGATTAGATAAGATTTTAGTTTGTGGATTTTGTACAAAAGACCATTCAACTGAGAAATGACCATCATGGCCCGATCTATTAGCCATCTATAGGAGTGGAGATACTGGGGAGTCTTCTTATGCACCTAGGAGGCCATGGTAGCCGAGGAATCAACCCAAATACCCATATCTACAGTCTCAAGTTCCATCCTATTATCAACAACAACAGTGGAAATCACCAGGTTGGAAAAACTAGTCTACTCAATACCAACATCCTTGGCTTCAAGGATGTAGAGGAGGAAACAATCAAGGAAACCCTCAAGCTCCACCTATCCCTATGTCCAACCATCCTTATCCTCAGTTCCCATCAAACACTCCACAACTTCTGCCAGGATTTGTTCCACCACCTTTACCTCCTATTCCACAACAAAAACCGCTACAATATCAAAATGCAAGCTTCCCGAGACCGACACTATTATCGGCATAGCCAGTGTCGAATCCCAATAATAAGCCCCCTCGACCTCTTAACAATGTTGAGATGCAGTCCTTCCCAACATATGTTATTACTCCTATTCCATTACAAGAAATTCAACTAATATCAAGAAAAGTTCTAGATAGGCAGAGACCTTCAGTAGTCATCCAGGAAGAAGAAGAAGAAGAAACCACCAAACAACCCATGGATGACACTAGGTGGGAAGAAGTTATTATCCCAAAAAATCAAGAACCCAAGCTTCCCCAAAATGAACCTTCACAAATTACGAAGGTCCCTCCTTATCCAGACCGATTGGTAATTGAGAAACCTACCACCCGACTGGAAATTGAAATTTTGAATGAATTGAAAAATATTTGTGTCAAAATTCCCCTGCTTCAAGCCATTAAAGACATTCCAATCTACAGTAAGGTAGTCAAAAAATTGTGTATCAAGAAGCCAAGCAGGAATAAAAAGGACCGCCCTACAATACATTTGGTAGGAGGACTCTCTGAGTACATATCAGAGCAGCCAAAGATAGAAAAATATGGGAATCCAGAAAACCCCGTAGTGACCATAACCATTAATAAGGTATCCATTGGAAACACTCTCATAGACCTAGGGGAAACCATAAATGTTATAACTGCTACTACCTTGGAACAATTACAGTTACAACCTCTTCTTCGGCCTACCCCAACCATTTTGGAATTACCAGATAAAACTAGGGTTATACCTGAAGGAATTTTAGATGATGTCATGGTTACTTTAGCCTCATGGGAGTACCCCATAGATTTTCTTGTCATTCATTCAAAGGATCCTGCCAGAGGCCATCCCGTTATTTTGGGAAGACCTTGGCTAGCCACAGCCAATGCATTTATTGGCTGTAGAGAAGGAGAAATTACCATCTCAAATGGTCTCTCTATCTAGAAGCTCACCATTTACCCTCTAGCTCAACCTGTTATGGAGAATATATGGTGGATTGAATTTCCATATGAGAACAGAGACTGGGAAGAACCCATATTACCTAGTGACCATGCAAGGGAACTTCAGGAGCATACACCAGAAAATGTGCTAAACCAATTCATTTCTGCTATCACGTGTGTGGATTTTCCACAGTATTTTCCCCAATTTGAGTATATGTTTGGGGAAGAATTTCAAGAAAAATTAGACCCATCCATTTTGTCTTCAACATCTTTTATTTTCGAAATAGATGAGTTTTCCATGTCTTATACTATGCCCTACGAGATTAATCCAGGGAAATTTTTACATATAAACTCTGGGCTAGATATAGACCAACATAAACAGATAGTAGATATCCTTAAATCACAATCAGGAGCATTTTCCTGGAAATACACTGACATGAAGGGTAGACACCCTGACACATGCATCCATCATATATACACCCAGGGTGAAGTAACACCTGTTAAGCAACCCCAGAAAGGATGAACCCAACACTCAAAGACATAGTCAAGGAAGAAATCCAAAAGTTGTTAAATGTCGGATTCATCTATCCCATCTCCGACAGTAAGTGGGTATCCCCACTTGTAGTGGTTCGAAAGAAACTGACCGAGAAATGAAGAATCTGTGTTGATTTATGGGAATTCAACAAGGCCACTTTGAAAGACTGCTTTCCTCTCCCTTTCATTTACCAATTTCTAGATACCTTGTCTGGAAAAAAGTATTTCTCCTTTTTAGATGGGTACAACGGGTACAACCAAATTCTTATAGCACCCAAGGACCATGACAAGACTACCTTTACTTGTCCTTGGGGCACCTATTCCTATAGAGTCTTACCATTCGGATTGTGTAATGCTCCTGGCACATTTCAACGAGCAGTATTAGGGATATTTTCCGATCTTATTCATTATTGTGCGGAGTTCTACATGGATGACTTCACAGTCTATGGCAACACTTACCAGGAAGCCTTAGACAACTTAGAAAAATTCCTCATCAAATGCCAAGAAATGAACCTATCTCTAAGTCATGAAAAATGCAAAATGTTGTTAACTGGAGGGGTGGTTCTAGGACATCATGTTTCATCTGAAGGGATAAAAGTCGATTCTGCAAAGATTGAGGTCACTATTAGACTTCCACCCCCCAAGACTCAGAAAGAGGTGAGAACATTTCTTGGACATGCCAGATATTACCGGTGGTTTATTGAAAATTTTACAAATATTGTTGCACCTATGTTTGGATTATTGATAAAAGATGTTGATTTTGTTTGGACTGAGCAGTGTCAAAATGCCTTCAAAACCCTGAAAGATAAGTTGTCTGTGGCACTAGTTCTTAGAGGGCCCAATTGGACTCTCCCATTTCATATATCCATTGATGCCTCCGACACCACAATAGGAGGGGTATTAGGGAAGAAAGAGGACCATCGGTCCTATGCCATTTATTTTGTAAGAAATAACTTGTCCCCTGTCGAGTTAAACTACACAGTCACCGAGAAGGAATTATTGGTAGTTGTTCATGATATTAACAAGTTTCATCATTACATTACAGGTTGTGAAGTATTTTTACACACCGATCATTCCGCCATTAGGTTCCTCGTGAACAAACCTATAACTAATGGCCGAGTGACTAGGTGGCTCTTGTTATTGCAAGAATTTAACATCATTATGCTTGACCGACCTGGAAAGGATAATGTAGTGGTTGACTTTCTTTCCCAAATAAAAAATGAGGATGATGATATCCCTGTAGATGATAGTTTTCCAGATGATCATCTTTTTTCCCTTTCTGTCAATACCCCATGGTTTGCAGAGATGGAAAATTATCTAGCCACTAGGAAGTTACCATCTCATTTGTCACCTCATGAAAAGCAGAAAATTATTACACAGAGTGCTAATTACTCTTGGGTTGGTCATGATCTTTTTTCCATAGGTTCTGATTTGATTAATCGTAGATGTGTCCGAGAGGATGAGGTACCTAAAATACTACTAAGTTGTCATGATGGACCATGTGGTGGACATTTCTCTGAAAAATGCACAACATATAAGGTATTACATTCAAGTTACTATTGGCCTAGCATTTTCAAAGATGATTCCAAGTATGTGATAAGTTGTGATAGTTTCCAAAGGATAGGAAGACCTACGTCATATGACGAAATGACTTCACAAGCCCAAGTTATGATAGAACCCTTTGAATAATGGGCCGTCGACTGTGTAGGATTAATTTCACCCATGTCCTGTAGGAAGAACTATATTTTGGTTTGTACGAACTATGTCACCAAATGGGTAGAGGCAAAAGCCCTATTCAAGGCTACAGAGAAGTCTGTTGTTGACTTTATCTATGAAGACATATTTACCTGCTTCGGTGTCCCTCGTGAAATTGTTACCGACCAAGGCACTCAATTTACTTCCAAGATGAAGAAATAGCTAACAGAGAAATATGGGATTAAACACCGTAAATATTCTCCATACCACCCGCAAGCCAATGGTCAGGTTACAGGTAGAATCCACAAACAAAGTTCTGGAATCCATCTTGACCAAGACAGTTCAGTTGCATCACCAGGATTGGTCTAACAGGCTCCCAGAGGCTTTGTGGGCATATCAGACTACCTGGAGAAATACCACTGGACATACCCCTTATGAGCTAGTGTACAGGAAACAAGTACTTTTACCTATAGAATTCCAAGTAAGGACCTTTCATATTGTCGTAGAGTTAGGATTGAACCCGGATGAGGCTCAGAAGCAACAAGCCTTACAATTGAATGAGCTAGATGAAATCAAGAAAGATGCCATCCAATGGACAATATTAGTCCAAAACCAGAGGAGAAAGTGGCATGACAATTTTATTAAGAAGACGCACTTCCAGCCTGGTGATTGGGCTCTGTTGTTTGATTCCCAATTCAAAACCTTCAAAGTCAAACTTACCACCCGTTGGTTGGGCCCTTATGAGGTAAACACTGTATATGACACAGAGCTATAAAAATTAAAACAATTGACGATGGACAAGTCTCCTTTGTGGTAAATGGACACCGACTTAAATTTTATCATAAGCCCATTTCCAGAGAGGATTTTCTACAGGTCATGACAACTGACAAGGAATTGGCCTTAGTAGATGGGGAAGTCCCCCCTTGTTCTTGAAAAAATTTATAAATTTCCTACTGTATATATGTAAATAGTTTTTGAATTTTGTTAATAAGGCAATTCTAGATATTTTTGTAAGTATTTATTTCACCAGGAGTACACAGTTTCAAGGACTATTCTTCAAAACATTGTTCTACTTGAATTTTTTGTCTGCTAAAGCATCAAATGAATATTGACTTACTGTAGTTAGCCATATTTTTGCAAACATTCTCATTTTTTAAGGCATTCTAAAAGAAGTTTCTCTTGAAACTCTTCTTCGTTGTATAAGGAAGTAATACCGTAACTATCAAGCCTAGAGGTCTCTCGTACAGTTTTTCCAAGAAACCTAAGTAATTGAGTCAAGTGTCTTTAGAAAAGAGTAACAAGGAAGTCTAATTAGCGGTTAGTCATGGAAACATCACAATAACTACAAAGGAAGAAAGTAAGTTGATCCTAGAGATACCTTTTTATTCTTTCTCAATGGTACCATCCACTACACACTAAATAGCTTGATTATATCATATCTATAGATAGGTTGCGTCCTCTTAAGTACCCCTTACATCGGGAAAATCATTAATAATATAACAGAAATTCATCCTCTAACATAAATACCATCCCAATTAAAAAGAAAAAGAAAGAAAAAGTTGTTTCAGAGTTGTTCCCCCATCTTCTTGCATAAGCAATATTATACTAAAATCTTAAAGGATGGAGGGCCAGTCTCTAAGGGTTTAAGAGGCTAACCCATCAGGATACTGAACATGTCTTCTAGCAGTGGGTACCTACCTATGGTATGACTAGGTAAACCCATCGGAGTACTGAACAGGCATGTTGGCAGTGGGGCATTCTACCTAGCGAGGATGATAAGTTGACAAAAATAAATCATAAATTTAAACTTGTCCTGATGTACGGCATTACTTGCAGACAAAGTTGACATGGAGTATGTGTGGTTAAGCTAAGGTTAATGAATCTCATAAACTTTCCATTGGGAAATAACTCTAAGACTATCTTGAAAATCTCTTGCCTACCTCTTCTTATCTATATATAGGATCTCTTATCCTATAGGTGGGGCCATCTCCTAGTCATCTCATTAGACCAAGCTGTGAAATTTTATCTTTACACTTGACATACTATAAATCTTCGGCTATTGGGGGATACTAACTAGTTTCCTATACTTTTGATTGTGACGTGTCACAATACTTAGGTGTGGGGGAGGGGTTCATGAGCTGACAAATGATCATTGCCTAGAGAAATAAGTCTTCACAAGAAGTTTTGTATTATTTCTATGATATAGGTTATTACAGTGATAGTCATGTTATTTTTGAAATGCTTAAACTCATGTGTGTTATAACTTACTGAACACATACTTAACATACCACTCTTTATCGGTTTATCGTTTCATTACAAGCTGCATATTGTAGGTTTGAAAATACATTTTATGCTTGCTATAACTTATTCATTATTGGTTTTTGACATTATATGTCATGTGTAAGAAGAATGAGTGAGCATGGAGCATTTTGCCTCTGCTCATTAACCACTGTGGTTGTCAAAAACACTTTAAATTTGTAGGCTATCCATTATAAGAGGTGAAAATGCACTTAACAAAGAGGTACTGGATGAAGTACTGTATGAGGTACCGTATGAAGTGTCGTATGAGGTGTCGAATGAGGTGCCATGTGAATTGAATACCAGTAACTGTCCTAGATTCTAGGTAACCAGAATTCAATTCCATTTAATTATATTGGTTGCAGGCATTGATTAAAAGATGCTTCATATGGTTATGATCAAATTTCCAAGTCAAAAGACTTGGACATTGATCTAAATACGCACCATTACATTGCCCCAAAGATTGCCATCGAATTCAAATTTCCCACACATGGTAGCTCGCGCGCACATGTGTGCAATGTATTCCACCTTAAATTCATCCAAACTTGGGCTGGGCACTCTATTATCTCATTTTCCCTTTCCATTTTCTCTCCTCTGCGTTAAGAAATCGCACCCATCCTCTTCCAGCTCGTCCTCTGTACAAAAGCGCATTCGACCTGTGCTAAATTTGTGCCACTTATTGGCTCAATTTCTCCCTTGCTTGGTGAATTCCACCTCTGTCACAATGCCCAGGAGATATGAACCCTCCTCCTTTGTAGACTTGTTTTCCATTCCTGAATTTTCACAGTGCAGAGAAGTGTTTTTGTGCATTTGTTGGGGGCCATTTTTTTCTAGCTTGCAGGGCCATAATGACGGCCTCTCTATGCAATTTGCAGTTGGTTTTGATGGTAAGACAACACATGTAGGTTCTCTTATCTTTGAAGTCACAGAGGAATCCATTGTTGTTGCAACAAAGCTCCCAAGAATGGGAGATAGATGGTTCAAAAACCACCAATTGTCGCGCTCAAGTTACAACAAGGTGTTTAAGCCCGAATTCGAGAGCATTTCAGAAGAAAAAGGGTATGCTAAGGAGTGGATACAGGAAGAATTGTTCAATCCCCTCATCATCATCACAAGCATTTCTAGAAGAAAAAGGGTATGCTAAGGAGTGGCTAAAGGAAGAATTGGTCAATCCCCTCATCGTCATCACAAGGTTAATTACATGTGAAGGTAGATACTCTACTTTCAAAGCTTGTCATTTTAGATTGTTGGCTCATTTTTTGTTCAACAAACCGTTGAACTTCCCCTTCTATTTTCTCAAAATCTTGGAGAAGATGTCCTCTCAAGTGAGGAAAAATGTGACTAACCCCCACAATAGTCTCTTCCACCATGGCTTGATCAAACTCCTCGTTCTTGCTGAACTAGAGAAATAGGGGAAAATTTGGGATGCCTTTATCTACCAATTTGCAAACCCTCACTTGACAGTTAGGACTGACAAAAATCCACTTATCCTAAAAACTATCTCTCCATCCAACCCTCACTCTCCAAGAACTCCAAACTCCCTTGCACAAATGCTCTCTTTTTCGGAACAATACCAAAAGCTTGTTGACATCCCTACTTCTTCATCAGATAAAATGACCGATATCAAAGACCAAAAGAAGCCTATTGTTGACCCCCTAATGCCTTCACTTTCTCTTGATCCTATACCTAAGAAGCTCCAAGAAGTAATGCCGCAAGACTTTCCCATCATTCCTACAAACAAGAGGGGAGCCAACCGATTTGGTAAGGGACCCTTTCGAAAGAGTACCCAGATCACAAGAACCAAGCCTTATGCAAAACCTCCACCTGCTTCAAATCCCATCCAAGTGTCCTTTGACCTTGATAGCCCTCATAAGAAACCTAGGGAAGTCTCTGCAAATGGATTAGAGCCACTAAGGAAAACAAAATCAGAACCTACCTCACCTTACCGATCTCCCATCACTCCTACTTCAACCTTGCCTATTTTATATCCTAAAACTAATAGATTGTCCACATCCCTCAAAGGATCTAAGCCTTCCTCAGAGATCACCGATTCTGTCCCAACCATAGAGCAGCTACAAAAATAAAACCATCAGCTTCTTCAACAGTTGGAAGAGAGGAAGACATTATATGTACACCTTCATCATGACAATGCAGTCCTTCAGGAAAAGGTCAACTCTCTTCAGTAGTTGGTTGATGAAATGACTAAATCTAACCGCAGCCTCATAGCACAATTAAAGAAACACAAGAGGCACAAGGCTAAGCCTACATAGCAAGAAGGAGAGGCTTCCAAAGCTTATCCTCCTCAACAAGACTAGTCACAAGGGGTAACTTCTTTTTGTTTGTAGTGGGACCTACAAAATCGTAAGTGTGGGGGTAATGTTGGGCCCGAGATATGATCATTTTTATGACGGTTATTATACACTTTTGCCACATGTACATATGTGTTTTTCATATTTTAAAGGAGCTTTTTGAATAATTTCATGATAAAATGGTATGATCGACATAAGGTACATATAATTCATGTTTAATGACTGTATCAAGTAAAATTCATCATGTTTTATGATTTCTAAGAGCTAATTCACGTTTTTTGGTGTTACAGGGAAAAAACGCACTATGTTTCTAGTTTCGGCACTTGATCCGGCACTCGTTCTGGCACTTGTTCTGACACTCGATCCGACACTCTGTCCAGCACTTCGTATTGCACAGAAATGGAAGGCGAGTTGGCGGTTATGCCATTGGCAGCCAGTGTTGGGCGAATCTGGAACATGGGTTTTGTTTGTCCTTTTCCCCTCTAGCTACTGAGCTCCAGACAACTAAGTTTTAGTTTTCCAAAAAGGGAAATCATTGGCTTTCTCTGTTTTATCAGTTAGGGCATCATTTATTGTAATTTTCCGAAATTAGAAGTGGTTCGACCCTCCTGTGGTCGACCACTTGGTCTCTAAGATTATAAATATTGATAGGATGGTCATAAGATTGTTAACTAAGTAGAAGAGCCATTAGATTAGAGACAAATTCATTTTTCTCTGTTTTAGTATTTTACATTGCCAGAATTGTGCCAAAACCGCGTTTTCAAGATTTCATGGTGAATTCACCTTGTTAAGTTTGCGGTGTGCTTGTAGGAGGTAGCCAGGACTTGTTAGGGGGGGAACTAGCAGTCTGGTGATTGTTCTTATGTCTGTTTATGCAATTCCTAATTTAATTACTCTTTCTTATTTTCTATACATGTATATTTTTATTTAGTTAATTAATTTTTTGTAGCTTAATTGTCTTGCTTTTCTTTTGCGGGTTAGATGATGATATGTGTTAGCATGCACTGATTTTGTAGATTAGGAACAGGCTTGCAAGTCTCTATACTAAACCTGTGTGCAATTAGAAAGTCTCTCTCTCTTTATACTAACTTGTGTACAAAGTAGATGTTAAATGATGCTTTCTTTTATAATTTTACAGTAGAGTTTAGAATAGATTTTTAATTAGAACAAAACATAGTTTTAATTTGGGTTTTCTTTTGACAAGGATTGATAGATGGGTAGATTTACTTCCAGTTTTTATAGTTTTCTTATATTAGTTTTACATAGATTTCATTTAATTAGTTGTTGGTTAATGTAGATTGTTAATTTACTTTCATAGTTTAATTTATGTTTTAATTATTTCTTTATTGCAGTTTGAATGATTAGAGTAGACATAGCATAGTTTTCTTTTACGCAATTTCCTTTCATACCTTAAAATGCAAATAAAATTCTTAGTTAAATAATGATGTTCTCGTTATGTTGTTGATGGTTTATACATGAATATGCAGAGCATCTAACATTATTTTCTTCATGGCTAAGTTTTCATTGGATTGTTTACTCCACACCTTTCATTTTGCCATTGAGATTAGTATTGAGCTTATACCATTGGAATTGTCCTTTGTTGTCAAGTTCCATCAAGATATTATCCGACACCGAAGACATTCACACAACCACCAACATTACATTTGAATTGTCATAGGTTAAAAGAATAGTTTTCCTTCTTTCATAGATATAGTTTATTGCTTTCATAGTTTAGAAAATAGTCTTATTTGTTGTTGTAGGATAGATAGAATTTTCTTTGATAGATTAGATAGTAGTTTGTTTATCATAGATTAAGAATTAGTTGTTAATCTTTCTTTCTTTCAATAGACTAGATTTCCTTTCATGCATTGCATTGAGCATTTAGTCCAGTTGCCTCTTAGATTTCCTTTCATGCATTAGAAATAGTTTTTTCATTGAGCATTTAGTCCTCTTGTCTCTTAGGCTAGATAGTTGTTCAATGAGAAGTTTTACTTTGATTTCCTGCAATAGTTAGTTGCCTTTGTTTACTTGTCTTTTTCTATAGTAGGTTAGTTAGGTGTCTTTGCTTGCTTGTCTATTTGATTTAATAGGTTAGATAAGTGTTTTTTCTTACTTTCTTATTTATTTGATTTCATAGGGTAGTTTCTCATTGAATGTAGGTTGGCAAGTTAAAATAGTTTGCTTTTGTCATTTTCTTATTATGCTTAGTAGTTTTTGTTTTTTTATTGTTAAACTAGTTTTCTTTACATAGAGTTTTCATTTGATTTCTTAGGAACTATCCATCGACCCTTGGCCCAAAAGTACTTATGTTACTTAGTTTCAAGTTGATTAGTATGGTTTTCTCATTAGATGGTTTTGCTTGAGTAGATTAGCCTTAGATAGTTTCCTTCATTAGTTAGACTATACTCCTACCAGCCCTTCTACCTTTGGAATATATTTTGCCACAACTCTAAGTTTACTTACCCCGAGTTGACAATTTAATTGAGGGTTTTTACTGTGTTTTTAGTGCATATACAACACCCATCAAGTCTCATTGAGTGGATGGTACTAATTAGTTATAAGACCACATGTAGTTAGTGTTTTACTAGAGACAATCTATTTACAAAGATATTACAGTATGGAATATTTTGTAAATTATTGTTATTATATTGGGGATTTTCTCAAAGAAGGATAACCCATTAAAGAGGCACATAAACATGGATCTCTCTTTTCTAGATTATGAACACAATTTTTATATTATGTAAGTTCTATATTACAGTCTTTTCAATATAGTTTTCTACAATTCATATTTCTTGATTAATTTCTCAATCATTGTTTGTGTTGGTTAAGTACATTACAACCTCTTACCATTAGTGGTAGCTACAAGAATATTAAAAAGAATACAATCAACAATTTTATTAAGGAGGTCAAAAAGGTAATAAAAAATTCTAATATATATGAGAGGATCAACAAGAGCCTTATACAATGTGGTGAGATAACTTCAAGAATTTATGGATTATGTAAGATTTGTAAAGAAGGAATTCCTACTAGAATGGTAGTGAACACAGTTGGCTCACCCACTTATGAGCTAGTGCTGTGGGTGGGAAATTCCTCCTATGGACTAGCACTAAGGGTTTTATCATGCATGCATAAATGACCTAAAGATTCTTACTTTTTACCATCATCCCATGCCTAGACCCCCATTACTCATATGTAAATACAAGGCTCAAGAGATTAAGTTGACATACCTTATTCTTCGTGTTTGATGTCAATCCCTTTTCGCGCTTGGTCGTTCTTTGACTGCACCTCTCCTCCCAATGCTGAGTTGCATTCACTAAAGACAAACAAAGAACTCCACATGCATTTGATCTGTGAAGTAATGGGTTAGAGATTTAATCAATCATATAATCAATATTCCAATAATGATAATCTCATATGGCGGGACGGGAAAAGAAATTATTTTATTAACTTCACAATGATACCTTACAATGATAAAGTCGGCTACTGCTCCTCGATCCTTGTCCTGGGCTCTTCTTCCACTATCTTCCAACTGCTTTTCTCTATACTTCTCTTTGCACAAGGATGGATAAAGGTTGGGACAAAGGGAATGCTCAATCGGGTATAGTTTCTTTACTATGATTCTCCTCCTCCAAATAGAACCCCTAACCATTCTTTTATAGGCTAGAAGAAGCTAGGTATTTGGTCGAATGTTCGGCCATGCATGGCCGAAAGGTTTAGTTAACTTACCCAAATTTGTGTGTTCCGACAACAACTTTCCTTTTTTCGTTCTTTTGTAGGTACACAAGGGTTGTCTTGGGTCAGCTAGTGTGTACACGCATGCAGTAATGTAGCAGGGCGCATGGGCCTTTATAAAAGGGGTATTTAAGAAGAGTTGTTCAACAGTGTTTTGGCAAAGAAGGAATCTGAGATGGTCTGATGTCAGCTAAGCATGTCTGGTGCAAATTAGGGTTATAACAGATGCCCCTAATGTGTGAGGTCAGAAGAGCATTTGATGGCTGAAATACATTAACAATCTTCACCGATGTGCCGAACAAGTGAGTCCAAGGACTAGAAATCAAGAGGTGTCCTCTGCAAAATAATAATTGTCTCATCGAGGCGGGCATACCCATTCTCGGGATAAAATAAAATCATGTCTACCAATCAAATACACTGTAGATCCATGTCATATAACTATACAAAGTGTAACCACGAGCAATACACAGTGGAGCTACATCTCAAAATCAAAAAGATATATGTGTAGAGTATCCATCTTCTAGAAGCTGATAAGGCCTGATGGATGGAGATGAGGTCTTCAGAGCTCGAGCAACAACTTCAAAATCTTCAAAACTCGGGTAGGAGTGTAATATGAGTGTACGACTTTACTACCTAGAGGTCTTCGACGGATCGTCGGTCATGGACTAGAGAATCTTGATGATCAGACTAAAGGCTTCATTGATTTTGAACAAAGACTTGATTGGACGTTCAAGATGGTCGGGCATGAGGGCAAGAGACAAACTGTAGAGGGGACGACTCAGGCTTGGTAAAAACTTCCCTTGGACAATAGCATGACAAATGATGAGACTCAGGTAGCATGGCATTAACATAAGTTTACGAGGCAGGAGGCAGCGCAAACTCTCCATATGTTTGGAAGAATAACCAAACGAAGGAGGACACAACTCTATGTAGCGAGAACAACTTCCTAAGGTCGTATTAAATCTCAGAGTTTGACGAACAAACAAAAAGATGTGCTTTATCAAAGGGAAACTCATTATGCTGCCAATAAAGAAAATACTTTTCCCTTCCACTTTTTGGGGTATAATTGATTTTTTTGTCTTTTTCAATAATTTTGGAAAAAGAATAAAAGAATGTTATGTTACAAAGGAGGAATAAGTGTTGCAAACATACAATTTCAAGGCGCAGGGACAAGACTGATGTTCAAAGTAAGGACACTCAGGAAAAATCCTCCAGGGGCCAAAGGTGTCAAGACGCAGAGGAAAAGTGCTACATGGCTTGTGTAGAAGGCATGCTTTAGATGGTTCAGTTGAGAACAACATGGAGACGGCATTAGGCCAATGACGCAAGTAAGAAAATTGGATTAATAAAACACACAATGGTAACATCCTTCGATGTGAGTTTAACAAGCCCAGAGAAGGTAAGCTCGGTGGCTTTTCATATTTAGAGAGTCTAAAAAATGTAAAAGGAGACTCCACTAGGGTGCCTTTTTCAAAGGTAGTCTAGTCGATTAGAAAAAGGGGTAAACTAGAACCGAAAATATGTCTATTCAAAATCATTTTAACGAGTGTGATAAAGACAAGATCACTCGGCCATTTTTCATTTTTAAGGAGTCTGAAAAAATCTTAACTATGGACTCCGTCAGGAATGTTCTTTTAGACCATTTTAACGAGTGTGAAAGAATAAGGTCACTCGATGATCTTTTCAATTTTAAGGAGTCTGAAAAGAGCTTAACTATGGACTCTGTGGGGGTTCCTTTTTCGTACATTTAGTCCTTCATGCCTGAAAAAGGGTTAAAATGATACCTAAGAGTACTCTTCTAGGGAACTGAAGCTCCTTAGAGTATACCTTTGTTCATACAGTTGACCGTCCAGACCAAAAAAGGGGTAAACTACCACTGGGTAAACGTGACTTCAAATTTCAGTTTAACGAGCGTGAAAGGCCACAAGATCGCTCGGCAATCTTTTCATGTTTAGAGGGTCTGGAAAGGGCTTAAAAGAAGACCCGTTATGTTTTTTGGGAGTCCCAAGGGTGAGGTCAAGAGTGAAAAGGAATCATGCAAATGAGGCTCAAACTCGTCATCAGGAAAAACAAAAAGGACTCCCGAGCCTACATTCATTAGTGATAGCATGCACACCATAACGCAACCAGGATCTACCTAGGGAATCAATGTTCTGGTAATCTCTACCACCAAATCACGACACTTCTAAAGCAACAATGATGGTTCTGTGTCGCAACATGATGGGATCGATCCTATGGAAAAGGGATAAAGACAACAAGATACAAAAGTCAGGGTGGAAACCTAACCTATATGCTCAAGTAGATCATCTGAGGTTTTTGTAACGACCCCTTTAATACGTCTATGAATAGCGAAGTACAATAGGAATTTTTTTTTTTTCTTTTTCTTTTCTTTTAACAAATAAAAATTAACCGCATCACCTAATTCACTAAGGTGACACATGATCAAAATATACACAACTCTACATATCATTGCGGAACGAGATTTCAAAATATAATGCCAAACAATCT
>SNQJ01S0012558.1:283507-318972 GCA_010110895.2 Picea sitchensis
AGCAATAGTAAAACATCCTGTCATAAATCATGACGCATCATCATCAAGGTTAAGTGGTTCATCATCATAAAAATCCAGATCACTTGCGAGCAAGTGTCCTCAAAAGAATAAGTTTTGTCAGTGCGCCAGAGCGGGATGTTACAGTTTTCCCACAGACCGTCAAAAGTGACCCAAAAATCCAAGAAAAAAAATGTCCCGATACCCGATCCTAACCTTCCAACGCAACTGTTGAATCAATTGAAATGGTTTTCAATTTAAAGAAAATGATAAGGGGGGCCAAAAAAATGACAAAAAGGGGCCAAAAAGTCTATAAATAGAAGCTGGCAGCTCATTATCACCATTGATGATTTGGAAATTGACTATGGAGCAAAAAAAAACCTTTGATAAAAGTGGTAATTCTGGGAGCTACAGTGGACGAAACGACCATCCGTCTGGACCAAGTAAGTATAAACTCTCTCCTCTTGCAATTTAAATCTTTATTTATGATTTTAGTTTCAAGTTTTGGGGGGGCATCAAGCTTCAAAAGGTTGGCCCTAGGTCCACGCGGGTTGTCTTATGACGGGCCGCATGTACACTCAGGTAGAGGAAAAACTGCACGCATGTACACACGACTATCATCATTACAACCCACGTGGACCCTTTATTTAATGAAAATAAAAATAGAAAGCAAGGGTTAACCCTCCTGAACTTGGTGTTTTGCAGGATGTATATTCACTGGAGGGAAAGAGAGCATGAGGATATTAGTGAGTTGGTCGGGGAAGACCCCAATGTTGTTATTGCCTTAATGAAATGTGGGCTGCTCAAGTTCTTCCTATGTCCTTTTATGCAGGCACAACCTAGGCTATTGAATGCCTTGGTTGATTATTGGCATCCCGACATAGAGGCCTTTATGTTAGAGGGGCAGTCACTGGTGCCTACTACAGAGGACATATATTTTTTTACTGGCCTCTCCGGGAGAGGGGAACCAGTCAATTTCCAGACATTTCCTTCGGGGCCTCATAACATATCAAAATTGATAGGACTTTATTGTGAGGCTGGTACAGACCGATCGAGCTCACAGGTGCCCATAAGCAAGATCACTGATTTATCACTGCATGCGATTGTGTTTCTTATTGGGCGGATGACTTGTTCTGCGGCTCTACATCAAGCGTCCCGTGCACAGATGAACTGTGCAGTCCAATGCTTAAATGCACAGATATTTGACTGGAGCACTATACTGCTAGATTGTATGAAGAGACAGCTGACAGATTGTCGGTCGCGAATGCAGAGGAACTTCAGGTACGGGACGATTCTATGCTATTTCTTCTTTGAAAGAGTTCCTAGTTTCAATCCTTGAGTGGTGGTACGAGGACATCAAGCCTCTCTTCCTGCAGTTTGCAGATGGGCAATGTTACTGCCACGACAGGGTGGTGGAAGGACCAATGAGTCATTTGATGACAATTTCTTTGCTTGGTTGTCACGACAGATCCCAGTCATAGAGGATTACCCTTATATTGGGATTGATTTCTCGAGAGATCCTGAGATACCAGTACCTCCTAGTGAGGAGCGAGGAGAGATGGGTAAGTTTGCATCGTTTTTTTTTTTTTTTTTAAACATATGTAATTTTTAGGTAGTTTTTTTATATATCATTTTTTTGTATACCAGAGTATTTGACAGATATGTGTCTATTATGTGCATATGTGGGACTAGTGCGCCCTGCGGATTACGTGAGGAACAAGTGTCGTCCTCGGCTAGGGGCCGCACCTGCCGCCGCAGGGGGACCAACAGCAGTAGGAGAGCTTCCAGCCGATGAGGCTGAGAGGGTTTTGAGACTAGTTGAGTGAAACTTTACCTCGCTCACCCGCATAGTCCTTATGGCAGAGATTGAGGATCTGCCACCTTCTATGTAGCCGCATGTAGTGGGGGTACCACGGACATGGGTCCGACTGTTTCGGCATTTGGCAAATGTTGTTGATCAGTACAACAGGGCCCATAGGCCCTGACCTTAGTTAGTCTAGACTTTTCATGTGCCGAGAGCACTACTTGTATATATGTTTTAAGGGCATAAGCCCCATGACTCATTACTAGTCATACTTTTGAGGCGCTTGTGTCCACCTATGTACTTTGATGATTATGATATTATGTATGGATTTTTATGTCTTTTTGTGTCTTATGGATCATATTTTCCTTTAAAAATGTATTTACATGTTTATGTGTATGTCTTTTTATATGTGTACGAGATGCCAATCTAAAATTTGATTAGCTAGAATATCTGTAATTTGGTTTAATCTCCTAGAAACATAAAAATATGTAATATAATCAAAGATTTGTTCTAAGAGACGCACCCTAAGAAATCATCGGTGTAAAGTTGGATCATGAAAATAGTAGACTCTATTTAACTGAGACACAACCAGCTGAGCATCTAAATAGACCCAGAGATGAGAGATACCAAATGACAGGGCCTCATGAAGCAACTCAATAACTGCACTGGACTCGGCAACATTGTTTGTGATGTCACCTAAGCATATACCTCCGGAAGATAATAACTGGCCTCGAGGTGTAAAAATTACCCAAGCTGCAGAGGCAAGCCTTTGAGTGTGTCGGATAGTGCCGTCTACATACCCAATGAACACCTCTGATTCACTTGACATCTGCCACAGTGACAAAAGATAACATCAAAAATGACACATCCATAATACTAAAAGAAACTAGAAAGTAATAGTACAAAGACTATACATATGTTACAAAAAGTTACCAAAGGTGACCTACCTATGAGTAATACTTCTTAAGGTAGAGCCCATTTCTAGGCTTTGCCAAATCATTTACCTCAAAGTCTACCAGATGATAAGCGCCCTTTTTTAGAACCTATTTTATGATGAAAGGTACGAACCACATGGGTTTGAATTTTCCTGCCCCTAGGGGGTCCTTATCTTAGTCATAGACCAGGACAAGGTTGCCTTCAGAGAAAATTTGAGGATGAACGGACCGATCATACTAACACTTGACTTTATGTTTGTGAGCCTCGTTGGCTAGGGCCACATCACGACGCTTCTCATTGAGCCGCTCAAGGTATAATAACCATTCTTCAAGTGGAGAAGTGTATAGAAATAATTGTACTACCAACTTTAGGGACGGGATATGACATTCGATAGGCAAGACTGCTTCCAGCCCGTAAACGAGTTGAAAAGGTGAGAAACCGGTTGCAGTCTTAACAGACGTTCAGTAAGCCCATAATACTGAGTATAACATCAAATGCCAATTTGACTTGGCTGAGTTGATCGTTCGTTGTAGGATGGTCTTAAGAGATTTACTTACAACTTCCACCTGACCATTTGCTTGGGGGTAGTAGGGTGACGAATGTTCTTGCCGCAACCCAAGCTTTGATGTTAACTCGGTCATCATCTGTTTCTGAAAGTGACTACCATGGTCAGTGACAATCTCTCTTGGGATGTCAAACCTTGCTATTATCTGGTTGAATAAAAAGAGAGTCACAGTCTCTCCATCTCTTTAAACATTGGCATAGCTTCGACCCACTTCATGAAGTAGTCTACGACTACAATGATATAAAGGTTCCCTCTTGCTGAAGGAGGGTTGCATGTAGTGTAGTCAATCCCCCACTTGGTGAAGGGACCAACTGTGATGATAGGAAACATGGGAGAGGGATGTGCCCTCATCTTCCGAGAAAATATCTAACACGGGTGGCACTTCTTGATCGATTCGATACAATCTTTGATTAGTGTCGACCAGAAGTAACTTGCTCGTAAAATCTTTTGGGTTGTTGCCAACCTAGACAAATGACCGCCACATGCTCCGGTATGGAAATCGTTAAGCATGATAATTGCTTCTTCGTGAGTGAGACATCGGCAGAGGATGTAGTCTACACCTCTTCGATACAACGTATCGTTGAGTATGAGATAATTCTTGGCCTGATGGCATATACGACGACGCTCATCATGAGAAGCAGAGGTGGGGAACTTCAAAGTCTAGAGATAGATAAGTATATCTCCATACCAAGGATCCAAAGATGTGATCAAAAACATATCTCCTCTGATAGGCGACTCTTCGGGCACAACATCACCTGACTCAACCGGAAGTTCTGAAATAAGTTATGCGAAGACCAGTGACTTTTTGGATTTTGCTGAAATGAAATCTAAGTCAAATTCCTGGAGGATGACTATCCATCTACTGATCTTTCCACCTATTACCCGTCGTGTCAAGATGTATTGAAACTGATTCACAATGGCAATGACGGTGGCCTTGCGAAACATAACATAATGATGGAACTGTTGAACAACATGGACTGTTGCCAACGCAAGTTTTTCGATATGAGAATAATTGAGTTCCGGTCCAACTAGGCCTCAAATCAGGTAATAGATCACATATTTTGAGAACAAATCATCTTCCTGAACTAAGATAAATCTTATGGTTGACTCTGCTGCAGCCAGGTATAATAAGAAATCTTTGTTATAGTTAGGTGGCCGAAGCAGAGGGGCATTTGTGAGGGCATGTTTCAACGCTTCGAAAGAGTGTTGAGTGACCTCATCCCAATAAAAAGGAATGCCTTTCTTCAGTAAGTGCATAAATCCCTTTGTGATCTCGGCATAGTTAGCGATGAAACGCCTTAAAAAATTCGCCTTGCCCTGTAGACTCTGAAGTTGAAGGATTGTGCGCGGGGGAGGAAACTGAATTATTTCCTCAACCTTGAGAGGATCAACCATGATCCCTATTGTTAACACTATGAAACTTAACAAACATCTTGATGTTATGCAAAAGATGCACTTGTTTGGATTCAAGCGAATCCGGAAGTAGCGACATCACTCAAAGATAAGTCGGAGGTGTGTGGGATGATCCGTTCTCTTGCAAGATCGAGATGCTAAATCATCTAAATAGGCCTCGACTATATGCTTGAGATCATTGAAATCGAAAGACATGGCCCGCTAAAATGTTTCTCCATCATTTTTTAGACCAAAGGGAATATTACGATACGCGAATGTACCCCATGGACAAATGAATGTCATTTTGTGGCGGTCTTCGGGTTTGATTTGTATTTGATTATATCTCAAAAAAATGTCCATGAAAGAGAAGGCCTCCCAACCTGCACATTCATCAATTATCTGGTCGATGAATGGTGTGGGAAAATTATCTTTTGGACAGGCCTTGTTCAAATCACAGAAGTCCATACATACATGAATCGTGCCCTGTTTCTTATTGACTAGCATAGGATTTGACACCCATTGGTTCAAATGGATAGGATAGATAAAATCGGCTTTTAGCAGTTTCTCAACTTCAACCTTAATGGTTGTTGCTTTCCCGAGATTAACTGGATGAAGCTTCTACCGAACAGGCTCGGCATCTGGATAAGTTGTGATTTCATGTTCGACTATTTTTGTATCGATGCCTGGCATTTCCTCATAAGACCAGGTAAAAATGTCATGGAATTATTTAAATAGATCTATGTAGATTTGAATCTCTTCAGGGGAACAGTCAACTCCGAAGAAAACATTCTCCACGATGCTAGGGGTTCTGGAGATATTTATCGGTATGGTTTCAGCGATATTTTCCATATTACCCTCGGCATAAACCTCATGTGTAGTTAAGGCATTAATAGGACAAGACCTATCTCCAATCATAGTCAAGGTGAATTCTTCGACTTCGATTCTGCTTAACTCTGGGAGGAAGTATGATCTATGATGGAGATCATCCCAGGGTTTGTCTGGACTAGTCATTACTTCAATTACTGCTTTGTCGGAGGGCAAGACTAAGTCTAACGAATTGATGTTAGCGAGATAACCTTGAGCCCAAATAGGCTCTAGAGTCAGATCTAACTCTTGTGCAAGAGTTGGATCTGTGTCAGTCAGAGCTTGCTGGACTAAAGAGTATGCTACTTCAGCTGCGGATAAGGGCATGGACATGCCTGGGTGCCCTGTCCCTTCCATCGTGGCCAATGGGGAAGGAAGTATCCACAGATCATTGAAGTAAGTCGTGTGAAATGATGAAACTTGGAAAATCACAACCTTATGGTGGTCGGATATGAACTTGACATCGCCTTGAGGGGGTGGGTAATCGAAGGTACCCATCAAATATGGGCACAAACCAACCCCTACATTGACTACACCTGGTTGGGGATTATCAATCATTGGGACCGCGGATACCCCCAATGAAGGGTCAGGTCTGGAGAAAGACAATTGATCAATGGTCACAATCCAGTCCTCGTGTGGAAACAACAAGACCTGGAAAACTGTAGCAACCACTACCTGCATGGAATAAGTCCAAATCCTTCCTAACAAGAGATTGTAGTCGAGGGACGCGTCGACTACTTCTACCTCGACGCACATGGTATTCCCTCCTAATTGCATAGGGAAAGAGGGAATGATACCATGTGGTCGGAATGAACGACTATCAAAAGCAGTGAGAAGAGTAGGTGATAGAGACAAAATGGGTTGGCCAATGGCCTTCCAACATGCCAACGACATAACGCATGTCGAGGTGCCCTCATCAACCACCGTGCGAAAAATATTCCAAGTAAAAGTTTTCGTGGGATGAGCCACTACTATCTGAAACGCTACGTGGTAAGGCAGACAAGGTTTTAAGTCGATTGTATCTAGCATGATTGTACCCGGATTACAAGTCTCGGTAGATCCCAAAGTGGCTAACAAATATTTCCTCTGGGAAGGGCAGCTTTGGAGGACCTCCAAACCGGACATCGCACAAGGGGTTTGAGACAAATCCTCCACCATAGAATAGTTTTGGGCGGCCCTTGTGTTTGGGTTATAAGAAGCTTTTTTGAACGTGCCTTTTGGGATGCGTGTCATTGTTTCGCCCAAATTCTTCTCGAACTGGAGAGGAAGAGATGGGAGTTCGGCATCTTTTCCCTTCTTAGAAGTGCTTGGTTTACTGTAGTCATGCACTCTAGACGATATAAAAGCATCACCCTTCATCATATACACATTCGCGGATGCAGGATTGTTTGAAGGCAGATAGGGTCCTTGACTTCCCCCTTTCATGCTTGTAGAGGCTTGGGTTAGGTTTTGCCCATGTTGAAATGGATTGGTTAACACGGAAGGTTGTTGTTGTGTCACAAACTTTTGGGCCTCTGCAAGCCGAGGACATTGGTGGGTCGGGTGGTCTTTCGCGCATAGGTTGCACAGATACCTCTCCTTACATTTCTCAGTGTTTCCCCCACCAACATTATTAGTGGGTTTCTTATCCCCCTTACCCTTCTTTCGTTGTTTTTTCTTTCCTTCAGGCTGTTGGGTGGCTTTTGGATTTGTCAATTGCACTATTTGTACATCCGATGTTTTAGTAGGGGGAGCAGCCAAAAAAGTAGTTTGGTTGCCCGTTGTGTGTTGTATAGAAAATTAATGCAATTGATTCATTAGTTGCTTAGTGGGCTTTGTTTGTGTTGAACCAACAATAACATTGGCATGTGGTCCAACTCTCTGTCTGGTTTTATCAAGTATTGAGCATGGCGCATTTGGCAAGATCTCATATAATAAACCGAACTGATAATAGATTAGCTCAAGTTGTTGAGCTCTCACGATGGCATCTTCTTCGGAAAACACTCCCAACGTCGCGACGTCTTTGGATAACTGTGGGACCAAAGACTTAACGAACCACTCGAGTAGGAATGTTGGTGGGATTGGCACCTTAATTAAACTCTTTCGACGTCTCCATTCTCGGATGTGATCAAAGATATGGTCCACTTTTGTCCATTTGAAATTGGCCAGCAATTATGTGTCAGCATCGTATCTCACAGGTAATTGGAAATGGTTTAGGAAATCCATTTCCAATTCGTCAAAGGAAGAGTATCTTGAGCGGTCGAGCTCAATGTACCATTTCGTAGCACACCCTATGAGAGTACGTTGAAACAATCGCAACTGTACGGAGTTGTCTTTCAAAGAGTTAGACGAGCACCAAAGATGGAAGGTGGTCACATGATCTCCTGGATATTTGTTAGGCTTGGCCTTGAACTTTGGTATGTCTAAAGGCAACTTCGTCGGCATAGGGGGCCAATGCGGATCGTGACAGATAGGGTCATTCAACAAGCTTTCCAAGTTTGGCAAATGCAAGGTTGCTAGGAAAGGTTGTTTAGGTTGTTGGTGATAACCATGGAAAAAGGGACCTGGAATGGCACCAGGTTGCCAGGAAAAGTTTGGCTGCTAGCCTGGGTTCTGGTAAAAACCATGGCCATGACCAGCGTATGGATTTTGCGTGTGATGAGACATCATCAGTTGATTCCCAAAATAGGACGTAGATGGTTGGGCGTGCATTACATTCAGAGGACTTTGGGAAGGGTTGCCCCATGTCGATCCCATGGGGATAGGCATAGTACCTTGTCTGGGGTTCCATTGGTTGTGAAAAGAATTTCCCCAGATCGGCATTCCTAACGAGGGAACTGATCCCTACCAAGAATTCCAAGGCCCTGATGCGGAAGAAGTTCTTGGGTTTGCCCCCTATGAAGGAATAGTACCTTACATAGGAATAGGTTGTCCATAACCGGGATTTCCCCCAGTCGGGAAAGCAGCTGACGAGAAAGAATTGTTACCAAATGCATTGAACAAAGAAAACGGTGTTGAACCTACCGACATATTATGAGAAGGTGGTCCTTGACTCCCTGCTCCAAATAAACTATGGTGTGTAGGTGGCCCGACGGATTGTTGGTGAGTGCCACCGAGCGAAGGGGACGAAGAAGGTATATGACCTCCCCCATAAGGGAAAGTGTTAAAAGGAGCTGAAGTGCCCCCCATGTGGCCTTGCAGAGGAGCATTAGAGCTCCGTACCCCCAGACCTAAAGTCTATGAAGTGGAGTAGGAAAGTACATGACTTGTACCTGAGCTAGGCATCTCGTATGAGAATGGAGGGCCTGTCGCACTCAGTGTGAAAGGGGTTGTGGTCGCCGCCATAGACAATATTGGACCACTGTTCGAGGTAGAGGCGGTTGATACCATGGTGGCTCGAACCGGTGACGGTGGGTTAGGAGGTGGAAACTCTCTTTTGGTGACAGTCGTAGTGGGAATTGAAGAATTCCCAGAAGAAGTGACAACCTTTGTTTCCATTTCTATGTGCAACACTGTCTGGCACTCGTAAGGGTGAATCGATACAATGATGGGTGCCAAAAGATCAGTGGTTGGAGTTTTGGATGGACCAAGATATTTTTCTCCAAAGTCTAAAATGGTCGTTTCCTCCGGATGTTGGTCGGGTACAATTTCTTGTGACCCAGTCGCTTCAAAAGACCCTTGTTGGTCTAGCTTTCACCTTAGTGGTGGCGGAGGTGGCTCCAGTTTAACCGATGATAGGCTCAGAAGCCTTCGTGACCGGAAGAGCTCGTGATCCTCCACTGTGTGAGAATATCAAAGACACCCTAGGGATTTTTATTCGTTCAAAAAACAACACACACTAAAAAAGTCCCTCCAAGATAAAACAAGCAAACACTAAACTAGTTGGAAGAACAATTACAACAACCAACACTAGAGAAACTTACCGGTGCAAGTGTAACTCAAACATGGAAGCACCCTCTGAGTATACTATGCAAAGCGTGACTCGATGTCTATCCTAGGTACCGCGGTATACCCCCGCAATCACCTATGTATGTCTCTAAAAAGATAGGCAACTAGGTTGCCAACGCGCGAATAGTCACGAGGCGGGTACAGTCGAAAGTCGGGTAGACCACAATGAGTAGGGTATCGAGCCCAAAACCTATCAAGGGTATCGAAGGCAAGTGGTACGGAAGACAACTGAGGACCTCGAACATATTTGAGACCCACGAATCTCCATGGAAAATGCAATCGACAGAATCCCAAGACAATCCCTCTATATGTGTTCTCCACTACGATTCTTCCAGCTTTGGAGGGGTTATCTCTGCTACCTTTCTGCACACAACCTCATGTTTATCCCCTGTGTTAGAGGGGGGTCCTGGATAACTTTCACGATACTGTACTTTGACACTCACTAACTCAGACTCCAATGTTTGATTTAATGGCCTTGAAGAGTTTCCTCTCCAACCTAATTCAAGTCCCTAACCCTAAACTATTTGGTTGACCCTAGAAACATAAAAAGTCTAATGAATTTTAGATTTAGCATTAATTTTTATGGCTTGTCTTAAGTCAAAGGCTTATGAAAGTGAAACTAGTGATGTTTGAAAGACGAAAGCAAAATAAACAGAAAGTTGGAAACAAAATACCTTCACTTAACTCAAATCTTAAGCAACTTTTCAAACTTAAAAATTTTCTAAGATCTTTGAACATAAAACTCAAAGTAGGATTTCACTCGAATACGAGCTACTTATGATCTAATTAAACCATCAAGAACTTATGAAAGAAAAGACTTTTCACTGGTTACTAATGCAAAACAACACTATTTAACCAAACAAAGAAATAAAAGTTTTTTTTTTTATTTGAATGCTCACAAAGCAAAAAGGAAAAATATCAATAAGTAAAAACCAAGAAAACTTCTAGCCTAAGCGCATATCGCAAAGAGTCACTTTAAAAATCACACACAAGCAAATTAAAATTGGACTCTCACACTTGTCTAAAAACCCTATAAAAGAAAATTTTGAGGAAAACTTCTTAATGCAAAAGAAAGCTATTGTTGTGATCAAACCTAAGTTACTGACCACTATGACAGAGACCCAAAAACCTGAGAGGTAGAACTCTTGTCAAAGGAAAGGATGACTGCCTCACCTTCAACAAAAAATTTCTCCACAAGCACACTGTTGATAGTTTAACAGCAATCGTGTGCACACGATCTGTGTAAAGTCAGAGTGCGTGTACATGTGTGCTGGTCTTATACAGGTCGCGTATATCTCTGAAACTCTAAGACAAATGAAAGGCCAAGAAATCCAACCCAGGCAGAGACTACTGGTACTGAGAACCAAGATCTCTTGAAGACTCAGACACCTACTTTAACAGAAAAAAGAAAAAAAATCAAGGAAAACTTCATAGAACAAACCAATCTAAGGTGAAACCTAATCTATAGACTGCAAACAACAAAGACTAGAAAGAGTTCCAGAAAACCCCTGAGAAGGACTATTTCTGACAAGGGAGAGGATGGTTGCCTCTCTAAAATAAATTTTCTGGAATCATACACACGACTGACACTTCCTCATCTAGCGTGTACATGCGGGCTAGCCAAGTATGTTGCAAGGTTACCGAAGTTGCTAGTGGAACATAAATTTCTTCGTCAAGTATTAAGGAAACTTTGTTAACCTAATTAAAAATAAATGGGTTAATTCTCAAGAAAAATTATTCAACTTTGATGTTGCATCATTATTTACCTAAATCTGCCTTGATTAAGCAATACAAATACTCAAAGAAATTATTGATTTAGGTACATCAAAATTAGCAAAGGTATTCCTATGTCAAGATTGTCTAGTCTTAAAGGAGAATTTATGAACAAATAAGCAGTGTGGCTATGTAATTGCCACCTTTATCCATAATGAAAAACCTATTTATGGAACATTTTGGGAACAATCCATTTCATTCTTACCATTTCAATCCTACAGGGTGGAATATTTTTGCAGATGATACCATTGTAGAGTTTCCACGTGGCATAGAGGAACTATACATGTTTCTAAAACACATAAATTATTAATCAGAACACATCAAATTTACCACAAATGTGTGATAAAATGGGAGCATATAATTCCTTAGTGAATTGGTCAACGTAAGATTTAATAGGACCTTTGTGAACCAATATTTCGTAAAGAAAAACCATACAAGAGGATACCTGCATGGAGACTCACATCACTATCCTACTCAAAAGATGAGATTCGTCAAGAGCTTGGCTACTAGATCTTTTATGGTTTTGGATAAAGATCACGTTAGTGAAGAATAAGACCATTTGTTGAAGGTCTTTAAAAGCATTGGTTATAAAGATGGTGATGTTAAAAATGTATCTATCTTTGTAATTCTAGCCTTAGAAGGAGACCTCCTACTAAATAACTAATTACATAAACACTCTAAATATGTATGAGATTTATCAAATTTACTTAGCCTAATAATCCATCCATTAGAAAGAAAAAAAACAATAGATTGAGAATTGGTGCCAAAAAATACTCCCTCTACAACTTCTTGCTATTATATTTATAAGTAGGTTTTTTATCAGTTCACATAAATGTCTCTAAATTGGTTATTAAGGATTTTTTTTTTTGACATGGGGTTCACGGCACCGAAGACCCATAGAAACCCCCCCAAAATATGGGATAAAAGACCGGTACTCGCTACATACACAGAGAAACTCCTCGAAATTCGAGATAAAACATGGGTAGGTCGTGTTGTGTAGTGGAAGCTTAAATCACACAGATTTAATTAGAAACAAATAAACCATATACATAAAAATGAAATCACATAAGAATGAACACTATATTTACATGGTAAAACCCTTCACTAGGGAAACATCCACGGGGCAATGAAATTCAATTTTATTATGTTCAAGGGAGAATTACAACAACCAGCATGTACATCCTTCCAACCCTTCAACCCTACGCATCTACCAGTCTATATGGATTATAGCAGTTAGATGCAATAAATGATCCTCTCACCAAACATGCATGTTTAGTTGATTTGTCTCAACTGAAGGATACATGTTAGGATCTGAAAATTGTCTTCATTCGATCTTGGGAAATTCATTGGCACCGTTCAACAATATCCACCTTGACAACAATTTACCTAAATATTATGCCCATTTTTATTCATCACCTCTTTTGCAAGCCAAGAGAAGCCAAAAACCATTGTAGCTTCTCTCTTAGTATTGGTTTTGTGAACATGTTTGCACAATCTCTTTCATATGGAATTTTTGTAGAGACACTCCTCTTTCATCAACAACCTGTCTTACAAAATGGTATTTAATAGGAATATGATTTTTCTTAATGTGATAAGATGGATTTTTAGCCAAATGAATTACACTTTGACTATCAGAGAGTAGTTTTAACTTGTCCTGCACTCTTCCAAAATCACCTAGTAGAGATTTTAACCTGATTTCCTCTTTGAAACGATGTGAAACAACTACATATTCTGCCTCTGTAATGGATAAAGAAACAATATTATGAAGCTTTGGCATCCAACTAATTGCTCCACCTGCAAGAGTAAAGAAATATCCTAAAGTTGATCCCCTCTTGTCTAAGTCACCTGCAAAATATGAATTGACATATCCGCAGACTTAATCACTACCACTTTTATAGGTGATACAATAATTACTTATGCCTTTCAAATATTGAAGCACCCATTTCATTGCTTCCCAATGATCTTTTCATGGATTTTCCATGTATCAACTGACAACATTCACTACATGTGAAATATCTGGTCTTGTAATAACCATAGCATACATTAGACTCCCTATTGCATTAGAGTATGGTACACGAGACATATTATCCTTTTCTTCATCGGTACTAGGACATAAACATGAAGAAATCTTAAAATGAGAATCCAAAGGGATTGAAACTAGTTTCACATTGTTCATATTGAACCTCATAAGTATTTTCTCCACATACTTTTGTCGTGATAACAAGAACTTACCATTTTTTCTGTCTCTATGTATCTCCATGCCCAATATTTGTTTTTCTTCTCCTATATTATTCATGTCAAACGTCCTATCAATATGAGCCTTTAACCTGTTGATCTCTGCCATGCTTCGGATTTCTACAAGCATATCGTCAAAATATAGCACCAAAATAATGAATATTCCATTATCGAACATTTTAAATTAAACACAATGATCATACTCACTCTATGTATAATTATGGCTCACCATGAAATAATCAAACCTCTTGTACCATTGCCTGGGAGACTACCTCACGCCATACAATCACTTCTTGAGTTTTCAAAAAAATATTTCCTGCAATCCTAAAAAACCCCTCTGGTTGTTCCATGTATATTTCCTTATCTAAATATCCATGTAAAATTATTGTTTTAACATCTATCTTCTCTAATTCCAGATTAAATAAAGCAACTAGTACTAACACAACCTGAATTGAAAAAAGTTTAACTACTGGTGAAAACATTTAATGGAAATCAATACCTTCCTTCTGTGAATAACCTTTTTCTAACAGTATTTCTTTGTACCTCTCAACCTTATCATCAACACCCCATTTTGGTTTATAGATCAACTTGTAGCCTATAGTTTTCTTGTCTTTTGGGAGTTCTACCAGGTCCATGTACCATTCCTTTCTAAAGCATTTGTTTCCTCTTTCATTACTTATTTCCATTTTGCACTATTAGACACCTCCATTACTTCCTAATAGCAAGCAGGTTTTTCATTATTACTGACCAAAGAAATAGATGAAACAAAATAATCATACCTTCTAGGAGGATTCCTGAGCCTTGTAGATATCCTTAGAGATGATTGTGGTATATCCACATTTTCCCGATTATTATCTGCATCCACATTTTCATCTACAGGAACATCCTCATGAACATCCTCATGAACATCTTCATGGACCTCTTCATGTTCATATTCATCTATAGAAACACGACTCTCAAACTCGATCTGTTGAGTTTGTGGTGCATGTGCATGTTTCATTTCAACCTCTACATCTAATTTTATAAATATTGATTCATCAAATATTACATCCATGTTAATGGTGATTTTGTGGGTAGTAGGGTCCCACAATCTATATCCCTTAATTCCATCACCATACCCAACAAGGATAAGCCTTTTTTATTTGGGATCTAATTTAGAACGTTGATTCTTAAGTATAAGAGAATAGGCTTCACAACCAAAGATATTAAGGTTTGAATAATCACAAGAGTGACCAGTCCATACCACTTATGGAATCTTACATTCAATTGCAATCGATGGTGATCGGTTAACCAGATAACAAGTTGTAATACCCCAAGGTTGAGCACCTTCTGAATTGTAATTTTGCTTATAGGTTAGTGAGCCAAGTGATTGTAAGTTGAAAGAATTATGTGTTTATTAGGCTGGTGAGCGAGATGCCAAGGCCAAGAGCCTGATATTTTGTTTGTATATGTAATTATGCAGATCATTAATAAAAATAAAAACATTGTTGTGTGTAGACCCTCCATGAAGAAGATTTATGGGGGACTAAGCTTCACTAGGTAGGTTAAGGAAGGGGGGCTAACTATTGGACCTAGGGGATAAGCTAGGGGGCTTACCTCTAGAGGAATAATATTTTGATATTAATTATTGAATACTAAAGTGAACATTATATGTTTGTTATCCTAAGTTCCTGGAAAATGGGATGTGGGCTTAATGGAGTGCATGCAGCTCCAGGAAGACAAGTGTCGACCTAGGCTCATGCAGCCCAACCTTAAGCGTCATCTCATGTTGGGGGGTTCAGGAGTCATTCTACCATTAATTCTCCTGATTCATGCTACCATTCTCCCATCCTACATGTGAACCCAATTTTTTGTTGTGTTTGCATCAACATCCAGGCGCACAGTGAAGGCGACCCTCATGGGAAGATTTTCGTCCTGTCATTTTCCTGATTCTTCATTCTTTCCTTTGCGTCTGACCTCTGCCTACCAACATGCATTTCTAAAACCAGAGAAGGCAAGATGTCCTGTGTTGTTTCCTGTGAAGCCCGATGTAATTGTAGTCACGTGAGCCATGTTGAGACTTAGCGTTAGGTTGTTTCATGTTGGGGTGTCCATACCCATTTTCCCCTATTGCCATTAATCGTTGCTATTATTTTTGTTGTTGCTTTCAACCGTACCCGACTATAGCTGAGTCGAAGACTAGTTATCAAATCTGTGAGCAACTCTCCCAGGTGAGAGAGTCTGCTGAGAAGTGAGTTCTCCTGGAACAGAATCTTATATCAGCCACAGTACTCTGAGATATTCGGTCCAGCCTATTGATGAAGCCCAAGGTAAGGGAGGTGGATTGGCCAATGGACTTGTAGTAGTAAAGGTGTACTCTCCTGGGGTGGAGCAAGTGTGTGGGGAATGAGGGTCTTTGTGTTGTGGGCGTAAGTGGCTCCTAGGATAAAATATCCTTCTTGTTGCTTTGTACAACTTCCTTGTTGTCCTTGCCAAGCCTAGAATTTCCTTGCTCGATGGAATTTAGTCCCAGCTCGGGGGTGAGCTACTACTGAGAGTGATGAGCAGTGTGGTCTAAGGTTGGGAGGTTCGTGGAAGGTCTGCATGCATTTGGTGGATTCACTCCAGAAAAAAGATAAGTATCATTTACGTGATTAATTATATATTTTATGAACGTCTTGTGATGAATGATTATTATGTATTCCCTTGTGAATATGAATTAATGTTAGTTTTCATTGATTTTATATTGTAGCAGTAATTTCATGATTACTTCGTGTTAAGAATTTTAATTCGTTAAAATGCATGCCATTTATGTATATATAAGTGTATATTCTGCATAAGTGGCATTACCCAGTCTTTGGAGGATCGAGGATGTTACAATATGGTATCAAAGCATGGTTACAACACTAGGCCTATATGGGCCATGTTAGTGGTTAACGAGACAAAGATTTCAGAGTAAATTGTTGTCGAAAGGGACAAAATTCAAGGTTCAGAGTGTCTCTAGGTGCAAGGAGTGCATTGACAGAGTCTTTGACTGAAAAATATCGAGATAAATAGATTGAGTTTTCTCGTGAAGGGACACAAAGATCTATTGTAAGGAGTGCACAGATCCAAAATTTGACTAAGTGTCGAAGAAAACCTCTAAGGAGAAGGGGTTCGAGAAACAAAGCTCAGGAGGAGGAGCGACAATAGTCGTCAGATCTATTGTTGGAAGGAGTCTGGACTGTTAGATCTGTGTCCAAGTAAGCAAAGGAAAATTACTTCGGAATATTTCAAGTGTGGAGTGTGACAAACTCCCAAAGTCCTGAAGTAGATCACAACCACCCGTTGTGAAGGACACACGTCAAGAGATCGTGTAATTCAGGTGGAAGTACTTCGGGAGGAGGCAAGTGTCGTGAGTTTTAAACTCCCGGAGCCCGAAGTGCCGAAGTCACTCATAACTGTTGATCGTGAAGGAGGACACGCATCGGTATATCGCGAACTTCGAGCAAAAGTGCTCTGGGAAAAAGCGAGCATAGAGGATTTGAAACTCCATAAGATCGAATTTTAAAAGTCCTGAAGAGCCGAAGTGGTGAGTCATGAGGACGTCACCTGGAGGTGACATGGACACATAGGATGTGTGCCATGTTTCAGTGGGTTTCGAACCCGTGGAAGATTGAAATGGAATTTAGAATGTAGTGCGTGGGCCACGTATCAGCTGCTAGTACTCCACCATGTGGCATCCTGTATGAGCAAGTTTAGTGGGGCCCTAGGTTACGTAATGTAGTTAAATATTGGAGGACCCACACTGGCATTGATCATGATACATAAAGATCGATGGCGAGAAGGCATTGCAGGGACCCAAGTCACATGGAAGTTAATTATCCAAGGCAATCCCATAATCCAAACTGTGGTTTCACCAATGGGTTACGTGTCAGTGTCAGAAGAATTGCAGGATGAAAGGAGGGTTACTCCAAACCACCATTGCATGCCCCCGCAATTGAGAAAACGTTAAGTGATGTAACGTAAGGACGTCACCAAATGTGATGGGCAATGTTCGGAGATTAACAGTTCGGTTGTGTGGATGAAATATCCTCTGAAGCTATGAAGTCTCGAAGACTCGAAGTCCGGGAACTAAGACACCTGAGGTTCCATAGTAATTATCAATCATTAGATTTTAGGTAGACGTGGAATGAAGATCCACCCTACTTCACGAGTTCGATAATCCAAACTCTAAGGGATTGTTGTATTGTGCTTTGAAATTTTATGAAGCCAAAGGCCTAAGTAAGAACCTTTTGACTTAGCGCTTGGTCACGTTCCGTGATCACATGGGTTGGGGACTGAGAGAAAGGGTCTAGTGCCCGAAATTTATTACAGAGCAGAGAAGAGATTAGAAAGAAAAATAAAATCTAAACGTTTTCTTAAATCAGATTGGTTTATGAATGTTGTGGGAATTGTTAAGGAATGATGGCCTGACAAATTCTGGTTGACTGCATGTTGTGTTTTGCAGAGTTCAATAAGTGTCGGGACCACAAAAAACTACCATAGAGTGCAGAGAAATGGAGGAGGCATAGAATGCTTCCAGTTCAGAGAATGAAGTAAAAGGAATGGATGTCCATTTAGGAGGGGAAGAATCGAACTCCATTGGGCACGAAGGAGAGATGGACAAGGAAGGGAGTATGATGAAAATCATTGAATGATTGCAGAAGGATGCCTAGGCTCACCGAGATGATAACAGAAATCTCATGAAAGCCAAGGATCAACAAGTAAAGTTAAACTTAAAGTTGATGTAGAGTCTGGAAAGAATCGAAAGGAAATTGGATAAGGAGAGTGACTCAAGAAAAATAGGGAGTCACAAGAATCCTGAGAGGAAAAGAAGATCAAGAAGCGTTAGCAGGCATCATCATCACTCCCTGAAACATTCCAATAAGGAGGCACACAGTAGTTCAAGCCCATCTCCTACTAGAAAACACAGGAGATCTAGAATGGATGAAATGAAAGGTGAAATGAACAAGATTAAACCTTCTACGTTTGAAGGAGAACACAAGGAAGATGAAGATGGAGAGACATGGTTGTTTGGCATGAGAAAATATTTCCAACTACAGAACTATGCTTCTCATGGAGAGGGAAAAATTTCCATTTACCAACTTAAAGGAAAGACATCCGTATGGTGGGAGAAGCTTGTGCAAGTACAACACGTTAGAGAGAATAATATTACTTGGAGGGAGTTCAAGAAGCATTTTTGATGCAGGAGCATCGTTGTCACTCACACATAGAAAGACTTATCAACGTCAAGGAATCTGTAGGGGAGTTCAACGCTGGCAATTACAACATAAATTTTTGAAGCCGCCTTAACTCAGCGCTGGAATTAATTTTGGAGGCACGCTTGAAACCAGACCAGAAAAATATGGAGGCATGCTTGGACGATTACGAGTGAAGTGGGAGATTCCACGACAGATATGGAATGCGACTGGTCAAGATAGTCATTAGGATAAGTTTTAGAGTAGACAAGTAGCCAGGGGGAAACCCTAAGAACTCTCTGTAATAAATAAAGGTTTTGTACGCCCGAATGAGGCTAGTTAGTCAGTTGTTGGTTGGTAGTGGTTGGAGAGAATATGTTAGCTGCAAGATAGTAGGAATTTGAGTTTTTTAGTTTTTCTTCTTTGTTCATTTACAGTTGTAATCATTTTTCACTTTGGAATAGAATAGGGGAAAATTGATCCAATGCATTGTGTGAACACTGTTTTCAATTCTCTGTATTGTGTTTTCATAAATGAATGAATCTCATTTTGAGTAAATGGAACTGTGAATGTTAGGATAAGTTTCAATTGTTTCTCTTCTGCGGAAGTAGTGCAATGTGTGCACACAAAACAAAAGGAGTGTGTTAATGGGATCTGTCTCGATTTAGAAGCTCAGAAGAGATAACACGAAAATTTCCCTTTGCAAGGAGTGCAAAGAGACTGGTGCAAGACGTCCAAAGTCATCTGCAAGAACCCAAAACTTTGTGTAAGATCTGGTGCAAGGAGTGCACATACCCGAGATTCGACTAAGCGTCGGAGAGTCAGAAAAGGAGAACGTTAGGAGGGTGAGAGGAATTTCTCTTCGAGAAATCCTTCAGAATCTGAGTTATCGAATCCTTGAAATGCAAGGTGTGTGCGGGAAGTCGAATTCTTCAGAAGACCAAGCTCAAGAGGAATAACACTTTTCATAAGAGTTAAAGAGATCAAAGATTTGGAATCGCCGAAGGGGAAAAGGTTCGAAACCTTTGAAAACCCAGAAGATCTTCTAATTTTGAAGATAGCCTAAGCACAAGGGGGAAAAGATCTCAACCATTTGACCTAAATTATAAATAATTGGAACCGTCCATCAAGAGGGATGCATTGCGAACGATCAACGTTTCGCTGACTCACATTGTGGAAAAGTCAAAGGGCGGAGCACTAAGAATTTGCGAAACCCGAATGCGCGACTTGTCTGATGCATTGGATCCAGGAGAGATCTGGACCGTTGATTGTCCAGGGTGAAATACTAGCATTTCAGGGATCGAAGGATCGAAGGTGACATGTCTTTCAACTTCGTAAAATGTGAAGTCCTGAAATCATTGTGACCTTCAATTCTGAGGAGAGACCTGGACCATTGATCCATTACCATCGCGATTTCAGCTATCGAGAGAGCGAAGGCTAGGAAACCTTGAGGTCGCAAAACATGAAACATCGATTTGATTGCAGTCGTCGATCAAGGGAGGATCTGGACCGTAGATCTTGGGTCATCGTGATTTTGGCTATCGGGTGGACAAAGGTAGCAGTGCTCCCAAAGTCGCGAAATGCAAAATTGTGATGCACCTTTCACTCGAGTGCATGGTCACCGTCAGTGATCACAAGGGAGAAAGCGCTTAGTACAGAGGAGATAGCACCCATTTGGCATTGAGATTCAAACAACACTTGGGAGAGAAGTCGTGGGTCTAAGACGACCTGCGCATTTGGATAAAGGACCAGTGTAAGTGGGTTTGGGGTCTAGCAGAGACCTGGAGAGTCAATCAGACTCAGTTACTTGATCGATCCTAGACTGGGAGGTTACAAAGCCCTTAGGAGAGAAGGGGGGTCTGCATCAAGTGGTATTAGACCTAAAAATTTTCTTGTAGACAGCAAGCAAAGGAAATAAAGGACTTGAATTTGTACTCTGTGTGTGTGACAGATAGTCAACACAATTTCGCCAAGGAGACGAGTGGAAGCACCTTTGGCCAATCGAGCTATAGAAAGAGAGATGCGAGAACTCTGTACAATATTTGAGGTGATGGAGGTAGCACAGAGATAAGTACCTAATGCTTGAGACGTCAGTGATGGAGAGAGTGAAGAAGTAGTGGGCAAGAATGTTGCTGGAGAAGCTGCAGGAGAGGATGTTGTCAAGGAGCTCTTGCGAAGAGAAGTAGCCAGATTGGGAGGTAGATCCAAGATGGAGGTCCCGATGTATGAAGGCAATTTATATTTCCAAGAGATATTGGATTGGATAATATCCATGGACAAATATTTCGACTATGAAGATGTCAATGAGGAAAGAAGGGTGATACATGCTATCACCATAATAAAAGGACATCCAGTGCTATGGTGGGATGAACCGTGGGCTGAGAGGAGAAGCAAAGGCAAATAAAAGATAAAGAGTTGGGATAGAATGGTAGCCAAGTTGAAGGATAAGTTCATGCATGGGGATTATCAGATCAATCTGTTCAAGAAAATGCAGAACCTGAGATAGAAAGGGATGACAATTAAGGAGTATACACAGGAGTTCTATAGGATGAACATCAGATCTAGAAAAAGAGAGAGAGATGAAGAAAAAGTAGCCATATATATAAATGGAATGAGATATGAAATCCATGATGAGCTCATCATGATGTCAGTAAGAACAGTGGAGGATTCTTATCAATTTGCACTGAAGGCAGAGGAGAAGTTGGCCATAAAACAAAACCAACGAGGGAGAGGTAAAATATCGGTCCCAAGAAAAATAAAGGGATTTACCCATGACAGAGCACATAAGTCTAAGGATGAGACTGATAAACCACAAAATCACTCAGAAAGAGGAGGAAGTTCTCGAGAAAGACAGGGTGGTGGAAGAAATTCTTCTAGAGGAAAAGGAAGAAGAGGAGGAGGATACATAAGATGTTATGCCCATGGAAAGACAGGACACATGTCTTGGGAATGCCCTGAGAAGAATAAATAAGAAGGAGGTGAAGCTCACATTTCGTAAGCACAGAGAAGAGATGTTGAAGCAGAAGGAAAAGAGGATGGAAGATCCATGATGTTGAAGAAATTTCTCTTAAAACCAGAGGCAAAAATTGAAAGGTCAGTGTAGAGGAACAATATCTTCATAACAGCTTGCAAGACTAAAGATAGAGTATGCAAGGTGATAATTGATAGTGGGAGCATTGATAACCTAGTATCCACAGATATGGTGGAGAAATGGGAGCTAGAGACAACTACACATCTGAATCCATACAAAGTCTCATGGTTGTAGAAAGGACACTAGGTAATGGTCACTAAACAATGCTTGGTTGAATTTAAAATAGGATTATATAGATATGAAATTCTTTGTGATGTAATTCCCATGGATGCATGCCATATTTTGCTAGGAATACCATGGCAGTTTGACAGGAATGTCATTCATGATAGGAGGAAAAATACATACACATTAGAGAAGAATGGTAGGACACACATGTTGCTGCCAATAGAGGAGAAGAGGGTGAAAGAGGAGGCCAGCACAATCATACTTCTCATGAGTGGGAAGGAACTCGTGAAAGAGGTCAAGGATGAACATGAGATGTAGTTTGTGGTGGTGAGGAAACACAGAGTTATCCTTACAAGTACTTCGATGGAGGATTTTCCTGAAGAAGTTCAGGAATTGTTGGATAATTTTGCTGACATAGTGGTAGATGAGTTGCCTAACTCATTACCACCCATTAGAAGTATCAATCACCATATTGACTAGATACCAGGAGAAAGTCTACCAAACAAAGCAGCAAACATATTGACACTTGGAGAGAATGAAGAGGTGAAGAACCAAGTCCAAGAGTTGTTAGACAAGGGTTTGGTCAGTAAAAGCTTGAGTCCATGTGCAATACCAACTATGTTAAGTCCAAAGAAGGATGGAGGATGGGGAATGTGTACATACTCAAGATACATTAATAATATCACCATCAAGTATATATTTCCTTTACCAAGAATGGATGATTTAATGGATTGTTTAAGTGGAGGAAATTTCTTTTCTAAAATAGATTTGAAAAGTGGATATCACCATATCAGAATGAGAAAAGGTGATGAGTGGAAAACAACCTTTAAGACAAATGAAGGTCTGTATGATTGTCTTGTTATGCCATTTGGCTTAACAAATGCCCCAAGTACTTTTATGAGGCTGATGAATGAAATACTAAAAGATTTCATTGGCAAGTTGGTGGTTGTACATCCCAATGATATACTGATCTTTATCAGGACTAAAGAGGAGCATTTGAGGCACCTAAAATTAGTGATGAGGAGACCACAACAGGATAAGTCGTTGATAAATCTGAAGAAGTCCTCTTTTATGAAGACAAAACTCATTTACTTGGGTTTTGTGATCTCTTCAAATGAATTGAAGATGGAGCCAGAGAAGGTGAAAGAAATCAAAGAATGGCCATCATCAAGGAGTATGTTCAAAGTAAGAAGCTTCCATGGATTAGAATGCTTCTATAGGAATTTCATCAGAGACTTCAGTGGAATTTGTTTGTCGATGATGGATACAGTGAAGAAGAAAAACAAGTCTTTTAAATGGATAGAGGAAGCTGAGAAGAGCTTCAATATACTGAAGGAGAAAATAACAGAACGGCCAATTTTGGTCTTGTAAAATTTTGAAAGGACATTTCAGGTGAGATGTGATGCAAGTGGAGTTGCAATTGGAGCATTCTTGACCCAGGACAATAGACATGTTGTGTATTTCAGTGAGAAGATGAATGAGACCAAGAGAAAATACTCCATGTATGATAAAGAGTTTTATGCCATAATTCAAGCCTTAAATAAATGGAGACATTATCTTGTCCGACATGATTTTTTGTTGTATAGCGATAACCAGGCTTTACAATTCATAACCAGGTAGGAAAAATTGAATCATAGGCATGCAAAATGGGTTGAGTTTCTGCATAATTTTACTTTTGTCATAAAACATATTGTTGGTAATGTTAACAAGGTTGCTAATGCATTAAGCAAGAGATGCTTGATTCTGCAGGAATTTCAGGTGAAGACCTTGGGGTTTGAACACCTTAAGGACATGTATTGTGATGATAAAGATTTCAAGGAAGCATATGAAGCATGTGTGAACCCTGTGCTGAGAGACAAAAGCCAGTGGACATAGTACATGATTCAAGAGGGATTGATGTTCAAGGTAAATCAGTTGTGTATACCAAAATGCTCAATGAGGGATAACCTTTTGAAGGAAAAACATAGTGGAGGATTGGCTGGAAATTTCACAGTTGAGAAGTTCATACTATTGGCCAAGTATGAGAACATAAGTGATAAAGTTGGTGAAAAGATGTAGAATCTGCCAACATGCAAAAGGAAAAAGACAGAACACTGGATTGTATCAACCATTGCCAATACTAGAGAGGCCTTGGGATGCAATAAACCTGGATTTTGTGTTGGGACTACCAAGAACACAAAGAGGATTTGATTCCATATTTGTGGTGGTGGATAGATTTTCAAAGATGGCACATTTTATCCCATGCCAGAAGACTAGTGATGCAACACATGTTGCAAATCTATTTTTCAAGGAGGTTGTAAGACCTCACGACCTACCCAAAAGCATTGTCTCATAAAGAGACACAAAATTTGTTGGTCACTTTTGGAGAACACTGTGGAAGAAGCTAGGGACAGATTTTTCCTTCAGCTCAGCTTATCATCCTCAGACAAATGGACAAATTGAGGCAGTGAATAGAGGTTTGGGAAAATTATTGAGGAGTCTGGTCACTGAGCACCATAATCAGTGGGATCAGATTCTGCCGCAAATAGAATTTTCATACAATGATTCACCAATCAGGAGCACTGGAAAAAGCCCATTCCTAATATTGTATGGAATGAAACCCAGGGGAGTACCTGATTTGAGAGACTTGGAACAGAGTGATATCAAGAGCGTTGGAGCAGAAGATTTTGTTGCAGACATGCAAAAGCTCCATAGCCAGATCAGGGGATAGTTGCAGAGTTCTAACCAGAAGTACAAATGCAGAGATGATCAACATCGCAAAGAACTTCAATTTGAAGTAGGAGATCAGGTTCTGACACATCTCAAGAAATAAAGTTTTCCTAGGGGAACATGTAACAAGTTAAAGATGAAGAAGATAGGACCATGTAAGATCTTGAGGAAGTTTGATGCAAACGCCTATGAGATTGAGCTGCCAAATGGTGTGGGCATATCATCCATATTCAATGTTTCAGACCTGTATCCTTATAGGAAAAATGACACAGAGGGGTCAAAAGATCAAGAGAAGGTCTAGTGGGAGATACAAATGTCTGTCACAGAGAAGCAACAAATGGAGAAGATCGTGGATCAGAGGATCAGTAAAAAGACCAGGAGGAATACCTATTTTGAATATCTGGTCAAGTGGAAGGGGCACCCAATAGAAGATGCCAATTGGGAAAATGAAGCTGCTATCCAGAAGCATGGAAAGTCAATGTAGGAGCTCATGGATAGGATTCCATGAAATTTTTTCAAGAGGAGTATGATGCAGGAGCATCGTTGTCACTCACGCGGAGAAAGACTTATCAACGTCAAGGAATGTGTACGGGAGATCAACGCTGGCATTTACAACAGACATTTTTGAAGCCACCTTAACTCAACGCCAGAATTAATTTTGGTGGCACGCTTGAAACTAGACCAGGAAAATCTGGAGGCATGCTTGGATGATTACGAGCGAAGTGGGAAATTCCACGACGGCTCTCGAATGCGACTAGTCTAGATAGTTGTTAAGATAAGTTTTAGAGTAGATAAGTAGCCAGGGGGAAACCCTAAGAACACTTTGTAATAAATAAAGGTTTTGTATGCCCAAATGAGGCTAGTTAGTCATTCGCTGGTTGGTAGTGGTTGGAGAGAAGATGTTAGCTGCAAGATAGTAGGAATTTGAGTTTTTCATTTTTTTTTCGTTGTTCATTTATAGTTGTAGTCATTTTTCACTTTGGAATAGAACAAAGGAAAATTGATCCAATGCATGGTGTTAACATTGTTTGCAATTCTCTGTATTGTGTTTTCATAAATGAATGAATCTCATTTTAAGTAAATGGAACTATGAATGTTAAGATAGGTTTCAATTGTTTCTCTTGTGTGGAAGTAGTGCAAGGTGTGCACACAAAATGCAAAGAGTGCGTTAACGGGATCTGTCTCGATTCCGAACCTTGAAAGAGATAACATGAAACTTTCCCTTTGAAAGGAGTGCAAAGAGACTGGTGCAAGGCATGCACAGTCATCCACAAGAACCCAAAACCTTGCATAAGATATGGTGCAAGGATTTCACAGACACGATATTCGACTAAGCGTCGGAGAGTCGGAAAAGGAGAACACCAAGAAGGTGAGACGAATTTCTCTTCGAGAAATTATTCAGAATCTAAGTAATCAAATCCCTAAAACGCAAGGTGTGCATGGGAATTCGAAGTCTTCAGAAGACCAAGCTCAGGAGGAATAAAACTTTTCAGAAGTGTTAAAGAGATCCAAGAATCAGACTTGCCTAAGGAGCAAAGTTTTGAAACCTTTGAACACCCAGAAGATATTCTAATTCTGAATATAGCATAATCACAAGGGGGAAAAGATCTCAACAGTTCAACCTAAAGGCTAGAGAATTGAAATCGTCCATCAAGAGGGATGCATGGTGAACGATCATCATTTCACTAACTCGCATTGTGGAAAAGTCAAAGGCCAAAGAACTAAGAATTCACGAAGCCCGAATCCACGACTTGATCTGAGTCGTTGGATCCAGGAGAGATCTGGATCGTTGATTGTCTAGGGTGAAATATCGACAT
This sequence comes from Picea sitchensis, assembly GCA_010110895.2. Lineage (NCBI taxonomy): Eukaryota > Viridiplantae > Streptophyta > Pinopsida > Pinales > Pinaceae > Picea > Picea sitchensis. The sequence continues at coordinate 309,981 of SNQJ01S0012558.1, forward strand.
TTTAGGGATCGGAGGATCGGAGGTGAAAAGTATTTCGACTTCACGAAAAGAGAAGTCCCAAAATCATCGTGGTCATCAATTCTGAGGAGAGGCCTAGACCATTGATCCAGTGCCATCACGATTTTGGATATTGGGAGAGTGGAGGCAAGGAAAATCTGAAATCCTGAAATGTCGATTTGATCGCAGTTGTCGATCAAGGGAGGATCTGGACCATAGATCTCGGGTCATCGCTATTTCGGCTATCATGCAGACAAAGGTAGCAGTGCTCCCAAAGTCATGAAACGTTAAATAGCGACGAGCCTTTCACTCGAGCACGTGGTCACCGTCAGTGGTCACAAGGGAGAAAGGGCTTAGCAGAGAGGAGCTAGAACCCGTTTGGCATTGAGATTCAAACAACTCTTTGGAGAGAAGTCGCGGGTCTTGGATGACCTACGCATTTGGAGAAAGGACCTTTGTAAGTGGGTTTGGGGTCTAGAAGAGACCCAGAGAGTCAATTAGGCTCAGTATGTTGATCGCTCCTAGACCGGGAGGTCACACAACCCTTAGGAGAGAAGGGGGGTCTGCATCAATTTTGAAAAGAAGTACTTAACTAAGAGGTACTATGACAGAAAGATGAAAGAGTTCTTTGAACTCAAACTAGCCAGCATGACCATTGATGAATATGAATGAAGTTTTTTGGAATTTTTGAAGTATGTTCCTTCCATCAAGGACGAGATTGTTAAAATTCAAAGGTATCTGAATGGACTGTCGTATTCCATCAGTGACAATATCTAGTATGATGAGCCAAATACTATGGAAGAAACTTTAAGGATATAAAAATATTATATGATCAGCAAAAAGAAAAGCCTACTTTCCAAAAATCTTGGGAAGACAAGAAGAAGTTTAAGAGGGAGTAGAGGAAAAAGGGAAACAAACCACCATTTTCAAGAACAGTCCTCAAGGACAACCGTATTTTAGAGAGCCCAAGAAGGTTGAAGTGGGTGGACAAATTCCAATACAACCACCTATGGAATGTTGGGTCTGTAAAGGAAATCATAGGTACAGAGATTGCCCCCACAAAAATGACAAAGTGAGAGTTGTCCACAATGTTCAGCAAGCAGAAACAATGGAGGACATGGGTAGTAGAATACCAAGGATTTACGCAACCCTCGACAATAAGAAAGAAGAATATCAGTCGCACATGATTGAAGTAGAAGGTATGATCAACAATCATTCCTTTAATATTTTAATTGATTCATGAGCTAGCCATAGTTATGTAGATCCTAGAGTGGTGGAAAGTTTGCAATTGTCGAGAAGAAAACATGGAAAATCTTGGTTAGTGCAGCTGGCTAGAGGAACCAAGAGAAAGGTTATGAAATTGGTTAAGTCCTGTAGAGTGGACATGAACGGACTAAGCACAAGAGCTGAATTGAACATTTTACCTTTAGGTTCTTATGACTGTCTAATTGGGATGGATTGGTTGGAATAGTACCATGCCATATTGGACTGTCATAACAAGGAATTCACTTTCCTAGATGAGGAAGGAAATCGGAGAACAGTCCAAGGAATTCCCAGGGAAGTTATTGTTAGAGAAATCTTAACAATGCAGCTGAAGAAGTGCTACAGAAAAGGATGTCAATTATTTGTAGCCCATGTGGAGGAAGCATATCAGGATGAGGTATCAAGTATTGAATACCATGAAGTATTAAAATATTTTGAAGATGTATTCCAGGAGGCACTCGGACTACCCCCGAAAAGAGATATTGACTTTTCTGTAAACTTGATGCTTCGAGCAACTCCAGTATCAAAAGCTTTTTACATAATGAGTACACTAGAGCTAAAAGAACTACAAATGAAGCTTGAAGAGCTTCTGAAGAAGGGGTATATACGCCCAAGTGTATCGCCTTGGGGAGCCCCGGTCTTGTTCGTGAAGAATAAGGATGGAACATTGAGATTGTGCATCGATTTCAGACAATTGAACAAAGTGACTGTTAAGAACAAGTATCGTCTACCAAGGATCGATGATCTCTTTTATCAGTTGAAGAATGATAAGATATTTTCAAAAATAGATCTTTGATTAGGATATCACCAGGTAATAATTAAGGATGAATACATCAGTAAGAGTGCCTTCATAACAAGGTATGGTCACTATGAATTCACAGTAGTGCCATTTGGGTTGTCAAATGCACCCGTTGTTTTTATGTGCCTGATGAATGGTGTGTTCAGAGAATATCTGGACAAGTTTGTCATAGTCTTTTTGGATGACATCTTGGTGTATTCCAAGCTGGAGGAAGAGCATGAACAACATCTTAGGATGGTGTTGTAGGTGCTAAGAGAGAACCATCTGTATGTTAAATTGAGCAAGTGCTCATTTTATCAAAAGAAGATCCATTACTTGGGGCATATCATTTCAAAGGATGGGATAGTTGTAGATCCAGAGAAGATAGAAGCCATCAGATAATGGAAAACGTCAAAGAATGTGATAGAAGTCAGATCCTTTATGGGTCTAGCTGGCTATTAAAAAAGGTTCATTGCATGGTTCTCGAGGATAGCTCACCCTATCACTTCCTTGCAAATGAAGGAGAATAAGTTTCAGTGGAATGAAGAATGTGAGAAAAGCTTCCAGTGATTGAAGAAGTAGTTAACCGGTGCTCCAATCTTGAGGATTGCAGATCTGAATGAAGACTTTGTAGTGTGCACAGATGCATGCAAAGAAGGACTGGGAGGAGTCCCCAGTCATAATGGATTCGTAATTTGTTATGAATCGAGAAAGTTGAAAGAGCACAAAAGAAACTATGCAACTCATGATTTGGAGTTGGAATCCATCGTTCACACTTTGAAGAAATGGAGGCATTACCTCATGGGAAAGAGGTTCAAACTGAGAACAGACCACAATGGTCTGAAGTATTTGTTTGATCAGCCAACCTTGAATGCTAGGCAGAGTAGGTGGTTGGAGTTTCTTTGTAAGTATGAATTTTATATCAAGCATATAAAAGGAAAGGAAAACAAAGTGGTTGATGCACTCAGTAGAAGAGTGCATGAATTGCATGCTTCGATAATTAGCATGTACCAAATTGATATTAAAGGCAAAATTTTAGAAGCTTCAAACGTAGATTTGCAGTACATGGATTTGGTAGAAAAGCTACAACATGGTAAGATGCTACATAAAGTGGAATATTATAAGTTGGGAGTTGAAGGAACACTTATGTACAAGAACAAAATTTATGTACCTAATGTCCAGGAATTGAAAATTAAGTTTTGAATGAAATGCATAATGTGCCTTATGCAGGGCACCCTGGATATCAAAAAAGTGTGGCAGTAGTCAAGAGCCATTACTTTTGTCCAGGTATGAAGAAGGAAATTGAAAAATACATTGCCAGATGTATGGAGTGCCAGAAGGTTAAATATGAGCATAGGCACCCAACAGGGTTGCTATACAACCTTTACCCATCCCTGAGTGGAAGTGGGAGGTAGTGACAATGGATTTCATCACAGGATTGCCTAGAACCGGCAAGCAACATGATTCAATCATGGTGGTGGTGGACAAGCTTAGGAAAGATGCCCATTTTATTCCATTAAAGACTACTCACAAGGTAGCTAATGTTGTTGATATCTTTTTAAGGGAAATAGCATGATTGCACGGTATTCACAAGACAATTGTCTCTGACAGGGACCCGAAATTCACCTCAAAATTCTGGAAAGGGTTATTCAAAGGGTTCAGAACGAATCTAAACTTCAACACTGCTTATCATCCTCAATCTAATGGGAAAACAGAGAGGGTGAACCAAGTGATATAGGACATGTTAAGGATGTATGTGATGGACAAACCGTCCAAATGGGAAGACTACCTACACTTGGTAGAATTTTCCTACAACAATGGGTATCAAGCATCGTTGAAAATGAGCCCATTTGAAGCACTTTATGCCAGAAAGTGCAATACTCCAGTAAGTTGGGATAATCTAGCTGATAGAGGAGTAGTTGGGCCAGAGTTGCTCAAGGAAATGGAAGAACAAATCTTGAAGATTAAGAAGAATTTGAAAGCTCCCCAAGACGGGCATAAAAGTTATGCTGATAAGAACAGGGTCCACAGGGAGTTCAAAGTGGGTGATCATGTTTTTCTAAAAGAAAAAGCTAATAGAAGTTCCCTGAATCTCGAAAACTATTCCAAGTTGGCAGCCAAATTTTGTGGGCCATTTGAAATCCTAGAAAGGATTGGACCATTTGCATATATGATTGCATTACCTGCATCCATGACTGTACACAATGTGTTTCATACTTCATTTCTTAGGAAATATATACCTGATGCTAATCATGTAATCGATTGGAATGTGATTTAGGTGCAACAAGAAGGTGTCTTGCAGGTGTATCTGGTGCATATACTAGACCGGAAAAGCAAGCAGCTCCGGAATCAAGCTATAGGACTTGTAAAAGTCCAGTGGATATGGTATGGTCCTGACGACGCAACATGGGAGGATGAAGATTCTATGCAGGCAGAGTACCCGCATCTTTTTGAAGACTTTGGAAATCTTGTTGTTGTTTTGTAAATAAATTGCACTGAGGACAGTGCAAAAATAAGGGGAGGAGATTGTTATACCCCAAGGCCGAGCCCCTTCTAAATTGTAATTTTTCTTATAGGATGGTGAACCAAGTGGTTGTAAGATGAAAGATTTATGTGTTTATTAGGTTGGTGAGCCAGACCCTAAGGCCAGGAGCCTGATATTTTGTTTGTATATGTAATTATGAAGATCAGTAATAAAAATAAAAACACTACTGCGTGTAGACCCTCCACAAAGAAGAGTTATGGGGGAGTAAGCTTAACTAGGTAGGGTAAGGAAGGGGGGATAAGTATTGGGCCTAGGGTCTAAGCTAGGGGGCTTACCTCTAGAGGAATAAAATTTTAATATTATTTCCTGAAGACTAAAGTGAACATTCTATGTTTGTTATCCTAAGTTCCTAGAAAATGGGATGTGTGCTTAATGGAGCGCATGCATCTCTAGGAAGACAAGTGTCGACCTAGGTTCATTCAGTCAAAACTAAAGCGTCAGCTCATGTTGGGGGCTTCAGGAGTCATTCTTCCATCAATTCACCTGAGTTGTGCGGCCATTCTCCCATCCTGCACGTGAACCCGCTTTTTTTTTGTGTCTGCATCTGCATATAGGTGCACAGTGAAGGAGAACCTCACAGGAAGGTTGTCGTCCTGTCATTTTCCTGATTCGTCATTCTTTCCTCTGAGTACGACCTCTTCCTAACCGCACGCATTTCTAAAACCAGAGCGGGGAAATTGTCTTGTGTTGTTTCTTGTGAAGCCAGATGCAATTGTAGTCACATGAGTCATGTTATGACTTAGTGTTAGATTGTTTCATGTTTGGGTGTCCATACTTGCTTTTCCCTGTTGTCGTTAACTGTTATTGTTATTGTTGTTGTTGCTGTCAACAGTACCCGGCTGTAGCTGAGTCAAAGACTGGTTATCGGACCTATGATCAACTCTCCCAGGTGAGAGAGTTTGTTGGGAAGTGAGTTCTCCTAGAAGGGAGTCCCGTAGTAGCCACAGTACTCTGAGAGTTTAGGTCTAACCTGTTGTTGAAGCCCAAGGTAAGGGAGGTGTACTAGCCGATGGACTTGTAGTAGTGAAGGTGTACTCTCTTGGGGTGGAGCAGGTGTGTGGGGAATGAGTGTTTGTGTGTTGTGGCTCCTGGGATAAACGATCCTTCCTTTTGATTTCTGCAACTTCCTTGTTGTCCTTGCCAAGCCTAGAATTCCCTTGCCTGGTGGAGTTTAGTCCTAGCTCAGTGGTGACCTACTGCTAAGAGTGATGAGCAGCGCGGTCTAATGCTGGGAGGTTCGTGGAAGGTCTACACACAGTTTGTGGATTAACTCTAGATAAATTATAAGTATCATTTATGTGATTAATTATGTATTCTATGCATGTTTTGTGATAAATGATTATCTTGTATTCCGTTGTGTGTATGAATTAATGTTAGTTTTCATTACTTGTATATGGTAGCAGTAATTCCATGATTACTTTGTGTTAAGCATTTTAATTCATTAAAATGCATGTCATTTTTTTATATATATAAGTGTATATTCCGCAGTAGTGGCATTACCCGATCTATGGAGGGTCGGGGATGTTACACAAGCTGTAGAAAATTCTTCTTCCCACAACTCCTATTGCAACTTGGCATTACTGAGCATGTTCCTTGATATCTCTAGAAGATTCCTATTCATGCATTCAACAACATCGTTTCGCTCAGGAGTATATGAAGTGGTTTTATGCCTCTCAATCCACACTTATTTGCAATAGTTTTTAAATTCCATAGATGTGTATTCACCTCCATTATCAATTCTTAAAAATTTTATTGACTTGCTAGTGCTCTTTTCAACCAAAGATGTAAAGTGCTTACAGACAATAAAAACATTAGTTTTTCTTTTTAACAGATAGACCCACACCTTCCTATAGAAATCATCTATAAATGTAACAAAATATGATGATCCTCCATACGAGACTATAGGGGATCGTCCCTAAACATCTGATTGAATGTAATCAAGGACACCTTTACTATTGTGTCTTCCTGTTTTAAATTTCTTCCTACTCTTTTTATCATACAAAAATTTAAATTTAGAGACTTCAAACTTGGAAGTAACGTACAATCTATAAGTACCTTAATTCCTTTCTCACTCATATGACCCAAACACTGATGCCATAAACGAGTGGAATCACTTGCATTTTCAGATATTGTTGATGCTGCTTGATCTGACTCAGTTCTTCCTTTAAGCTAATAAAGGTTCCTGATCTTGTTTGCCTTCATGACCTGAAATATGCCTTTGAACATTTTCATCACTCCACCTTTAAATGTACACTTGTATCCAACATAATCTAGGACTCCCAAAGATATTAGGTTCTTTCTAATTTTAGGTGTGTACCTCACATCTGCTAATGTCCTTATAGAACCATCATTCATTTTAATTCTGACACTACCAATCCCAACAATCTTACAGTAAATACAATTTCCCATAAAAACAATTCCAACATATATAGGTTGATATGGGGAAAACCAATGTTTATGTAAACACATATGATTTGATGTGTCAGATTCTAACAACCAATGTTGATCATGATGTGAAGCATCAGAAATATACAGAACCTCATTAGTCATACCTAAACCGGAAGATGAACTTGTTTCAATTGTATTTGCTTCCTTTACTTCTTTTGTTGAGTCTTCTTTGGAGGCCCATTGTCGTTTCCAACAATCCTTCTTGAGATGTCCAGATTTTCCACAGTACCAACATTTAAGTTTACTATTGCTCCCTCTTGACTTAGATCTGGAAGAACCTCTCTGATTCTGCTCTTTATCTTTTGATCGCCCTATGAACACCATTGCCTCAAAAGTTGAGGTGTCTTGACTGGATTTTCTCCTCATCTCCTCAGCCAATAAAGCTCCCACAACAATGTCGTAATCAAGAATATTTGTTGAGATAAAACTTATAGAGGTAACTAAATAATCCCAAGACTTAGGCAACGATCACATTAGTGTCATTGCATTTTCTTCATCTTCGAGTTTTACTTCCATACTAGCTAATTGAACTATAAGGGTATTAAAGGTACTTAATTGGTCAACGAATTTCGTACCTTCTTTCATTCACAAATTATACAACTACCTCTTCAAATAGATTCTATTAGTCAACGGATTTGTCATGTAAAGTCCTTCCAATCTGGTCCACAGACCTACTGTTGTTTCCTCTCCTGCTATATTAAACAAAACATCATCTAGAAGGAACAAACATATAGTACGCAGTGCTCTTGCATCCAAGTCGTCACATTCATCATTAGTCATGGTTGTCAGTTTCTTTGACCTGCCTGTCAATGATTTTTGCAAACCCTGTTGCACAAGCAAATATTTCATCTTGATCTTCCACAACTCAAAGTTGGTTTTTCCATTAAATTTCTCAACTTCAAATTTCAAACTTTGAACCTTAGCCATAGGGACAATCCCTCAACTGCTCACCAGCCAAAAATTCACCTTTCTCTTACACTCACAAGCCCGACAAATTCACCTTTCTCACACTTCACCAACCAAAAAATTCATTCCCTATGATCTTTACAGGGGGCACGACTGTGATATTGAAACTCCTCTAAGGCTTGCTGGAGGGTGCCACTGTTGACGCTAACGCTCCTTTAGTGTGGAAGGGCAGTGTCACTTTTTCAACACTCCCTTTGCCTCGATTTGGGTGTGCCAACGTGTGAAAAATGGAATTTCGTAAGTGTGGGAGCGTCGACGCTCCCCTAACATTGCCTAAGGAGCGCCAATGTACAAAAGATCACTGGATCAACGCTTTCTGTTTGCGAAAAAGTTCAAGAAGACTGGCTTTGCCCTCGGTACTCAGACCTACTCACCTTCACCTACCAAAACATGTCCAAAAGTTCTTGTGTGCACAAAGATCTGCAAACAATTTGACTTGGCTCACCCACTGCACTTGCTACACCTACTCTGATACCACTTGTTGTACAATGAAAGATTAAATCACATAGATTTAATTAACAACAAATAAACCATATATAGAAAAATGCAATCACACAAGAATGAACATCAAATTTACATGGTAAAACCCTTCACATCTATCATTCTATCTGGCTTACAACAATTAGATGCAATAAATGTGCCTCTAAGCCAAGCATTTTTGGAATATTGGGGGCTCAACAACAAGAATATTGGCGACTCAACAAAAAGAGCATCATCTAAATTCATTTAAGAGAATCACATGTCACTTACAAGGAATTGAACCTGGGTGGGGAGGGTAACAACCATTCCTCCCAACCACCCAAGCTACATCGAATGGAAAAATAATGATCCACATTCATTTACTTAATCTTCCAATTTAACTATATCATTTTTAACTTTTATTTATCTATTTTTTTTTATTAATATAAAATACAATGTACATATTGATTTTCTTCATCAATTGATAACAAGTTTATATAAATTTTACCACTTTATATATATATATATATATATAA
>SNQJ01S0012558.1:318977-331499 GCA_010110895.2 Picea sitchensis
AAAAAAAAATATTTACAATGAAATGATAAAAAAAAAAAAAGTAAAACCAATATTAAATTAAGTTATCAACATATAAATCACAACACATTTTCACCTAACAACTAACCCTCTCAAATTTCCTAACAACTAACACTCTCAAAACTTGAACTACTGACCTCTCCTAAAAATACTTCCCTACCTATAAACATAAGACTTGAACTAGTGACCTCTCTTGAAAGACTGTGCACATGTCTCACTGATTATACTATCCATCCAGCTGACAAAATAGAGGTCTCTGCCAATTATACTATCCATGGGTCTGATAAAATACAGGTCTCTGCCACATGAGATGACACCATTTGTCATGGTTTTTATTCCCATATATAATATTTACACTACTTGTATATCTCCATATATAATATTTACAGTACTACTATATCTCCATATAGCCACTAGAACTCACACTCACATCGAGGAGATCATAATGTACTCTACCATAAAGGATAACTCCGTCAACGACCAACGGAACTCACATTCCAATCGGTTAAACTTACGACGAGCAATATCCAACCTGCTGCAGAGTCTTTAAGACTCTGCAGACAGGACGGTCGTGCAACACTGTACTCCCTAATGCTACCCTCGCACATCCATGCATCCATCCAACCTCACATCCATGCGACAACCTTTTCCGACTTCCGGTCGATCCTCCCATGGCTGATGGTGTAACATAAAACAACATAAAACGTGGTTAACAGTGAACGCCGTGAGTAGTCATTTTGAATGCCGTGAACGTCCCTCCGCGCCTATTTTCAAATTTGAAATGAGTTGAGTTGAAAGGACGAGCCCCATTTTTGAATTTAAAATGAGCTGGGATTTTTCCTTTTTCCCCTAGGATGAGCCGTCTGAATCAAACCCGTTGTGGGACTAGCTGTGGGATTTCATGCTCTCAGAATGCCAAATGAAGCTCAACTATCTCCCGCAGCATCTCTACAGTCCACAAGAGGCAGACATTTTGTTTGTAAAGCTGCTGAAATCAATGAAGGAATGTCTTTATAAAACTGTGATTGAAGGGGACTTCAAGCAGTTTTAAGATGACCAGGGATGCAATGCATGACTCAGATGCAGGAGATGTTTGAGGGATACTACACTTATCTCTGCAACATTGGTTCCATGGCTGTACAATTTTTGGTGAAGGAGACGGATATGCTGAAGAAGGCCAAGGGCATTGGGCTTCCCAACTTCTTATTTTGTATGCAGTCTGTGTTGTATGAAGATGCCTATGAAGGAAGTGAGCTGCAGGATTATATGATCAGAGATTTTGTCCGCTAAGACATGTATTTTGACTGTGAATTTTCTGCGACAGGGGCTTTGGAAACTGTGCTCTGCTTGTAATCAACACAAGGGGTCATTAAGGATGTATAACGCTTCAACTTGGAGAAAATTTCATTATTTGAATAGGTTGGAAAACTGTGTCGGGGAATTTCCAGAATTTTTGCAGACTTGTATCATATATTGAATGCAGAAGAGATTTTAACACCCTCTTTTCCTTGATTCAAAAGTAACGCAGTATACTCTGCCAAACTTCCACCATTTCAACTCCCATAGAAATTCAGCGTTTTTCAACAGCAATGGACCGTGCCCTAAGCTTTCCAAATCCCGCTACTTTAGAATGGAACATCACTACTTTATAGATGTATTTATACTAGTCAATATTGACATTGAAAATGACAATTCTTCTACACATTTGTCTCTTTTGTTGGATATTGAAGCCATTAAATCATAAGCTAGGTAATTACATTCCACTTCCAACATTGAGTAGACCATGAGAGTTGGTTTTGATGGACTTTCTCAAAGGATTACTAACAACCATGACCATCTCATGGTATTTATAGATTTTCTTAGAAGAATAATGATCATGACACCTTGCAATCATATTATTTTGATGCCACAAGCAACTTAGTTTTTCTTCAATAAAGTTTCATTTCATTTTCATTTACCATCAACGATCATGTTTGACTATAACAAGAGATTCCTAAGGTACTTTTAGCAAGCATTAAGGGAATTGATGGATACCAAGTTGAATAAATTTCACCATAGTAAAAGTCGTAAAAATGGACATTTGAAGGCATAAGATATTAACTTTAACTATCAACATTTGAAGGCATAATATATTAACTTTAACCATCTACATCCAAAGGCACAAGATATTAATATCTCTTATGTGTAATGCCATTATAATCATGCAATAGATAGTGTGATATTCACTTCACCTTTTGATGCATGCCTTGGATTCTCATTGAAGGATTCATTAGCCATTTAATGACCCTTTCCAAAGGCAACAATGATGAAAGGAGACTCAAGAATCTACAATGATTAAGTTGAAGAATCTATGAGGAAGAGTCGAAACAAGCATAGGGCCATACATGATTAACACCACACATATCACCAATTTTTCACGAGACATATAGTCAATGTTTACCTTTAGAAAAAGCACTTCAAGGAGAAGGAAATAGAGTTTAGATTGAATATCTTAGTCTATATATGAATTCATTGAGTGTTCAACATAGATTGCCTAAAGATCTACAAGCCATTGATGTTAGAGGGTGAAAAATATTCTACCATGTCAATTAATCCTGTAGACACCATTGAAGTTAGCACACAGCTAGAGAAAGACACAATTTTGCTAGAGAAAACATGAAAACATTGAACCTTGAAAATTTAACAAATTGGGAAAGAGAAATTTACGAGGCCAACAATCAGTAGATATTAGAACAAATCAAGCAAAATTACCCCAAACTATAAAGACAATTATTGGGACTATTAACTCTCAAGGAAGGAGGTTTGATCCTAGAGGAGTTCAGGGTTAAAGTCTATATCACTAGAGCCACGCTCATTAAATCTTCTATGAGGTTACCTATGCACTTGGGTCATGATTGTTAAAGGAAAATGTTTATATTTGGTGAAGGAGGATCATGTATAAAAGTGTCATTTTCTCCATTTAAATTCAAAATCACGCCTATGTCTTGGGTGCTATGTTTTTTCATAGTATTTTTGCCAAACTCTATTTTATAAACATGCATGTTGTGGATTTTACCTTGCCACAAAGTTTATTTTTTTATTTTTTATTCGATTAACAAAACCTATACAACGTAGGTGGAAATTATTTCTCACATCATATTATCACAAATATTACGTGTTAGAAAAAAATCACAACAATCCACATATCCATATAAAACAAGTTAAAAAAAAAAATCACATATCCATATAAAACAAGTGTTGCATGACAGCTTAGTCCCTGCCAAAGTAAGTTTCAAAATTAATAACAATAATGATTTAAAGTAGAACTCACTTAGGTTTATGGCTTGGGCCTAGACCTGGCTACTGGCAAAGTAGGTTTGGTAATTAATAACAATGATGACTTAAAAAAGCATCAACTCTTTGAATATGGGTTTTCAACCCTGTCATCAACTATCAAAACAATCATTGAACCATCTAAACAATATTGTCAAGCATCTTTACCTTCCTACAGAAACTCATTAACTAGGTCTGACCAAGCAATTGAGCCATGGTGTGGGAGTTGCAAGTTCTTGACATGCCTTGCCTAGGTTGAGTGAAACATAAATGTGGTGGGAACTGCAACATCAATCGATGTAACTGTGTGAACTTCCACCTCGTTGAAACAACAATAAATATGAATTGAACTACCTTCCTTGGCTTACTCGCTATCAAATGAAATAAGTCTTTGAATATAACTTGACGATGCGAATTTTGTCGCTCCTTCATTAAGTCTTTCATGTATACACATTGACGAGTAGTAGTGAGGAGCTACCCCAATAGTTCATTTCCACCCGAACCAATAAGATACGTATCTACATCCTCTACACAATTTATAAAAAATGTGAAGATCCTCTGATCAATTAGACTCTAAGCCAAATGCATGTGGTAATTCCAAATGAAAATTCCTCTAAATTTCTTTAAAAATGTATGATCAAATTCAGTGAGTAAAACTTAACAAATCTTTGCTATGTGAATATTGCATGATTTCTTGACAAATTAAATAACTAAAGGAGTAAGGAAATATTTCACTCTTTGTATTTATTGTAAACAATTGTTAGGTTTGTAAATTTTCTTTCTAATTTTTGTAATTTATTGGTATTTTGACTAATGAAAGTTAAAAATAATTCTTGAAAGTAACAAATTGTAACTCTAAAGAAATCTTTAACTCATCAAATTTTCCATATAATTTACTCATAATTCCATCAATAAAAATTAAAGAATATCTACATTTATTGTAAAAGATTGTTAAGTTTGCACGATTTCGTTAGAGTTCAAAGATTTTTTTTTTTCTAAATTGGAAATTATTTACGAGATGCATTTAGAGGAATTTGTTGAGTGCAAGTTTAATATTATGCATTCAACTCATCATTTTAAAGAAAAATTGTGGACAAACCCTAGCTGTAACCAAGCAGTCAATGGATTCCCCCACCCAATTAAAAATTCATTTTTCTGGATGCAATAACTGTAGCTCCAGAGAATTATGGTAATAGATACAAAAGTACATAATTTTTTCATAGAGGCAATGCACAACCAACCTTTACAATAAAATCTACAACACAAATTTACAGGTATGAAACTATGATAACACAATTCAATATCCAATATCCATATGAATAAAACACACATACACTATTATTCAACATAAAAGGGAAGAGCAAAGTCACCCAAATTCATCTTTTCACATCAATCAGGAGCAGATGTGGCTATTCCCCAATAGTAGAGTCTGGTCACCATGAAATACTGAACTGTAAATCAACTAGAGGCATGCAAATAAAAATATCTTACACCACCCTGTATTGCATGAGTTCATTGAATCCAGTGTTAAGCCTTTAGATTCTCTATCCATATTTATTAGAAAATAACATTATACATGATAATCTTCCATTCATCTTTTTAGAAAGGAGTATTATATATGATAATCTTGGCTCGATGGACTTTCTTCTAAGGCAATCTTTCGACATATCTATGTGGGACTCTAAGCATGTTGTCTCATACTTCTCCCATAAATTAGTGTCTCTCAAATTGAAATTTGTTGATACAAGAAAGCCACATAGTGGTCGATGTTTTCAGATGTTAGACGAAATCGTGTGTTGGATATGGTGATTATGTGCTACATTCCATAATGGAACATATGCTTTAAACACGTGGAACGAAACCTCCATTCATTGCCAAATCGGGTTTGGACACGCCATATCGGTCATTTTCTCTAGCATGCTTAATCATGCCATCTATGGAGACGGAGAAAGCCAAAGATATTGTCTTCCTTCAATCAGCCCCAAAATGATATCCTCTTCCTCCAATCAGCCACAACAAAATCAAAGCTTAAGGTGGGTTTCATTCGGCATCTATGAGCATCAGGATGGTTGAGGCATTCATCATGCAGTCGCCCACATGGCCAGAGTGGTCGCTATGCTTAAGAAATGAAATTCTTTGAAATTATAAAATGAAAACGATTATTTCTTGTTCCGCTTTGAGCACCTGGGAAAGTTCCCTCCATGAAAGCTACTTACTGTGTTGATTAGTGAAGTTGGACCAACCCTGTTGGAATTTATGAGCTATGCTCGAGTTTGCATGTCAAGTATATCCATGGAATATCATGTCCAAGGCGTGGCTTGCATGTTTAAAAATAAACAAATACCTTCAACGAGGGCAAAAAAAAAATGCGCACTTCGTTATTAGTGACTCTATGGAACTATTTAATACTGAAAGATGGATATGGAAAAAGGTTGTTATAATGGAACTATAGTGTGTACTGGTGAACATATGTACAAGGTTGTATGGCATTTGTACAATTGTGCGGTATAAGAAATCCTTGTAGGTACACTAATCAAACAGAAAACACTTACCACTAACAATTACAAGAGACAATACTGCCAATTACAGATGGATGATAGTTACTGAGAATTACAAGGGCTGGCGAGGTTGACAAAGAGAAAGAAGTATGAAGAAATATCAATGCAATATACGATGAGTATTAATGCATGTCATTGTCACCGTGACAATAAGACTTCAAAGTTGAAGTCCAATAGGATTCGATAAATTTTATTTATTTATTTATTTTAATTCTAAAAAAAAATTATTATCTAGATTTCCTTAGATTGAACATTGGAAAAGTAGCCTCGGATGGGGTTACATGCGGTAGCTCCTCGCCACCTGGCTCTACACTGAGCCACAACATAAATGTTGATGGACGCCACCCATCCGCCTTGCATTTACGATGGTAGACGACCATTACAACCGATATATAGAGGAGGGACACCTCCCTCGCGTGAAAACTCTCGCTCACAACGCACTCAACATGACAGGGTCTATGGATAGCCAGGTGAATCCGGTCTTTGGCAATTTGTATTTTCAAGCGCCTGGACAGAGTTGGTTTTCTCTCGCTTCAAGTCTCCCCACCGTTTGGGAGCTCTGGTGCATCTCTGTCGTTGGCGACCTCCATTCTTCGAAAGAAGGCTCACGCTGACCAATTGGCTCTGCATGCCATCATTGCAGAGACTGGGGCCGTGCGTAACAGTGAAACCATGGCAATTGAGCCTGGAAACAGGCTGGAGGAGGGGGCCGAGGATGCGTTTCCTACCTGTTATGTTGAAGAAATACCATTCATGGAGGAATTGGCGACCACCCCGGAACCCCAAGCCATGGTGGCGAACTACCAGGATGGAAGCGGTCCTAAAATCGAGCTGGCAGATGATATCCCTGGGGGAATTGTCGAAGAGATACGGTGGACGGGTGACCACAGCCCCACCAACCATGCTGTGCAGGCAACAATCGGGGAAGAAACTCGGGACAAGGCTTGCACCGAAGAGAACGCGGACGAGAACAACCGAGTGAGGAAGGAGGAAGCGACCGGTGAAGAACTGTTAGAGCTCGAAGCCGGAGATGGAACGCATGTGGAAGTGGGGGACGTAATTCTCGACGACGCAGGTAATGGCTTGCATGGTACTTTCCTCCATGCAGAGCATCTGGCTCTGGTGTTCGAACTCCGAGGCCACATGGCAGACCTGGAGCACAGAGCCCTTCTCATGGGCCAACGTCTGAACCTGCTCCTTGATGCGTACTCCAATGCTCCAACTAAGAGGAAGTGCCCTCTCTGTGTGCAGGCATTCGCCATCCCAGCTGGGTCCACGTGGCAGAGAAGCAAGGGCGACGGGTCACCGGGTATCTAGGATCTTCTATGCTATTTTGTTTCTTTGTTTAATCATGCTACTGTTACATGTTCACTAGGACTATAGCCATCTGTCCTGGTTTCCTCCGGGCAGGACAGAGGGCAAAACAGTTCTCCAAACCATGCTGGTTTCCAGTAAAATGGCAGCATTTTTGGTGGTTCAGACCTATATCTCTATACATTTTGTCAAGGTTTCTTTGATAACTTAATATAGCAAGTTCTACTTTTTTACTTAAAAAAAAAAAAACATTGGAAAAACAGAAAAATTAAAAGGCAAAGATGAAAGTATTAATTAGTCAACGACTAACTCATCCCCATAGTCCCTAGGCCTTCGACAAGAACTAATAATAAGAATATTAAAATATTAAAATTTCTAAATCTTTTTAGAAAGAAAATTGCAAATAATGTTATAATTTCTAAACTCTTTTAAAATGAGAATTTTAAATTTAATGATTTCATGAAGAGGGATGAAAAGTGTGCATTTAAAGTGATTGGAATTAGATGGTAGAATTGATTGTAATTCTATGGTGGGTGTATACAAATTTAAAAAGAGTCTTAAAAAAGGAATTATCTAAACCAATTGCAAGAATAATGGGGCATAGGGAGAAGGAGAGGTTGGGAGCTAGGGAATTAGGGAGACTAGGTATAGAGGGAAGGCCAACAACCATGACCCCTCTCCCACAGAATTGGTAACGTTGGGAAGAATGGTCTGCTTGACCTGGACGAGGGAGAGCTTGAGGCTCTTGTACGCATTGTCCTGGACGAGGGAGAGCGAAGTCGTTGCCCCCATCTCATCCCAGCTCATTTCAAATTCGAAAATGGGGCGCGGAGGGAATAATGTACAACTCGTCTCATTTAAAACATCCAGCTAATTTCAAATTCAAAAATGGACGCGGAGGGGCATTCACGCCGTTCATTAAATGAGTGCTTACGCCGTTCACTGTCCACAACGTTGTGTCATGTCGTCTGGTTGAGTGAACCACCGGAGGATGGAGCGGGAGTCGGAAAAGGGCGTAGCAAGGATGCGCGGCGGGATGATGCATGGATGTGCGAGAGTACCATGGTGTTGCACGGGCATCCGGTCTGCAGAGTCTTAAAGACTCTGCAGCAGGCTGATATTGCTCGCCTTAAACTTAGCATTAATCGTATTGATACTCTGAACGTTTACATTTCACTTTTCCACATAGAGAAGCGAGCTTACATAAATAGTTGAGGGGGCTTAGATTCTCTCCAATGGAAAATATTTTATACTTCTTGTACGAGTTGGCTGGCTTTCCCAGGGAAGGTCGCTTTCGGCGATGGACAGCGAATTGATTTTGATGCTTGATACTGACAAGCAGGTTGTAACTCGAGGTTTCAGTGGAGATACTTACATGCAATGAACAAAGCGACCAGTACATTAAAAATTACAATATAAATCTAGCCGTGGACAAAACACGGAAACCAGACATCTCATCTCCGGTTCAGAAAGTACTCGAAATGGGAAATGGGAAAGAAGAAGATGGAGATGAAACGCATTCAAAACCCTAGAAGCCGCCACGCTACTTTCTCGAAAGGCAAGAACGGATTGCTTAAAAACGCATCCGAGCTTTCTGTTCACTGCGATGGTGAAGTCGCCGTTATCATCTGCTCTGAAACCGGCATGATTCACGAGTTTGCAAGCGACAACGAGTAAGTCGTCCGTCCCTTTCGATCCCATTCATTCTTCCATGTGTTTATTTGTCAGTATTTGGTTTTGGCGAAATAGCTGTTCTACTTTATCATAACAATTCCACCGTCACAAAGCTTTATTAAAATGCGTATGTCTAGAGGTCCGTTCTTCACTCATTTTAGTATATCCAACCATGTCAAGAATACGTAGCAGAGACTTTTAAAGAATAATCTGCAATTATGTCCCAAAAGGTGTAAATTCGTTCTGATTTGTTGATAGGGTTTAGATATTTTGTGTAGGTTTGGTAAATGAGTGGCCCTAAATTGAAGTCTCTAAAAATGAAATTAAATAAAAGGGTGATTTCTGTGAATTGATTTCCATACCTGGTCCTCTTTATAGTATTCAACCTGTTTGATACAAAGCCTTCCAAATAACAAAACATTATGTACAAAGCGTGCCCCATAACAAAACATTATGTATAAATAAAATGGGTGATTTCTGCGAATTGATTTTCGTACGTGCTGTTCTTTCAAGTACTCGGCCTCTGTGATACAACCAGTTCCAAAAAGCAAAACATCAACAAGTTCCAAACAGAGAAACATCATGCGGAAATAGAAAGGTGAAATAAGGATATCTCTACGTTTTAACTTCCATTTGTAAGTTATCACGAGGAAAAGAAACGGTGACAAAGGGCATCCTTCACTTCGTTACTTTGAACGTTTGAAAATACATGATATTGATTTGTTGTGATTTGACTCGCTAATTCGTAATTGAAGTGGTTGTTCATTCGCTTCTAAAAATAAACTTGGTTGCTCCTTGCCCTGGGAAGGACAAGCGATAAATCCCTTTGATTTCTCCTTTCTTTCATTTGTTGCTACGTCTGTAATGTAGTTTGATGGCCTTATAGAAACGATCTCTTTTCCTTAGACTTCAGATCGATGTTGCTTCGGTCAAAAACTTGAAACATTTTGGAATGTATCATAAAAATTTTGAAAATTTTAAATTAATCAGCTATAGCTCTTGTTCTTATGAACGAGAAAATTACTTATTTTAACTCAACTCCTCCCCTCTCCTCTCTGTTGTGTTTTATAACCCTCATGTAAATTACTTATTTTAACTCCTCTCCCGTCCCGTCCTGTGTTTTATAACCCTGATGTAAAAAGTTCCTCTACCGTCCAGTCCCGTCCCGTCCTGTGTTTTATAACCTTGATGTAAAAAGTTCACCTCTGTAGCCACTAACTGCATAAAACCTTTATTAAATAAGTTCACTTTACTTTTATAGCCACTATCTAAGTTCACCTTTATAGCCAAAACATTCATTAAATAAGTTCACCTTTATAGCCACTGTGTGCATAAAAGTGGTAGCCTTATTATTATAAGGTTTAGGTCATAAAAGTTGTAGCCTTATTATTATTATAAGGAGGTTTTGGATTTTTTAATAATATTTTTATTTTTCTTTTTAGTTTAAAATATATATATATATTTTTATTTTTCATTTAAGTTTTCTTAATTAATTTTTTTTTTTTAAGTTTTTTAATATAGAATTGTATTTAGTTTGAGCCACATCAATCCTTAGTATTGTTGTATTGTTTGTTTTCTCTTTCTCATTATAATCTATCCTTGACTCTCAAAATTCTATCACACTAAATAAATTTGAAATTTAAATTTTATGTTAATGTTATAATCAATACTACATATTTTATTATGTTACTTACAATTACAATTTTATTTTGTAGTTATATGATTATATTAACTATATTCAATGCTTACTCATAGTTGTAAATTGGATTATCATGGATTGTGAATCTCAAGTGAACACATATTCCTATGTTGCTATATCATAAAATAACACAAAAACATACTTAGCTTTTATATATATATATATATATATATAAAATTAAAATTGATAAAATTTATATAAAATCTATTTAAATTATTAAATTATTTTTCAATATATATTTGATATTTTCAATAATATTATATCTTATTTGTAGTTTATTTTTATTTGTAAGTTAGAAGTATTATATATAAAAGGCCTTCCAAAACCAAAAAAGAGGTACAAAATACAGAGAATAGCCGTACTGTAATTACTGGACTTCCCCAACAGAGGGGAAACCAATCCAGCCAGTAGGGGAGTTAAGCAAAGGTAGTGTAATAGTCTAAGGAAACAGTCTCAAACTGCTTGGACAAACTAAAAAGAAAAGAAAGTATTGAAACTTGAAGTGCCCCTATGGGCTTAGACATTTGGCAAATAATCTGGCCAGGTGGCGTGGACGGCCTCGGACCAAGGTTCCTCCTCGACATATGTCACTTGATTTGCCCACTGCATTCCATCTTCCATGCTTCTCTCGGCTCTGTCGGCATTTGGCGAGGTATCCTGCAGCGCGCGCCATGCTATGTCCACCTCCACGGCCATGTCCTCGTGCTTGGCTTGCTCCATCCCATTCCCTATGAATCGCTACGTCTGGATGTTTCCTTCACTGGTCATTACACAAGGTTCCTCTGCTGAAGCCGCACCTTCCGGGTCCGAGGGGAATGCCTCTTGAAGGGAGGAAAGGAGTCGTAGAAGGACCGCGACTTTTCCATCCGTGGCTTGCAGACGGAATTGAAGGTCCTCCACCCCCTGACGGAGTTCGAAGACCAAACCGAAGAGGATAGCGAGGCTTTCTCTCAGCTGTGTGTCAAAGAAAGAGTCAGCGGACTGGTTCTTAGTGTTCCAAGGCTTACGAGGAGGAGGTGGCTCTCCCATGGTCTTCCTTGAGGAATCCAGAACTGGCTCAGGGGGAGGCTCGACCGTTGGGGGGACAAGAAGGTGTCATGAAGAGGAACATGGCAGCCTGGGGATGATAGCTAAGCAGTCAAACTGCGAAACGGGCGGAGCGGGGGAGGTAGGAAGAAAAGGCTCGGGCTGGAGGGATGGGGAGGAGCAAGTGGAAGGCGATTCGGGGGGCGAGACAGAAGGCCGATGAGGTTTCCATGGAGAGCCTCTTCACGGCCGCCCCCTTGGGCGCGGCATGAGGTTCGTCGCGTGACAGCCAAAGGAAACCAGGTGCAACAGGCAGAGGTAGAGTGCCTGGAGTCGAACAGAGGCTGCAATTGTCATGAAGGTTTGGGTTAAATCAGGCCACGGCAACAGAGGGGGGAGCTAGTTGGATCGCGAGCGGAAACCGGAGGCAGACACAAGCAACCAGGCCATGAAATGAATCATGAAGGGAGAGGGAAGTTGCATAATTAAACCGTTGCGACGTCGTAATGGCAATTTAATACAGGATCGGGGTGGCGAGCAATGGCACGAACTCGTCACATGGCTCCGTGCCTTGTTGGCCGATCCATTCCTCCTTGTGCTCGGTGTTCCGCACTAACACCCCATCTGAGGGTATCTTATTTGTAGTTTTATTATAATTAAGAATTATAAAAAAAAACAATAAACATTTGATAATGATATATATTAGATAATGTTAGTAAGTATAATATTGAATATGCATGTTCTATATATATGAAAATTTATAATTTATATGTATATTGTTGGTTGCATAAATTTTGTTCACTTATAAAATAATAATTTATCTTTTCAATATCAAAATAAAAAATATTTACTTTAAATATTTAATAAAACACACACACACACACACACACACATATATATATATATATATATATATATATA
>SNQJ01S0012558.1:337942-383750 GCA_010110895.2 Picea sitchensis
AAAAAAAAAAAAAAAAAAAAATTCTTATAAATAATTTAGAATACCTAATTTGTATAAGATCCATGTATGGTAAGATGACCTAAGTGATTTAAAATTAGAAGGAAAAAAATTTATACTTAATTTAGTATAATTTTTTATATTATATTGATAAATTTGATTATTATAAGTTTATAGTCAATTATAAATGAGTTAGGTTATGCAATTTTGTTATTATATTGATAATTTAATTATTATAAGTTTATAGTCATTGAGAAAAGAGTTAATTGGATAAATATAGTTTATATATATGTGTTAATTTTATTTTATGAATTTTAGTAATTTTATGTAGGATACAAGAATAAGTTAATATTACGGTAAAATGATTTTCTTTAAAATTACAAATTATTTAAGTATAAAATAAAAAATTTAGGCATAAGTTGAGGTTAATCATAATTTAAGTTGATTTCTTTTATGATTCAAGTTTTGTGCATGGTAAGAGGATGTTCTTATTGATTTTATTTAAATAACCTAAAATTTTATCAAAATTCCAAATTAATAAAACTGAATAAATACTCCATATCATCAAAATTTAATGAAATAAAAAAAATTATAAAATTAAGCATACTTTTAAAAAAATCAAAATTTAATGAAATAAAAAAAATTATAAAATTAAACATACTTTAAAAAAAATTAAATGACTTTTAAAATATAAAACATCTCTATATTGTAAAACATATAATTTTTTACCCATCATCCATTCTACATATACACATCCCCATAACAACCAACTATCCTTTTAACACTCAACATAATAACATTCATTAGAAAAATAGTCTTATCATTAAGTCAAGCCTCAAAAGTTTAGAATTAAGGTAGACTCCATTATTCATTTCCATTTAATTATAATCTTTATATTTACATTATTTTTATTTCCCGGAACAGTTCAATTGACATGTGCGGTTACATGAAAAGTTATGTTCCATGAGCTCAATTGATATGTGCCGTTACATGAAGTGTTATGTTCGATGAGATTCTGAAATGTCCAAAAATCCCTATGCCTGCTGAAGAGACATAAATATGACACATCATCAACCCTTGGAATACTCGAAAAAACAAAAAAAAATATTAAAATAAATCTAAACTTATTTATATCTCCAAACAACACCTATATAATTTAGTTCTCCAAACAACAACCATGCCATACTCACATATATGAAAAAATGCCATGAGAGATATATGAAAAAATGTCACGATGGATAAATCATTCATCGAAAAAGGACACCAGGGTAACTTTGAGACACAGAGGGAAATAGTTGTAAAAGTAAGAGTAAGATGCCAGAAATGTTCCATTACAATCGGTTAAACAAACTTTAAGCATGCATTTGACGCCCTTATGCAAAAAATAGCCGAGGAAAATATATCTGATGGCGTTTAGAATCTCTGTTCGACTGTTTGTAACGGAAAATGTATCTGATGGCGTTTAGAATCTCTGTTCTTGTACGAGCCGGCTTTTCCACTTTGGGCAATGAAGGACAGCAATTACATTTTTATTGTTGATCCGGACAAACACTGTGTAACTCTAGGTTTCAGATGAGCCTCTTACACGAAAGGAACCAATCAATCGAAGCATCAATCGAAGGAATATAAATCAAGCCATGGGTCTTTGACAAAATACTCAAACTAGACATACTTGCCTCTTATCTGGTGTGGAAAGTACCCGAAATGGGAAAGAAGAAGGTGGAGCTGAAACGCATTCAAAACCCTATCAGTCGCCATGGTACTTTCTACAAACGCAAGGGCGGTTTGCTTAAAAAAGCATTCGAGCTTTCTGTTCTCTGTGAGGCTGAAGT
The DNA here is from genome assembly GCA_010110895.2 of Picea sitchensis. Lineage (NCBI taxonomy): Eukaryota > Viridiplantae > Streptophyta > Pinopsida > Pinales > Pinaceae > Picea > Picea sitchensis. Next base: position 339,772 of record SNQJ01S0012558.1, read on the forward strand.
TGCTCTTATCATCTTCTCTGAAACCGGCAGGATTTACGAGTTTGCAAGCCACATCGAGTAAGTTGCATTCTTTAGTCCATTTCGATCGCATTCTTTCTTCTTCAATTCATTTACTTGTCGGTATTTGCTTTCCCTGAAATTGATATTCCAAATTTATCTTTACACTTCCACGGTTAAGAAGCTTATTAATATGAGAATCTCTGGAGGTCTGTCCTTCACCAAATTTCAGAACCGAGTAAGTATAGCCCCGCCGGGTTTAAAAGTACCAGGAATGTTTAAAAATGTTTTGTAATTTGCTCCACATTGAAGCGAGCAATTACCATCCGGAAAGGGGTTAAATTTGTTATGATATATTGATAGAATTAGGCAGTCTTAGGTTTTCTCAGGATAATACAGAAAAAAAAGGGTGATATTTAAAATAAAAAAAATAAATAAGTATATAATGAAAAACAAATGTTTTGATTTATTTTTAACCCTCTCGATCAAGTAAAAATGTGTGGAAAAAACTTAGGTTAATATATGCTGAAAAAACTAAGGCGTTGTGAACTTTTCTGGCGACCTAAAAATGAAGGGTAACTGACATAAGATGCACAAATTTCCGGCACTTTTGCATCTTGTTGGAGATGCATGCAAGTTTGGCGTTTATTCGTTTTTTATACAAATCGTTTGCATTATGTACGTCACTGCTTTTCGAAACCGCCGACTGTTTCCTTCTCTGTATGAGTTGTTTTTTTTTTTCAGAGGCTATGCATGTCCCTCTTTTTTACGGTCATACAGGGATCGGCAAAGTTTTCATCTTAAGTCTCTTCTTTTACAAAGAAAAGTACAACAAGATAATAGTTATTGCATACTGCCAATAACTATACAAATTGCAGATTGCCAATCTCCAGTTTCTCGTCTCTGAAATTGCTATACCTGGAGGGTGCAGCTGATAATTACTCGGCGATTTCAAAATTACAATTTCTGAAAGTAAGTCGAGTAATAGAATACGTAATGGCGATTACTCGGCGATTTCAAAATTAGAATTTCTGAAAATAAGTGGAGTAAGAGAATACGTATGGCGTTGTCTAGCTTAGGGTTTTACGGGGCAGATGGCTTTGTGAAGTTGGTTGCGTTTGACTTCTTTTATTTTGTATTGTAGATAAAAGCTATGCATTAGGTTTGAAACGCTTGGTGTGGGCATTTCACCTTCCACCTATTTATTATCTGGGATTAAAGCTAATATGTTGAAAAAAGTACTGTGATATATGTATGTGGGCATTTCACGTTGTACCTATTTATTATCTGGGATTAAAGCTCATATGTTGAAAAAGAGTACTGTGATATATGTGTGTGATATATATTTAAAGAAGAAGATATTGTTGAAAAGAGTACTGTGATATTTGAAAAAGAGTATTGTGATATGTATGTGATATATATTTAAAGTACAATAAACTTTTGGAGTGGGCATTTCACCTTCTACCTATTTATTATCTGGTATTAAAACTAATATTTATTATCTAGCATTAAAGTTAATTTGTTGAAAAAAAGTACTGTGATATTTGAGAAAGAGTACTCTGATATATGTATGTGATATATATTTAAAGAAGAAGATTGGTGCGTTACCTAGTGTCTGTTGAAAACAGTACTGTGATATTTGAAGAAAATATTACAAGAGTCTTGTGATATATGTATGTAATATATATTTAAAGAAGAAGATTGGTGAGTTACCTAGTGACTCTTGAAAAGAAGAAAGAGAAAAGAATAAAATATTAAAGTAACTATTGAAGTGATATATGTATGTAATATATATTTAAAGAAGAAGATTGGTGAGTTACCGAATGACTCTTGAAAAGAAGAAAGAGAAACGAATAAAATATTAAAGTAACTATTGAGATCAGGAAATAATTCCGTCCACGATGCAGAACGTACTGCTCTAATTGAATCTATCAAAGACCAAGCATGCTCTGAGAAGTATTCTTATGAATGGTTAGTGAACAACGTTTTCATGGAAATAGTTCGGGAAAGACGTTGCAGCATTGAAGATCTTATATCATAATCAATAATTTCTAAACAACCAGAGTAAAGGGTAATCCTGTTCATCCTCTAATAAATAGACGGAAGTCGATGATATGCTCAAGATTTTTGCCTCAATTGTCTGAAGAACTAAATGTTAGGTTTTCTTCTTCATGGTTTTCCGGTAAATCGCGATAATCATGGTTGAAAAATAAACGTATACCTAAAATTCACGGTTGATGCTCGAATAACTGTGTCTCTTTAAATATGACGCAATAGGGTTAAGGTATAATTTGTTGAACATGTGGTTATAAGGTTAATGTTTAAGAAAAAGAGGAAGTTTTAAGTTTTATCTTTTTTAAAGGATATTTTTTGTTTAATTTTTTTAAAATTTTGTTAGAAATTGTTGAAATCTTCCTAATCTGGTTAAAAATTGTTGAAATCTTTATAATTGGAGAGTTTTAAAGGTTTTTCAGCAAGTTGAATCTATATATGTATTAGGAAAGGCAATTTAAATAACAGAAAATTGTGATTTTGTCCAAATTTATATAACTTGATAAAAAAAACCAAAACATAAAACATTTAGACAACAACTAAATTTATATATGTAATTGAAATTACAGAAAATTGTGATTTCCTCTAAATTTATATAACCTAATAAAAAAACCAAAACATAAAACATTAATAAATTATAAATTTAATACTTAAGAAAATAATTTTATTTTCATAATTTCAAACATGCAGTGACAAGGACATCATACAATAAACAATGAAATGGTAAAGTAGTTGTTATCTTTCATATTTTTTCGAATATTAATTATTTATAAATATTTATCATTTTACCAAAATTATATATTTGTTATTAAAAACAAATAAATTAATAAATAAATTTAAATAATTTATATTTAAAATTAATTAATAAAATAAATTTAAATAACTTATATTTAAAATAATTACCATTAAAAAAATTAGATTAATTAATTTAATTTTTGGTTAGTTTATGATATTTATTAAATGTATTACATCATTTTGTTAACCTATAATTCATTTTTCTTATGGATTATCTCCATGTTTTTAATGGCTCTGTTATCACCATTATAAACACATAACGTATTTTTCCTATTCCACAATACAAGCAGTATATATTATCTTTATCGTGGTTTCGAGTGTACAGTAAAAGTATTTTATTTATTATGAAACAAGCATGTTCAACTAACGGTAGAATTTGTATTTTTAATATATTTATAAAAAAAAATTATTTTAAAATTTATTTTTAATATATTTATATATCCCTTCGTATATGTAATATCATAAGGTTGAAATAATTAATAGAAAATTAATTATGTATTTTTAATATATTTATAAAAAAAAATTATTTTAAAAATTATTTTTAATATATTTATATATCCCTTCATATATGTGATATCATAAGGTTGAAATAATTAATAGAAAATTAATTATGAAGAATGAAAACAGATTATGTATAATAATCTGGGTGGATTTAATAGTAAGAGTATGTGTTATTTAGCTTGTATGTTCAAATCTAAATAATGATAAACATGGAAATCAATGTATAGAAGATGTTCTAGAAGATGTTTTCTTTCCGAGAAACAAGGGACATTTGATTAGGATGTGATTTTATAATATTATATAATTTATGTTAATATATTAATTAAGGAATAGAAAATTTATAAATATTTGTATTAATTTGCCAAATGAAATCTAATCTTTAATTATTATATTTTTTGTGTGAATAATGGATAAACCATGATATTTATATCTTTTAATCTAGATCCATGTATTTTACATCCACTACTAGTTAGATTGCGTATTTTTCTTTTAAATCTGTAACCATCATTTAGTCACTTAGATGATATTTTTATTTTAAATTTTTAATCATCATTTAGAAATTGTAATTTTTTTATGTAATGGATCAACCATGAAGTTTATATCTTTTAATTTAGCTCCATGCCTTTTGCATACACTATTAGGGTAGTAAGTTAATTAGAATGGGTTTTTTTCTTTTAATCATGTGATTAGTAGATTATTTAGTATGACATCATCAAACATCTTTCTTACACCATTTAAAAGTTGGGGAACAATTACTTTATATGACTTAAAAATGAAATCTTTCCTAGGATGTCCGTTTTCTAGTCTCCAACCTTCTTAGATTTGTGATCATCTCAACTAGCTATGGATCACAAGACTATACTAATGTTTTCAAATTTATCTGTGTCAATCATTCTTTTTCTTTACGTTGTTTTCTAATGTTTCCAATGTTTATAGTTCTCCCAATAAACACATTAATTTGATTCCTAAAATGGTTCATTACCTTACTTCTCCTTTGGTCTTTAACATTATGCCAAGAATCACTAGTATATTTGATTCCTAAAGTGGTTCATTACCTTACTTCTCCTTTGGTATTTGGTATTTAACGTTAAACTCACAATCATTGGTATACATGAGCTCAATTTATAAATGATTATTTTTTCATAAACACATCAAATTTTTACCAAAATTTACTTGGAAAAATAAAATCAAATCTTGAGCCACCATTTAGCTATTATATTTTTTGGGCGTCTACTTGATTACCATCATCTCTACATATGTGAATCTATCTCACTATTTTCCATGTCTGAAGAATTCTCTACTAGGATCGTCCCTCAGTTTAGGCATTTAATGCTTTGTGCTTTAGGTCGGGAATTATTCTTAATCACGTGATTGGAAGATTATTTAGTATGACATATTCAAACACTTTTCTCACACCTTAAGGTTAGGAACAAATTCTTTAGTAGAATTTAAACTGCAATTTTTCTAAGGATATCCTCTTTCTAGTCTCTAACCTTTCAAGATATAAAATGCTATTGCTTCTATAATGTTCATTATTTTTCCTATATTTCCAATGAACTCAACTAGCCACAACTCAGAACACTTTCTACAAGACTAATGTTTTCAAATTTATATGGTGTCAATGATGCTCTACATTGTTCTTGGGTGTTTTCAATGTTTATAGGTCTCCAAACAGACACTTTAATTTGATTCCTAAAGTGGTGCACTAACTTACTTTGAGAATCACTAGTATGCATGATCCCAATTCATGAATCACTATTTTTCAAAAGAACATTAATTTTTTGACCAAACCTACACTAACATGGTAAAAGACAATTGTTCTCGGCTAGATTTTGTTTCTAATTCCTCACCAATCCATATTTATTTCCCACTCACACGTTAGAATTTGTCTTTTTAAGTGCCCCACTAAGAAACCTCATTTTTTAAGTACACTTATGCAGATATGCTTTCACAAGTTTTCTCTACAATTTTTATTTGATAAAACTTGTCGATGTTAATTTTCATTTTATAGGGTGAGTTAAATCCAATGATGATATCTCATGATGCATTAGTGGCATTGTAAAAATGGGAAAATGCTTCTTCAAAGGATTTACACATATGGTGAGAATTGATGATTTCTAGAGAAACTAATTTGATACCTTTGAGAGTGTAGAAATGGTCATCCTTTTAGAAATTCATGTATATTTCCAAGAAATCCTTGACAATGGGATGCAATATTCTCAACCATTTTTCACCCAAAATGATATCATAGCTTTTGATTTCATTGGCAAACATGTGAATTTTGAGGATATAGTCACCCATTTGGACTTTCACGTTGTCATACTTTTCATTGGATTTCAAATATCCCCCAATAACTATCATTATTTCAAACTTGTTAATAGCATGAACATAGCAATGTGTTTCTTCTAATATATGGTGATGAATTAAAATGTGAGTATTTCCACCATCTATTAAGACACTCACCTTCTTTTGCTTGATATGTCAAATCAACTTTAATGGCCAAGAGGATGAAATGCATGTCAAAGCTTGAAGGGAGATTTGGGTTTCTTCACACTATTGTTCCTATCTAGGAACATCCCTTTTCCTCTGAAGCGAACCTGTTAGCCTCGTCATCATAAATTCCCTTAGAGATGGAGATAATTTTTTCCCTTACATTTATACCCTAGAATAGAATATGATGACTAAGTTGATCATAACATACTAGAGACCTTTGAGTTGACATCCTTCCATTTCTACCTACATAAACTTGTGGACTTTAAGAGGGGAGAAATGATGTCGACCATGATGATGTGCCTCCCAAGAAGGGTACCTCACTAATAGTGTGTCTCTCTTGAGGGAAACTTTCAAGATTCATATCATAATTTATGGATAGTTAATTGCAGCTTTTATCCTTTGATGTGCATATGCATTGTTTATCATTTCTTTCATTCTTCGAGCTATGTGCCCTTAGTTTATTATTTATTTTTGTCTCTAGACTATATACATGTATATAGTTAAGAAATTATATTAGGAATCCTTTGTAAAACTATAAAAGGAATTTGGCCAGATGAGCGAAGTTCAACAATATATTTTGAACACTATTAATTTTTGGTTTTCTACTCTTTCTCTAGGATTTCTTTAGATCATCCAGTGTGCTTCACCTTTACCTCTACAATTTTCAAATTTGAGGTACCTTTATGCCGCATCATTGGGTATTAGATTCCATGATTTAGGCCTTGTTTCTCACTTGAATCTAGTTCTTTGGCTCAAATCCGACTAAACATTAAAAAAAAATTGGTTTTTTTTTTTGGAGGTCTCTAGCCTCCCATCCCACATTCCCTTTGTCTCAAATCTCATTCCTTTGGAGTATGCCCTCCCACCAAAACATTTTTTGGTGAAAATGGTAGACAAATCTATCCTTAAGAATTATTTTTTTAGTGTCTAGATTTTTTGGTTCAACACCCACCCAACACAAGGATCTTTAGTGTCAATTTTGTAGATTTGTTTCCCTTGGATCAATTTGCACCCACACTACTCTATTCCAACAATATTTTGAGATATGTTGGAGGCCACCCTTCCACCCTAGATGCCTTCTCTTGTAGATGTAGTTCTATTTCTCCATCAACTGCACCTCTACAATAATAACATTGTGTTTTTTTTTGGAGGTCTCCCTCCCACTACAAAACTCCTTCGTCTTAGATCTATGTCTTTGGCTCTTTCCCTAACTAGATATTCATATTAGCCTTTAGGGTTCCTTTGGTTTAGTATTCACATATTCTTCTCGGCATAACATTCGATGCTAACAACTCTTTCACACAATGTCCCCCTATGCAGAATTTTTTTCAAATGAGGAAAAATAACCTCTCTCTAGAATTATTACAAATCTATCCAATCCTCTCATAGACACCCTACGACGCTAGTATAAGGTTCCCACCTCTTCTTTATAGCTTGATTCTTGAATTTTGTTTCCCAAATATGGCTCTCATATGTAGGGTGAATTGGTAGACTTATGAATTTGTAGTCTAATGACATATTTCAAGACTTGTCTAGAGGTGAACTAAGATAAATGTCTTCTACTTGTAGGGAACCACTTAGAAGGTGTGGCACAAACTTTGTAGAAGCCATAATCTACAGAACTCCAAACATATAATTCAATCTCCATGAAGATACTTTTACCAGTTCTCAACCTAAGAAGACCACTACTTGGGATAACTTATACGAATCCATGAGATAGTGATTTTACCCTCTTAGATATCTACATAAATTGATCTTCATATGGGTGAAGCTTCAATAATATCCAAGACAAATGAGCTAGTAATATATTGATATATTTACGAAACTTCAGATCAAACTCTAGATCATAGTTTCTAAATAGGTACTTATTCTTATATTTAATTATGGTTTGTTGGTTATTTTTCATCGTGGGGTAACATTGTTTGAGAGAACATCCCTATAACAAGATTTTTTGTTATGCCCTTGTTGTGTAATGAAAGTTATAAAACATTCTTTCTTCCTTACTTCTAGTAACCCTAACCCTAATGTCAATCCTAAATCTATCCTTCCCCAAACCATTTTCCCCAACCACTCTTAATTTCTTCCTCCTAGCACATGCCCTCCTAACTCCAATGTCATTGGCCCTATATCCTATTTCCCTCAATGTTGGTGCCAAAAGACTCATAACGATGATGTTGTAGATTACTAGTTCTTACAATCTCAAGCCACATCTACTACATCATACATAGAAGAGAATAATCTTGAATTTTTCAAATCACTTGAGTCTCCTAACCTTTTTTCTTAGTATGAAATTGTCACTCTTTCTAACCATACTAAAACAAACCCTTTATTACTCTTGATGAATAAATAGGATTATTACCACTCATTGGATCTCTTTTAATTCATAATGGTTTAGTGAAATACCAACACTCCATGATCATTCTCAACAATGGAAGCCAAAAGAACCTCATATGCCAAGACTTTGTAGTTCATCCTCTTCTCCCCAACACACCATATATCTCTCCTTATAATCTTGAACAGGTACAATAAGATGGACCTCACCTATTGGTTAATAAACATTGTGTCATTACATTTTCCATATTCCCTTTTAAAGACATTGCCAAATATGATGTCTCTCCCCTTGACTATTATGATTTACTCTTGGGAATTTCATATCAACATCATTGTTATGAATTATAAGAGTCCTATTTCTATACACGTAAACTCTTTAAAGATGACAAAACCTATGATTTCACCTCTATTGTAGTACCTCCCTCTTGTAATGTTGTAGTCCAACTAGATATCTTGCATAAATGTATTTCCCTTTGCATTGTACCTCACACTAAGTAAACTTCACCATTTGCACCATACTCCTTCTATCCCTTTAGAATATTATTTCCCATTCTCTTCCTCATACCCTAATGACACCTCACTCGCTTAATCCCCTTCTAAATCTCCATTTAGCCATTCATTTTATCCCATCCTTTGTTTTCTCTATTGTAATCCCATAAAAAAAAAACTGTGGATCTATTGCTATCACAATTCCCATGTTACTAGCTTCCTCACTCTCCCTACCTCCACCAAACTCCCTAATTTCCATACTACTCTCATCTACTATAACAATCTGATCTCCAACACCCATACCAAATTAGGAGCAAACAATTGCTCACATATCTTCCCAATGCAACCATAGTTTGGACCTGCTAATACACATCAATACATGGCCTCTTTTCCTCAAAAGGGAGAGATTGTGTGAGCAAACTCTTTTGTAGCCATCCACATAATGCATGTCACACATATGAAACTTCTACTTGTTGTTGATATTCACAAGGTCCTATATATTACCATTTGAATTTTAAAAATGGAGTTTAATTCCAAAACTTCTCCTCATTAGCTAAAAGATGCATCACATAACAATCAACCTCTTCTATCCATTCAAAACAACAAGTATATAGGAAATGGTTCACCCTCTTATTCTTTATTTATGCAAAAACAACAATGTTGCACAACTCTAAACCTTCATATTCTCTTGCTTCTTACACTCCACGAGATATTTTCCATGTCAATTCTAGCACACAAATGGTTATACAACATTTCACATCTCCATTCCACAAAAAATTACGAGGCCTTATCCTTGGATTTGAATGATTAAGTGCAATCCTAGAGAAACTGCACAATACATATGGCACATGGCATCTGTTTTTCCTTTGGGTGAAGTTTTTCCTTGCCACGAAGCGTGCCCAAGGAACCCCAAATTCCCCATATACGAAAACCTTTGTTCCTTCATTCAAATCGAGTGCTCTATATTCCCGAATGATCCGTCTTGGTCTACGGTGGAGGAGTACGTGCTGGGCTAGTGTAATGTCTGGTACCAATTCAAAATGTAAATGTACATTTAGGCTAGTGAGTCGTTGGCACCAAGTATTGGTTTTTCATGCGCCTGGGTAAGTGCGCAAGTATTTTTATCAAAGGAAGGGTGCACACATTTAATAATGTTTCTTATACCTTAGTAAGTGTGTGAGATCATGCATTAAAGGAAGTGTGCACACATTTCACAGTGTTGCACTCATTTTAGTAAGTGGGTGGTAATTACCTAGAGATTCACATTGAGCTGAGTTATATATATATATATATATATATATGAATGAATATGTTTTGAGGCTAGGGAACCTGTGTGGTTATGAGGCTGGTGAGCTGAGATAAAAACAGGCCAGTGTGCATGCCCATTTAAATGTAATCACACTTATTAATAATATCACATTGTTGTGCGTAGATGGATCAGACGAAAAGAGAGAGGGGGATAACTCCACTGGAAAAGGGAAAAGGGGGGGACTTAAGTCCTAGTAAATATTTTAATTTTAATTTTATTTATGGAAAAGTGTAATTTATGGATAAATTATTTTATTCAAAGTTCACGGGGATAGAAACAAGGCACAAAGTGGATAAAGATAGTTTTAAATGTGACAAGTGTCGAGTTTAAGGCATGCAATATATATTTCTATCCTTAGTGTATTTTGGGGAGCTCACTCATTTTTATCCTATGTAGAAGGGGTCAAACTATCCAAAAACAATCTCACTATTACCTTATCTATAGAGAGAAGCTTGTAAGGGGGTTTTCTTTATTGTAACCAGAGTTTTGTTGTCAAAGATGTGGGTTTTCAGGCCCGCGAGTAGTCTCTCTAGGTGAGATATTTGCTACAAAAGAGGCGGGTTGTCATGTCTGTGAGCATTCTATCCAGGTGAGACTTTTACTAGAAATTGTTCCCTGGTGCACTAGGAATTAGTTACAAGGATCTGAGACTTCCTTTATGGAGTGTTGTTGGAACCATGGAAGGGAAGTGGGGCTGTCGGGGGACTGCTGAGCAGAGAAGGGGCACACTTCCTTTCAGTGTAATAGGTGCATGGGGAATGAGAGAATATAGACTAGATGCAGAAGTGACATCTTGGACTGATCAATTTTGTTAAGTAACAAACCTTAGCCTCGCATTAGGAACCCTTTTTCCTTGGTGGAGTTAAGACTCATCTCTGATGAGACCTGTTGTTGAAAGTATATGAGAAACAAAGTCTATGGATGGGAGGAATGTCTGATTTCTGCACGAACTTGGTGACTTTGCATAAAATATAATTGTATTTATGTGCTTGTCTCATTTAGTGTGTGCTTAATTATCTTTGTTTAATATGGGTTTAATTCTTTTATGTTGTTGCATATAAATAATTGTTGTTATTTTTTTAAATGTTGCTTGCACATGTAAGTGTGGTCTTGATATTCAATATTGGTAGTCTTACTTGCTGAGTATGACTATTGTTACTATTTATTTGTTTTGAATTAATATTATGACATAGGTCATGAGTCTTCAAGATGAGGTAAGAATGGTTGTGTGTGCAGGGAAGCAATCTGTGCGTAGGAGGAAAATCAGAATTGGCGTGTGACGCAAGAGTGGATTCCACGCACACTAGTGTTGTGTGTTCCGTATGCTTGTGCATGCAGTTATATTGTGTTACTTACGTTGTTTTTAAGTTTTGTAAAAGAAGAAAGTTAGTGTGGCATGACTCAACTTGGGGTTGTGCACATTAATTCAAGTAATACTGCGCAAAATAATTTTTAGAGTAGTATCTACATACTATTTTTTTTGGAGTAGCATTTTTTAGTAGTAAGTTGGGTACCATTACATTATGGAATCAAAAAGACAAAAGTTTAGATTGTGTGACGTGGCCAAGCCTAGGTGGATGGGGATGTTACATTGTGATGTTTGAGTTATTGGTTCAAGAATAGACTTGTACGAGCGAGAGGCCAACAAGAAGCATCAGAGCTCTAGTTTCAACACTAACCCTGCATGGGTGGAGTACCTACTTAAGGTTGAATTCACAGTGCTAAATGGCTGAATTTGTAATTACAACATGGCCATGGTGTGCATAAAATAAGAATGCGTAAGTCTGTGCATGAAATTCTAGACATAGCGTGGTGTGACACTAGAACTGTGTAGTAAACAATGGTGCAAGGTGTGCGCACTAAAATTTTAGGGCTTCAAGAAACAAATTTGTGGTGCATGTGCAATATTGATATGCGGTGTATATGTCAATTATTGACATGAAACATTGGTATTTATTGAACACCAGTGCATGCATGGGCTTCAGAAGAAAGGATTCTCACAAGATGGTGCATAGTTTTCATGAAGTATCTCATGAATTCATCTAACAAATCTTTTTTCCTGCATATTTTGTATAATTATCAACGATTAGAGAATGGCATAATCAATGCATAAGGTAAAAAATCATGGAATATGCGGAGAGGACTTATGCCCGTGATGATGAATTTTTGGATTTGTCGGTTTGGGTGCTAATGGTACTGAATCCAAGGAGGAGCATATAAACTTGGTAGAAACTATAAAGGGGCTACAAAAAGATGTCTAAATCTATAAAGTTGATAATGAAAGGCTTATGAAACCGAAGGAGCAACAAGATGACTTCAATGTCAAATTGAGGCAAAGCATAGACATAATAGAAAAGAAAATGTATAAGGAGAAAACAACAAGTAAGTCAAGAAGTCGGAGGCTCATGATGAGAAAGGAAGAGAAGCAAGAAGTGTTGGTAGGCATCAACCTAACTTGCCAAAGCATTCATTTAGGAAAGTGCGGAGTAGCTCGAGTCCATCTCTGGTCAGAAAGCATAAGAGAAGGACTGTGGTGGACGAGCTACGAGGATAAATGAATAATATCAATCCTCCTACCTTTGGCGATGAGCACAAGAAGGATTAAGATGTAGATACTTGGTTTCTGGGTATCAGGAATTACTTCCAGATGCATAATTATTTTGCTTAGGTACAAGGGAGAATTTACATCTATCGGCTAAAAGGAAACGCATCAATGTTGTGGGATCAATTCATGCAAGTGCAACACATTGATGATAAGAAACTTACTTGGATGGAGTTCAAGAGGTATTTCGAAAAGAAATACTTAACCAAGATGTACTATGACAAGAAAATGAAGGAATTTTTCAAACTCAATCTTGGGAGTATGACAATAGATGAGTATGAAATAACATTCTTAGAGCTGTTGAAATATATCGCATTCATCAAAGATGAACAAGTTAAAGCTCATAGGTACTTGAGTGGGTTGCCCTCATTTATCAGTGACAATGAAACCATAAGGCATGCTAAATGTATTTATGATTAGTAAAGTGGAAGTCCGACTTTCCAAAATGCTTGGTAAGACAAGATGAAAAGCAAGGTTGAACATAAAAAGCAGGGGACTAAGTCATCCTTTTTCAGAAATACTGCGCAAGGACAAACAACTCCCAAGGAGCCTAGAAGGATGGAGAAAGTGGGGAAAAATCCAAGGAAACAATCTATTCAATATTGGAGTTGTGGAAGAAAGAATATGTATACATTTTCCCTCAAAGAAGTGATAAAGTGAGGACTGTGTATAGTGTACAGAAAGCGATGTCAGTTGAGGACATGGGAGAAAATGTACTTATAATTTACACAATCGTGGATAACAAGAAAGATGAGTTTCGGTCACATATGATTTAAGTGGAAGGTAAAATTAATGACCAACACATTGCTATTTTAATTGATTCAGGAGCTAGTCATAATTATCTAGATCCTAAGATGGTGGAAAATTCTAATTTCAGAGAAGCAATCTTGGAAAATCTTGGTTGGTGCAGTTACTACAGGGGAAAAAAGGAAAATTAATGAGATGGTTAAGGCATGTCCAATGGAGATGAATGGAATATGAAAAAATGATGATTTGAATATCATACCTTTGGGCTCGTATGGTTGCCTCATTGGTATGGACTGGTTGGACCAACATCATGTTTCCTTGGACTATTAGAATAAGGAATTTTCTTTGTTGGATGAGACAGGCAGTTCAAGGAATTCCAAGGGTTGTAACCACCATAGAATTTTCAACCTTATAATTGAAGAAAACATACATGAAAGGATGTCAAGTATTTGCATTGCACATGGAGGAGACACCTAAGGATAAAGTACAAAATGTTGAAGACTGTGAAGTAATGAAATAATTTGAGGATGTCTTCAAAGAAATATTGATGATGCCAACAAAAGGAGATATTGATTTCTCTATAAATCTGGTGCCAGGAGAATCTCCCGTATATAAGACTCCTTATAGGATGAGTACACTAGAGGTGAAGGAGTTGCACATGCAAATTGAAGAGTTCCCAAAGAAGGGGCATATACACCCAAGTTTGTCACCTTGGGGTGCCCCAGTATTTTTCATGAAGAATAAAGATGGTATGTTGAGACTCTGTCTCGAATTTAGGCAGTTGAACAAGGTAACAATAAAGAACAAGTATCCTTTTCCAAGAATATATGATCTCTATGATTAGTTGAGAGGTGTGCAGATATTTTCAAAGATTGATCTCAGATCTGGATATCACGAGGTGAGAATTAAGGAATAGGATATCTTCTTACTAAAAGTAGAAGGAATATATTGAGATCCACTTTCCTCTCCTAGAAAAAATAATAAATTAATCATCTTCTACAAAGAAACAATATACTAATGTTCTCATCTTAACTATCTCCATGAGACAATTTCAATAATAATAAACCAATGAATTAATAAAGCACAACTTTTAAAAATAAACAATAAACTAACAAAGTCACTTGACTTCAAAATGTCCACAACCCAACAAGATTGATCCACCAATGAATAATAAAATGAAATAAGACCATCTATTAAGTGGATGCTTCTATGCAATCCACAACTTCTTGAAATTCAAAGCCCAAAACATGTATCATCTCCTTCATCAATGATTCCTTCATGCCAAGATGACTTATATTAAGACTTTAAGGATCCAGAACTTTGATCATTGTTTGTAGCAAATGAAGGCAAGAGAAGATGGCATATTGGATGTGCACTCATAGAAGCATGTACCAACGTCCTCAAAAGCATGTACCAACGTCCTCAAGTTAATCGATCTTGGATGAATTGTACATTGGCCCTTCATAACTTACTTTATGACCAAATGGAAATGTGAACAATGGCCGAATTAGCATAGAATTTTTTTAATTTAAAGGGGCTCCACATCGATCATCTCTTAATATATGAGCCATAGCCGTATGGCACCCTCCTCACATCGTTTACAAACAACTTTATCCACACCGTATCATAAAGTGAGTCATCGAATAAGATAAGGAAAGAGGTGACCCCTTTCAAAATATACTTTTCGTGGTCATGACTTCACCCGACAGTTGCATGAGTTGAATTGGTGATCAAGCTAATGTATAGGTAATAAAGGGGTTGGACCTCTTTATTAAAATAATGTAACCTTTAACTTTTCTTTAAGATATACATGGTCTCCATGGTCTCCATCATGGTTAAAGTGCAAAGCGAGTGGCCTCATTATTAAGATTTTAACTTTAACATATATTGTTTTCTCATGAAAAAGGAGTGGGACCTTTAACACAAATGTGCTCACTTATATATGTAGAGGTTTTGCACTATGATTTTCTCGTAAACCCGATGATCTTCGTAAACCCTATGGTCTTCGTAAACACTATCATATGCCAAATTTATAAAGGAGTTTTAAGTAATAAACTCACTCGTGAATGAGGATCACACCGTGTTTCTCTTTGGAACTATGATAGATTAGGATCACACCATGTTTTTCATTGGGTTCTTATTTAGGTGTTCCATAAATGAGATGCACAAGTGTTAGTTTAGACTAACCATGAATGCATAATTATGATTGATTCACTAAGGACATACCATATCACTAAAGAGCATACCACAATTATTCATCTAAGTATCAAGTAAAACCATGATGAGAGAATCAAGCATGAATACAATTTACCATATAAGTCACTTGTTGTCCCATACTACTAGTATTCAATCGGGCCAGAACCATCATACATGAACCAATGTGTAACATCGCATACAATAATATGATGAGGTAAGAGGATCCATAATCATCAAATTCCTTAATCAAATTACATCATATCCAAGAAAAAGAAGTGTATACCTCAAATCCATTAGCATTGTCATATATACCCTAAAATCATGTCATGTGATGAAAATCACAAGTTTATCTCTCATACAATATGAGGGAAAACAAATAGCTCCAACTTAGAGACATATACTCTTTAAAAGAGTACATAAGAACCTTGAAATATCTATCAATACTTATTGACAAGACTCTTCAAGAAAATGAAAAAAAACCATGTGGTTGGATGGACCCATATCACATCCCTAAACACCACATACAATCTGTCCATATACTCCATTACATAGCTCAAAATTGGTTTTACAAGAAATAAAATGCATAAGCCAACAATACCCAAAGAACATTAAATGGAATCTAATGCTCATAATAATGATAGATAGGTTATTTCTAGTACCCTACTCTACTTAACATGAAAATGAAAATTATGTATAATTATACAACCAATTGAGCCATGTGTTGATGTCATCAATGCCACAACCTCTTCCTTTATGTTTGGTCATTAACCAACACAAGGATATGTTCATCACTAAGTAAATATGAGATGGAAAATACATAATATGATGACTACAATATGGAATTACATCATAGGCATGGTAGCTAATAAAAAAAGTCTTTAAAATTTGGCAAAACCCATAGATGTTAAGTCAATCCCATGTTGAAGAGGGTTGATATAAGGTCTGGAAAATTCATATGGTAACCCCTCATGAATATTCAAAATGTCAATTGTGTCTCTCTTTAAAGACAAATATATATACAAAACATGATTCACACCTTAAGCAACAAAAGTGTAAGTGTGGTGGTTCCAATGAGTATAAATATGCAGTATAAATAAAAATTTCAAATCTAAGAAGAATTTTCTTCCCTAAGGTAGTGTGTATTTCTCAATGGTTTGAAATTACTACTACAAATTTGAAATTGAAAAATTTGTTGTCTCCAACAGTTTTTAACATTAAACACCCATTTTCCAGCATTAAACACTCATTTTCCAGCATTAAACACCCATTTTCCAGTCATACTTTCACATGAAAAATAACAAAAATATGAAGATAACAATGATTAGAGTATTTTTTACATTCAAAGTCTGGACATTTTTTATTTATTCATGACAAAAAAATGGGTAAAAATAATCTAAATCTTTAATGTCATAAGATAGTCTAAATGATGAAATAAATATGTCAAAGTAAAAAGGATAATAAAGTTGTTGTTTTTTTTTTTTTTTAATTTGGCATCAACTCATCCAGAACACATGGCTGCAACAATATAAACATATAGGATCTAAAACATCCTCATCATAACAACTTCATCAACAACTTATACTCCCTGTAAGGAATGGAAAACATCCTCATCATAACAACTTCATGGACAACATCAAGATCTACAATAGCTCCTCATCATAACAACTTCATGGACAACATCAAGATCTGCAATAGCTTTCATGAAGGATGAAGGATGTGACATGAAATATGGGTAAACTATACCCACAAAATTCTGGAATATGATCTTGCAAACCTCAAGCTTTCGCATCCTAAAAGTAAGGGAACCTCAAGCTGTTGAACCCTAAAAGTAAAGGAAGAAATCCAAAATAAAGATAAACCTGAGATAATTACACCGAAAGGTGTATACTTATTGGAGATGGGCACAGTTACTGATCTTTTAATCTTAAATTCTAATGGTTATGCATTGAAGATGCTGGTATATTCTTAGTCGTCCTCCAAAATCAATGGATCAGATTTATTGTTGATAATTTCTTTGCACTTATAAATGCATCGGTTACCTTGTTTACTTTTTAACATTTACCTAATCATATTAAGAAATTACTATAACATCATATGATTGCTAAGTTTAAATGATTAACTTTTGAAATCTTTCAAAATTTAATTATCTAAGTCAGTTAGAATTTCATTATCTAGCTGAGTTTTATTTTAAAATGATTTTTTTTTTTATCAACCGTAACTCTTTCGGCGCTCACCAGCCGCGAGTTAGCTGCTGTGCTAGTCTACATTGTTCTTTTTATTTTCCATTTTCCAGCTTCGATGTCATCAAGCCCAAGCGCTAATCCAACGTCTCACTGCTCCCTTCTACTTTGGCCCGCGACATTGCTTCAGATTCTTTAGTCTGTACGAACCCACGTACCCTCCTGGAAATAACCACGAAATCCACAAACTATCAGAATTATATCGAAACCCACAGACCTGATAGGAAACATAAGTTTCTAATATTCATGGTATCTTTCAACAACATTGTGTTTTGTCTGTAATTCCTCAACAATCAACTGTTGTTCCCTCAGTCACACTGTAATAAATTTTCTTGTGAAGTGCTCACGACAGCTTCAAAGATGCTTTGCGCTAAGATTTGGAGATATTTACAACATACCATGACTTGCATCGTCTGCTACTTTTACACAGAATTTATTACATTAAAAGAAGCTTCATGTCTTCCTGTATTTTTATTATAAAACATATCGTCCATTTTTTACTTCATCAATTTTGTTTTCATTATACCATTATGTGTCTATTTTAATTAAAAAATGTTACACTTCGCAGACTTGTTTTGATTGCCACCAGAATGAATATTTATTGTTGTTATATCATTTCCAAAAGGAGAGGCCAATTTATAATCCCCAATGTTTTAATTTTCCTCCAAAAATAAAATCTCTATCACCCCTCTCAATAATCCAACAAAAAGTATCCACTATATTTTATGTAGCCTATGAAACTGATGTAAATAATTTCTAACCTAATGAGATGTATATATCTTCTTGTGTGGACTAGAATATCCATATGCATGTGATCTTGTGATTCTATAAATATGAGATTCTAACCTAATGAGATGTATATATCTTCTTGTGTGGACTAGAATATCCATATGCATGTGATCTTGTGATTCTATAAATATGAGATTGTACATTATTATATTCTTCTTATCGTTAACATTGTAGTTAACGAAGTTATATATATATATATATATATATATATATATATATATANAATAATAATAATAATAATAATAATAATAATAATATTTGAATCAGTTTTCTTCATATATTATGTTAATGAGATAATGAAATGAATTAATTTTTGAAATTTGAAATTATGTTTATTAAGTTATGCTTACTATGTTGATACACTCAATTTTTTTTCATAAAATTAATTTTTGCTATTGTAGTTAACATTAATGTTAATTTTTTCTAGTGTAGTTAACATTAATGTATGATAAAATTAGTATGTATTAATGTAATTAGAATTAACTTACAAAGTATATCTAATTAAAATAAAATAAGGAAAAAATAAAAAATAAAAGGCATTAACTTACAAAGTACATCTAATTAAATTACAAAGTAAAGAAAACATAGAAATAAAAACATTAACTTACAAAGTACATCTAATTAACTTATTAACTTACAAAGTAAAGAAAACATAGAAATAAAAAAACATTAACTTACAAAGTACATTTAATTAAAATAAAATAAAAAAAACAATAAAAAATAATTAAGTAAAAAATATATTTTTAAATTATTATTATTATTTTAAATTCCAATAACCTTTTACTTACAAATCTTTATTTTTGAAATATGCTTTTTTTTTTTTTTTTTTTTACATCGTCCATTTACTTACAAATCTTTATTTGGGGACCCATGAAAATGTACTAACAAATATACAAATTGTCAGTTTTACCAATTACAATTCAAGGGGTTGGAATTACAATTCAAGGCCTTGGACGAGAAGATAGACATATTGGAAAAAAGGATGAAAGTAAGATGGCATATGAGGTTATTGGTATTTATTATCTTATCCTTTGATATTATTTTAAGTCATGTTAATTTATTTATTTTATTTTTTAATGAGGAAGAACATGGTTGGTAAAGACTTGGAGTCATTAACAATGAAGGAATTGGAACAACTTGAGAAGCAAATAGAGAAGAGCATAAGAAGGATTTGCGATAGAAAGGTAAATAAACTTTAATACAATTTTAGTATTTATTGTATTCTTTAATTGAAATATGATCAAAAGTTAATGATTATTTCATTATTTTTCGTTCTTTTTTAGATGAAACTATTTTGGTATTTATTGTATTCTTTAATTGAAATATGATCAAAAGTTAATGATTATTTCTCACTCATTATTTTTCATTCATTTTTTGTAGATGAAACTATTTTCACAAAGTTTTAAGTTATTACTAGAGAAGGTACATTCAAGATCTCTTTATTTTTTATTAATACAATTTTATTATTATAGAATTAAATATAATTTTGTTTTGTTAAAAAAATAAATTAAAATATAAATATTAATGATATTTATTGAGACATTAATAGTTCACTAAAAACATGTTTTTTTTTCCATAGATGAGGTGGTGAGGGTTGGGGTTGTGACACCTACCAAATGTCACCACCATTCAGATAGTGGTAACCACTGAACCCACTCATGTTCTCTGTTGGATACAGAAAACCTCAAATATATTTCCAAATAATTGTTGACCACTTCCATTTGGCCATTAGTTTAGGGCTGATAGGTTGTGTTAAGATGCAATTGGATGCGTTAGAGTCTGAATAATTCTTTCCATTAATTGCTGGTAAAAGTTGGATCTAGGTCATAAACAATAGAACAAGGCATTCCATGGAGTTTGAAGATATTATCCATAAAAAAATGAGCCACTGTGGATGTTGCGAATGGGTGTTGAAGACCACATAAATGAGCATTTTTGAAAATATGATCAACGACCACCATGATTATTGACTTATTTCCTGATTTGGGTAAGACAAAAATGAAATCCATAGAAATAATTTTCCAAATAGTAGGTGAAAGTGGAAGTGGTTGGAGTGTGCCCAGAGGTTTGATTGTCTCTCCCTTATTGTGTTGATAGGTATCACATTCGACCACAAAGTTGCATATGTCTTGTTTCATACCGTCACAGGATAAAGACCGTTTGACCCGTTCATAAGTTTTGGTAAAACCTAAATGACCTACATTAGGTGAAGCATGAAACCCAGAGAGAAGCATGGATTTTAGGGCCACTTGTTTTCTTAAATATAGGTGACCTTTATAGAAAAACTCGTCATTGTGCCAAGAGTACCCTAGAGAAACTTGGGGATCATGTTGCAGTTGTTGGATTAAGTTGGAAATTTTTGGGTATTGCAACCATTCACGACGAGAAACCATAAGCCATTCGGAGACAAGGAATGAGAGGGAAAATAGGCAACCTTATTGTTCATATTTCCTTGAAAGAGAATCATCCACCACAGTTTCTTTTCCCTTATTTTTGTTGGAAATAGCTTGATTATCCATTTTAGTTTGGAAGTGTTATCCCAATAGATAAGGGCGCAATAGATCCACTACATGAAAAATAGCCAACATTTCCTTTTCATAGATCGATTTCCCAAATGTCGCTCTGACAATTGTGTGTTGGTGAAAGCCAAAGGTCATCCATCTTGCATAAGGACTGCCTCGATTCCTCTACTTGATGCATCACATTCCAGATTAAAGGTCTTGGTGAAGTCATGTAGGGAACGTACATGATTAGTGCACATATCTTATTTCAAGGCTTGGAAAGATTGGTGAGTGACTCGAGTCCAAATAAAATAATTATTTTTAAGGAGAGTTGTTAGAGGAGCCACGGGTTTTCCATATATCTAAAGAAACTTGCGATAATAGACCATTAAACCTAGGAAACTGTGACATCCCCCCAAAAAAGAATAAAGGAAATAAAAATATTTTGAACATTTAAAATTGCTGGAAATTTATTTCCGTTTTTAGTAAATTCAAAATTGGAATTTTTTTTCCATTTATGGCAATTCCGAATTTCGAATTTTATAGTTGTAATAAATGATTTTGACTGTTGGGCAGAGATTTGATTTGTCCCAACTAGATATTGGACAATGACATTTGTTAAAAATAGAATATCTTATATTGACTGCAAGAAGACAAATGGAACAACCATGTTACAAGTAGCTGAACATGACTCCATGAGTGGGGAACCTGTTGGAACTATCCCTGGGCTGATTTCTACAAGTGGAAAATTAGTGATTTGGCAATTGGCAGCCCCTGAAAATCAGGGATTTAGGAAGCTGCGAAAATTCCCAATGAAGGGAAAAGACCTAGGCAAGTTACAAATAAGCATATGTGAGGAGGCAAGACACAACTAAGTATGCTAGAGGAAAGAGTCTAGTTTAACTTAACTTAAAAACGCCACGACCTCCAGTGGTCGTGCCTGGTTTGTGATCATGTCCCTGGCCGGAGAAAGGGATACCTGGAACTCCTGGTGGGTACCTCACAACAAGAGAAAAGTCCCACCATTAGTACAATGATACCCCTCTTCAAGAAAAGCTTTAAACAATAGGGTTGACAGAGAAAGTAATACTGCGAATCCAAGAAGACCAAACTTACTTAAACAGTACTTTGCACAACAATTATAAAGAATCTGAGAAAACACATTATATATATAGAGATACGAACAATCAACTTGCCAGGATGTATTCCAGAAATAATGTACCAGCAGACCATCACTTTATTACAAATAGAATGCATCAAACACAGAGGAAGATAGAATGATAAACCCTTTCGGTGCTACAGAGGGTTGCCTCCGAAACAATTGCCATTATCAGAGTTAAGTAAAAGATTCAGAAGAAATCCACGAACAGAGGGCGCATGGCCACCGCGGTGTAAAGTAAGGACTCTCGGTGTTAACCCCTACCCCGACCTACATTTTAATGACATGAGAAATCACACAAACCGTGTTCCTATTACATCAAGTAAAAACTATCTTTAACACACTTGTGAACTTTGTGGTTTCCTTGTTAAAAACTGAGGTTCGATAGTTCTATAGGGTCTTACCAGAAAGATGGCGGTTTCTATCAACTTCACCAACGCAGAGGCGACAACTCTCCCGTGTGCAACAATGCTCAGTGCAGAACCTCCCTTACGAAAAACACCAGAACGAAATGAGACTGCCAAAAACCTAGATGGACGATTCACCACCCTTAACCATTAGAATGTACAAGCCATATGCTAGGGCTTGGATGGCACATCAGGATTGGTAAGGACAGGGGGACGAGGCGTCGGGACTGAGGCAAAATTAATTTCCAGGTCAGAATCTTAACTGCCTTGACAGATACACCTACCTTCTTTAAAAGTGGAAGATACGTATAACCATGACTGTCCAGTGCACACGATCGATCGCTATACCTCAATATCTGAAGTACTCCTCTCGTTACACCAAGAGAACGAGAAGGGTCGTTAGTTAGTTACGTAGTGCGGGACGAGTAGGAAACTGTTTGTTATGACGGAAGCCCCAGTCGTATTTTAACCAAGATGTAACATTAGAGGGGAGTGCATGGTTACCCACCATTAGTTTCATCCTTAATAACTATAGTCACCCGAGTACGCCTTAATCCTAATTTCAAATCAGCCAGGTAAGAGTATAGGGGTTAATGTCAGATTTTTATTTGGTGCGTGCAAGGTCCACTCCAGCCCGACTCCCTTAATTAGGAGAGTGGAAAATACAACCTTTGCATTTGGGTAAATAAATTTAAATGTCAACATTTATATATATATTATGATATAGGAGTTTAGGAAAGGACCCTTTTGTCATTTGAAGCTTCTCGTTGTGTGAAAGTATTATGTTTAAGGGATACTCCAAGCCCAAAAGAGATGTAAGCACCCACTTTATGAAATATTTAAAGAATAATGTCACTAAGTTTTTTTTTTTTTTATGACAAATTAGAGGTTTATTACAGAAACCACTCAGAATTTTAAGAGTTTTAGGGAGAGGCCAATTATGCATAGTTTCAATTTTGTTAGGATCCACCCATACACTATCCTTTCCAACAATATGACCTAGGTACTCAACTTTGGAGACGCCAAAAAAACATTTATATTGTTTGAGGAAAAGTTTGTGCTTGGAGAGGAGATGGAGAACTTGATCTACATGGGTGATATGGGCTTGGAAAGTTTTACTATAGATGAGAATATAATCAAATAAGACTAACACAAGGTGACATACAAAAGGATGAAAGACATGATTCATGAGACTTTGAAAAGTGAATGGGGCATTATAGAGATCAAACGACATGGAAAAGAACTCATAGTGGTCATCATGAGTGCGAAATGTAGTCTTGGGAATGTCTTCCTCTTTCATACATATCTGGTGGTAGCCAAAACAGAGGTCAAGTTTGGTAAAGTATTAATCCCCACTGAGTTCATCCAAAAGGTCATGTACGACATTAATGGGAAATTTGTCCTTGATGGTAAGTTTGTTGAGGGCCAGAAATCTAGGACACATTCGCAAAGTTTCGTCCTTCTTTAGGACCATGACAATAGGGGAAGAATAGGGGATAGTACTGGGATGGATAACACCCACTTCTAGCAATTCTTAGACAATTTTCTCAATTTCATTTTTTCGAGGAAAGGGATGGAAATAAGGGCGCACATTGGGAGGAAGACTTCCCAGAATTAAAGGAATGGAATGGTGATGGTCGTCGTGTGAGGGGGGAAGGCCCTAGGGATTTTGGAAAATAATATGATGTTGGCAAATGATAGATTGAAGGTGAGGGTGCATAGAGGGATTCTCAACTGCTTGAATGGAATGGAGTTGGGAAATGATTCTAAAATGGCCTTTTTTGAGTAAGTTTTCAATGTGGTGGGAATTGATGATCTTCGAAGAACATACTCTAATGCCTTGCAATTTCATAATCATATCCTTAAAATCCATGGTTATCGGGCATAGAGTGCATATCCACTCAAAACTAAGCATAATGTCATAACCACCCATGTCAATAGAAAATCTATGAAATTTCAAGTTATACTGACCAATTTATAGGCACACATTTTAACAAGCTCCACACATTTCATGGAACCACGATTGAAAATCATGATTTTAAATTTTTTTCGACATGAATATAACAATTGATTTCTTGAGAAAGGCAATGATGAATGAAATTATGAGTGTTGACACTGTCAACTAAGATGATGACTTTCCTCTACTTAATGTAACCAATCCATTTGAAGGTTTAGGGAGAAGAAAAAATAGTGAGAGCATTCAACAAAATCAATGGTTAAACTTCAGGAGGATCACAGGGAAGCATAAGATCATCTACTTGGGGTAGTGCTACTTCAAGTGAAACCTCAACATCATCATCAGAAACATCCTCTAGAGAGTTAGGCTAGAGAGTTGTTCCTGGATGTCGTCCATTTTTGCATGAATGACAATAATGTCATTATTCTGTTTTTGATTAGTTTCATCTTGGCAAGTGGGGGACATGGGTGGGTCCATGAAAAAAAATGCAGGTAAGTGATATATTCCACTATGATCAATGAAATGAGAGGAAAAAAATGGGATAAATGTCAAATAAATGTGTCGGGAAGGGGTTGGGTTCATGGGAAAAAAGGATTGAAAATGATAGGTACCACTGTGATCAGAAAGAGGAGAGGAATACAATGGGATAGGTCTCAAATAATGGTGTAGGCAGGACCCAAACTCCTTCCACACTTTTTATTTTTATTTTTTACTCTTGCAGAGTTATACTTTGATCTGAATAATACTATAGTGTCAAAATATACCAATTCTTAATAGGAAAAATGTGTAGTAAATTTGCAACTAGAATACAAGAGGTAAGGTTGCGCGGCTAGACTGTACGGTCATGGTGGCACAGAGATGGGTAGAAGACCCACACCCTAGAGGTTATCTTGCACTATATTGAAGACATTCAACATGGAGGTTATTGGAGGACACTCAAAGATGATGCACAGCCTTCTCCTCTTTGAATACCACCCCTTGCACCATGGACAACGACCTTTTAGGTGATGACATCATGCTAGGGTTTGATGGAGATGATGTGGTTTGTTTTCACTTGGATGTCAGTGATGACTTTTAGGGAATGTAGAATGATTCCACATCATTTTCACCTCAGACGATTACACATGGCCTTGGAGAGGCCCTCCTATCCCATTGAGGGCATGATGTCTCCACACATGTGGCCATTTTTGTATTATTTTTTCATATTTATCATTTGTAAAGGAAAATATGAGGGGTTGGCCCCACTTAAGAAGGCATGAATTTTCATTTTGTTAATTTTTCAGTTCCACGATTTTGCTTATAAATAAGGCTATCACTCCATTCATTTTCATCGTCACTTCCTCTAACAATTGTGGGAGTGCAACTCTAAAAATAATCAGTATTTCTCTCTCTTGTTCTCTTGATCTCATGCACTATCTTGGAGAAGGATATTTTGTGTATGTGTTTTCTTTCTTGGGTGATTAATTTATGAAACCAGGGTTTTGGATGGTCTAAAAACTTTGAGAGGTAAGTAATTTATACAATTTCATGTTTTTTTCTAATGTTTAAGGTGTTAATTACTATCTCGTTGCAAATTTATTTGTCTTGTTGAAACCCAAGTGAGGAGACATAAGTGATTCTCTCCAAAAAAAATTATTGTCCAAATTTTGTGAAAGAATCCTTTTCTAGGGTTAGGAACCTAAGGCACAAAAGTGTTTTCACTTTGGGGTTTTAACCTTAGTCATTAACCCTTGAGGCACTAGAATAAGAAGAGTGAAAACGACACGTAGGTCCCAAGAATGTTTTCACCCTAGGAACCATTTTCTTCAAGGTCTAGTCCTAAGTCCCAAGAGCTTTTCACCTTAGGGTTTATACCTAATCCTTCTCATTCTTCTAGATCAATATTCAATGTTGTGCATGTTTGAATTCATACTCCCTAGAGGAGAATGACACTAGTTTAGAGTTGTTATTGTGGTGAAATTATTATTTAAAATCAATATTCTCTCTCTCTCTCTCTCTCTCTCTCTCAAACATCCTAGTAACTTTCCTAACCCTAATTCTAGAAAACAAACATTATTTGATGTTGTTGTTACAAAATTTTGCTATAGCCACTGAAATTTACATTTATTTGTTGCATACACACTTGGAAAAGTGTCTTAATCTACTAAAACAAATTGTCTAGCAATTGGATAATATTGTACATATTGAAGGCTTAATTTTCATGATAATTTTCTACATTTCAATGTGTTATTTCTTGATATTATTGGAAAACATTAGTTGTTGTTGTACACTTATTTTACTACTATAATTTGCAACAACCATACAATTTATTGATCAGATAGTATCTAAGGGGTCATTATTGATCTATATAACTTGGCAATTGTCTATATTATGCTGCAAATATTTTATTATCTCGTACAGGTGAAACGATTACCCTGTTGTCTTCCATTTCCTCTCCTAGACCTATACCTAACCATCGGGTGGCCAAGATAGGGGGTTGTAGGATTGGATAATCTTGCTATATGATACCTTGAAATCCCCATGGAATCCTCCCTTGTGGTGGACCTGCTTCCATCACTAAAACAATGGATTTATCTACTTAGATGACAATGATAGATTCTTCCAATTGTTACACGAGATTGGGATATTGTGGTGGGATTTGCACAAGTAAAAATCATTTAATAACATTTTTTCACCATTTCCGTGGAGGATTGATTCATTCTCCCTAAGACATCCTTTTGATAAGCTTACCCCAAAGCCTTTCATCTTTCTTTCCTTGCATTTGCATTTTCTTTCCTTGTATTTGCAACTTGCTTTCCTTTCATTTGCATCTTGATTTATCATATTAGTTTAGATGCATTTCATATTTCATTTTTCTCTACTTGCATTTTGATTTCATGCTTAATTTACAAATTTTGAAAGAAATGCTAAAATGTTATTTTCTATATTAGTTTCCATTTGGATTTTGATGTATATGGATGAAGGGTGATACAACCACCCTATATTTTATGGTTTCTTGTTCTAGTGTAGGCACATGTCTATGAGGAGATGTTGTGGTTCTCCTTCACTTTATGGAGAGCACATGTCCCCAAGTAGGAGCCAAAAGTTATCCCCATTTTGTGGGATAACTAAGGAGATGATATCTTGATGCCCTTAGGTTGCATATTTAGAATTCTGAGAGATCACATGAATAGTAGTGTCCATTTGCACATACATAATCCCACTCTATCACCACATTCTGATCCATTATCAGTGGTTCCACCACACTAGCTAGCTTCTGGAAGGAAGATGGGTCTTTCTCCATGCCATACAAGTTAGGTGTTGTGGCAGGTAATCACTCTAATATGTGAGGCATTAAAACATGTTGTATTTACGCTTCTTTTGATTATAGAATGCGTGCTTGAAAATTATTATTTTGACCTTGTTTCATCTTGGTAAGTGTCATAGACTTCCTAGTAAGTGGCCAACCTTTGGGGAAGGTTTTCGAGTGGGGATCCCTTAAGCGGTTATCATACCGTTCCTGACCATACTTACCACTTTCCGCTCATTTCAATCCCATCATATTGTCCTCTTCTAGGCCCTTTGACTTTAGTGACCAAAGAATGGAATGTACTTCATTTCATGGGAATAAGGGGTTGAAGGCCCAGAGGGATTGTTGTTGGCTAAAAAGATAAAATCCTAAATATATACCTTCCATATGCTTCACCTAGGGATCTCTGAGAAAGAAATGAAACGATTCTCTATAATAACTGGGGAACCTACAAAACTAAGTGATAATGAATGCTTAATGGGTTAGTTGGAAGATGGGAGGTCTCATCACAAGACGTCGTATAATGATCATGAGTATTTAGCGGTATGACATTACCATCATCTGGTCACTAAGCTTAGGTAGTGGCTCTTAGTTGCACAACTGAGATAAAAGGGGTCTCATCATGAGCCAACCTTCTCATTTTCGTGAGGTGTTCGTGAATGACATTGTCGTTATTTAGACACCAAGCTAGGAAATCAGCCTTCAATTTGTTCCTTAAAACATGAAATAAATACATAATTTCAAGAAGATGGGCTTGGAAAAAGTGCATCTCAAATGAAGGTACCACACACCCTCTACAAAGGCACCCATAAATGAGATAATATGATCCCTTTTATGTCATGAAAATCATCAACCTATGAAGTCTAAACCCCTTCCACGTCATAATACACTACATGACCTTGAAATTCCATCCTTGAGAGCATCCCCTACTTGAGGGATTTGGTCTACCCAATAGGACTTTTATGACACCCTTCCCATACTTAGACTTGGTCAATAGTATAGGGTTTTTGAGCATTTGTTTAATTTGATGAGGTAGTTTTGATGCACATGTTTAGGTTCCTTTCTTATTATATGTCATTTACACTTTTCATGATATCTTTGACTTAATGTCTTTGGAGGGCGTACCCTTTTGTTTTTTAGGACTTTTCTTGGTGGCCACTTTTTGGAGAACAAGCCTAGCTTGGGTTTCCATGGGACAAGGAACCCACAGGTTGGATGTTTTAGGCTCGCACACTGGATCATAGAGACATCCTTTGGAGTCTTACATGGCATCATGGAGGATATTATCCAGCCCCTAGTACCCAAACGACTTTCCTAGGAGAGAAAAACATCATCTTTTGAGGGTCGATGTCATGCTTGAGGGCGTTTGATGGTGATTGTGTTATTGCACACTGACACTTGGCATATTTTAACCAGAGGAGACATGGATTGACACTAGAAAGAAGATATTAAAAATATGTGGGTGTAAATTGAATGGTGCAATAGGGTGATGGTTGGAAAACAGGGCTTAAAATACTTTTTGAAATCCCATTTTCATTGTGTAGTTACAACGATTATCTCGGTGGAGCTAATCCAATGTTTATATCTTTTTTGTGTTTGTGTGGTCATGGTAAAGTGTGCATGTTCTCCCTGGATGGGGTGCTACCAGGTACAACGCTTGGATAGTTCACGGGGAGGCTACCTGGCCAAATGACCAACCATTTGGCGCCTGATTAGACTCACCCCATTCCCTTATACATCACCTCAAGGTTTAAACGAAGTCGTCGCCACCCTCCAGAACACACTTGCGGCCAGCCTACCACATGATCTAGAAGCTTCGCAACGTGAGAAATTTCATGGCGCCATGCAGGTTGCCTCAACAGAACATCCTCTTCTCAACTATGGCACCCCTACAACCAAGCTTGGGCGTGTTCTTCCTCACTTTCTCCTCTGTGTTTTCCTTCACCAACCTTCCCTGGTTCCAATTCTCCTCCTTCCCTTCTAGAGAGTTATGCACTTGGCCTTATGGACCTCACGCTGGTGCCTCACCCTTCTGCCTCTCCTCTATATTTTCCATCTCAGTCCGACGACAGCCTTCACAATTCCTCATCTGAGAGGTAAATCCAAGAGAGGGGCAACCTCGTATGCAGCCACGGGGAAGGAGGTGCCCAATTCTGACCCTCCACCTGAAAACAAAGTTATCCCGACCTTGGCTCCTACCCTAGCTCCCACTCTTGCAGAACCTCTTAGAGAGGTCACCCCAGACCTTTCACCGCTATCAAACCCCTACGGTTGTCGAGTAGAATGGTTTGAAACCCTTGGTAATTCCCTGGGCTATGTGCCTCCCCCCCTTGCCCTCCTCTTCTCCCACCTCCTCCACCCTCTCCCCCCCACCACCGGGTTGACGCTACCTTCGCTCCCTCACCCCTTCCTTCCTCCTCTTCTGACACACTGCTTCCCCTCCCACTCTACTCTTCATGTGACATGTGCTCCGATCAAGAAGCGATCATGGCTTCACTGTGCAACCACATGAGGGGACATGAGGAAGTCAAGTCTGCACTTCTGGAACTACAGAAGAAGTAAGTTGAAAGATGGAGCTGGGTGGATATTTTGATGTACTTTCTACAAGACCTACGACAAGCAATAGTTGATCGAGACAGGGGAAAATCGAAGAAAACCCAGGCCTTCGCGGGACCAAGGCTCGATCTAGGTTTTTAGTGTTCTCTTGTTTTAGGTTTTTAGCGTATGCTTTTTTCTAGCTAGCCATGGCAAGACAACCTGCTCTGTTTAGTTTACCTCTCAACACTTCGCCCTGCGTGGCATTGTAGTTTTTTTTCATGTCTCACTCTGGTTTTTGGGCAAGTGCCACTCTGATTTTGGGACAAGTGGCAGCAGTGGTTTCCTAGATGAGCATTTTTGCCATGCATGTCTAAAATCCACACACACTATGTAATTTTTCCAAAAAAGCTCTAATACAAACACTAATTTAAAAAAAAAAAAAAAAAAAGTGTGCATGTTTTGGATGCAAATATGGGATCTTATATTGATTAGGTGGAAAACAAAAAAAACCCAAATGATTAATAATTATTTAATGAAATGGAAAGTATCAAATATTTGAGTGCGACATGATTACCTAGAATAGTGGACAATTGACAATGGGAAAAATATTGTTTGAAATATGAAATATGGCCTCTTTGATCATTTATTACAATTGAGATAATTTTTTAATGTTGTTTTCTTTCATTCCCGTACTTCAATAATATTTTGAAAAATGTAAAATTTGTAGTTTAAAACCTATGTTTCCTTTTATAAAGAAAATACACCCTTTTAACACCCTTTTAACCTTTTGGGATTTTTTTTGGTAAAATAAAGACCTTTTTTATTCAAAAGAGCATTTTGTTCATGCGATAAGTCATGTCACGAGAATTTTTCAAATTGATCAATGCTCTTGTTGTATCGTACCCTAACAAATTTTTAAAAATACAAGGTCTTGCAACTCCAAAAATTTTTAAGGTTACAACAACTCACAGTTTTTAAGTCTTTTGAATTAGCGATGTGTTTTATCTTCAAAAGCTTTTGAGGCCATGACACATCGCCACTCAAAAAACTCTCGATCGTGCGATATGTTGCAACTTTGAAAAACTTCAAAGTTTTGATATATCATGAACTTAAGAGTTTTGAATTTGTAAACACAAATATTTATTTTTTGAAATGCATTGTATCCAAGAATTAGAAAAGTTGGGACTTTGCATTGTATCAAAATGAAGATCATTTTGGTTGCAATGTGTCATGAGTGTCAAAGTTTTTTTCAACTTGATAAGGGTCGTGACATAGTGTAATCTAGCAAATTTAAAAGTTGTGACACCTAGAACATATGAATTTGATCCAAATAAATATTCTAGAAAAAAAGGGTAATTCTAGAGATAAGAGAGAAACTCAAAAGTTGATGGGATCCTAAAAGCGATAGAGACTGATTCAATGTGAAAAATTCTCCGTGTAATGATATGAGAGATGGAAATAATGGTTTTATTTGATTTACAACATAAAAAGGGAGGGGTCCGAACCCTTTTTTCATAAGTCACATGCCATTTAAGAAAAAAAGTTAAGGGGTAGTTGTTTCTTGCTCAAAAAAACCCTTAAGGTATGGTAACACCATCAAATTCTACTTATTAAAGTAATCACTCCACAAGTCGTGCTTGCTACAAGAATCAACACTAACATATCTCAATAGAATGTTATTCATGCCTATTTATACATTCTCATGAGTATTCCTAGGGGCCTATGCCAACTACCCTTTGTTATTATATTATTTCCTCTAACTACCTAGTGGGCCTATTTATTACCCACCAACTCCCAAGTGGTCCTATTCAATGATTATGGAAACATTAAATTCATTATCGCCTTGGATACCTCCCTAGGCATCCCATGTTATCCTCTGTAAGTACATTACATTCCATCCTCTTTGACATTTTCCATCCCCCCAAAATGGGAAGAAGCTATATAATATGACCTGCTAATCAATGTAGTCAATTGATTAAACCATGCATGAGCATCCATCCATCCTAATGAAATGTGGAAATCATATCTAACTATGTCCTTTGATCCTCGATCTTATTTCTCATTGCTAATTGGGTTCCATGTTCTCACTTTAGTACTCTGAGATCTCCATGCATTATTTTTTTCATCCATGTGCCTCCATGTTCATCCATTACAATTTTTTTAATTCTCATTCCCTTGCCTTGATGAGTATTGTTTCTCCAAGTGGTTTGGGTGGTGATATGAAAAAAACACCTGTGCATTCTTCTTTCTTGGACTCTTCAACATGTGTTCCTTTGAGTAATTTAATTCCTTAAATTCCTCTTCCATTTCATGCTAGTTATAGGGATTTTATTCAAGTTATCCTATAGGATATTCTTCTTGTTCAAACTTGGAATCTTTATCTAATGTGTCATTAAGTACTACAATTAGTTCCCTTGTAAGGACTTATTTAGGTGCTTCCTTTGGCCCTTCACGCTTAGTAAGAGGAATATCCTACAATGTAATTTTCTTTTTCTTCTACCAAATATTCAAAAACTTCTTTTGCACATTAATATTAATTGTACCAACTAATTCCATCGAAGGATATCCCAAAACAATATCCACATGATCCATATATATAGCATACAAATATGAATAAAAAACAAATTTATCCATGTTAATATTCAAATCTTAAAAAAAAATGAATATTCCCGCCCTCAACGTATGTGCTTTGAATATGTTTTTTTGGAGCATGGAATATTTTTTCCAAGTTAAGATCGATGAAATTATATTTTCTACCAATATTTATACAAATAATAGCATTTTTTGTTGGTTGTGGAGCCTGATTATCTTCCTGATTTAGAGGTCCTTGCTTTCAGTCGTGTTTATACCCCATGAAGTATTTACACCCTAGAAGTATGTACACTCTTCCACGCGGGGGAGTGCAAAGGGGGGGTACCCCCTCTACGGGGTCCGAGGGGGCTATCCCCCCGGCTGGGGGGTCTAGGGGCAAGCGGGGCCCTGAAGGAAAATTGCCTTGTAAAAGTATATTGTAATTTCATTGTAAATCTGGACCGTTCATTATATGGTCGCAGATCTAACGGTAGAGATTATGTTAGGGTTTTTTTCCCTAGAAGGCAACCCTCTTTTATGAGGGAAATGTATTGCGGCTATGGGTGATGGTGAATATTGTATTATGAGAGAGGAGACTGTGAGAGAAAGAAGAGTAAGCGTAGAGAAGAGGGAAGTTTCCTTGGTTTTTTTGTGGGTTGTATCCCTTCATTTCTTTGGATAATAATAAAGGAAGGGCGTGACAATTTCTCAATTGGGCGTACCTGCTGGGTGAACCACGTAAATCTGTTTTTCTCTTGTATTGTGTGTCTTCGTGTTTTTGTTGCATTTGTTTTTTATTTTATTGCTCAGCGATATATTTTTCTAACAAGCGAGGTATCGAGTAAGGTAACTACTTGAGGAAAAGAGGGTTCCACAGTTGAGTGGGAACAATGTTGGAATCTAGGAGGTTTAGGGTTGAGAAATTTAGCAGCCAAAACTTCTGGGATTATGGAAGAATATGCAGATGGAGACTATTTATATTAGAAAGATCTATTCTACATTTGAGTGGAGTAGCAAAGAAGCCCGTGGCCATGAAGGACGAAGAAAGAGAATGGGAGATTCTTGTGAGAAGAGCTCTAGGAGCGATACGGTTGGTATGGCTCCGGTGGCTTTCAATATTTAGAAAAGACAACGAAGGGTTTTGATGGATGCATTGGCCAAAATTGTATGAAAAAACCCTAGTCGAATAAGGTATTTCTAATGAAGAGATTATTTAATATGAAAGATGTAGGAAAGATTGGGTCACATTTGAGATCATTTAAATGAATTTATCTGGTTACCAATCAAACTAAGTTACATGAGGACTTTGATGATGAGGTTAGAACTCTTCTAATCTTGTTCTAGATTTACTTGAAGAAGTTTAGGAATTGTTGAGTCATGGATGTAACTATGTCTCTGGTTCAAAATACTTTAAAATTTGATGATATTTTGGTGGTGTTATCCTTAGTGAGGAAATGTGAAGAAACACAGGTGAGACATCAGGAAATGGATTGAACATGGAGAACAAGGGAAAAAAGGATGAGGAAAGACTCAGGAAATTCTAGGAAGGGCAGATCAAATCTAGACTTGGAAAGATAGAGTTTGGGAATTGTGGGAAGAAAGGACATTTGAAGAAATACTGAGAGCTCCAAAACAAAAGAGATGGGCGAATCAGGAAGCAAATGTAACAAATGTTGTGTTACAAGATGCTTTGAATATTTATGTAGATAATGTTTTTGAGTCTTGGGTAGTAGATTAGGGAGCTTCACTTCATACCACACCCAGAGGCATTTTCTAGATTATGTTCAAAATTGGTTTGGGCTGGGGTTCATTTGGTGGTGGTAAATAATACAAAATTGTTGGAATGGAAAGGTAAAAATAAAACAAATGGAAACCAATGGTTGTTGAAAGAATTCCAAACATGTTCTAGATTTAAGCAAAATCTGATTTCTTGAGGAGAGTTGTAGAGTGAAAGGTTGTATATATTCATATTCTGAGATAAGGCATTGGAAGGTCATCAAAGGATCATTGAGTGATAGTGAAAAGGAGAGTGGGTAGGAACATTGTATTTATGTATTGGTAATACGACTCTTCTATATATTTATCTTCTGAGGTGGATACAACACTATGGCATCATAGGCCGGCACACATGAGTGAGAAGGGTATCACGAGATCCTTCATAAAAGAATTTGTTGCTAGATCTTAAACAAATTGATTTGGACTTCTGTAAACATTATGTTATGGAAAACAAAGGAATTGATTTCTCAGGTTGGAAAGAAAGAAAAGAAGAATAGAAAGGTTAAGAGCTTGTGCATCTGGATGTATGGGGACCCATTTCGGGTATCATCTCTTGGTGGCTCTCATTATTATGTTACTTTTATTGATGATACAGCTAGGTTTATTGCATTCGTTACTTTTATTGATGATGCAACTAGAAAAACTTGGGTTTATTGCATTCGACAAAAATATGATGTTTTTGATACTTTTAAGAAATGGAAAGCTTTAGTTGAGAATGAGACAGGAAAAAGTTTGAAGTGTCTCAGATCAGACAATGGAGGTGAATACTGCAGCAAGGAGTTTGATGATTACTGTTCATACCATGGGATTCGTAGAGAGAAGACAGTTCCATGAACACCACAAGAAATGGTGTGTCAGAAAGGATGAACAGCACAATCATGGAGCGTGCAAGGAGTATGAGATTGCATGCCGGTTTGCCCTTACAGTTCTGGGCAGATGTTGTAGATGTTGTTGTTTACTTAATAAACACAGGACCTTCAAGCTCTTTGGATGGTATAATTCCAGAGGAGGAATGGACAAGAAAAAACGTAAACTATTCTTTTTTGAAAATTTTTGGTTGTGAAGCATTTGTCCATATTGATAAAGAAAATAGAACAAAGCTTGAGGCAAAATCCAAGAAGTGTACGTGACCTTCGCGAACCAATATACATATCTCTTTCCTTTTCTTGTGTAAACTCAATAGCACCTTGATATTCTTGTTGAACTTCAACAATGTTTGTTTCTTCAGATTCATTTGGCATATTTTGTGGCCAATGAAATGGAGTCCTCAACGTTGTATCTTCATTTGTTGATATTGAAATTATATTGCTTTGAGGATTAAAAAAGACTACCACCAAACAAAATCATCAACATCAAAGTACTCATATGTATCCTTAATGGAATTTTTTATTTCTTCGAGGCCTTCAGAATAATCTATATCTCGATCATGCCTTCGTGCATTATGGATTTTAACAACTGATTGTAAAAATAATAACTTTGATGAAAATATTGGACGATCTGGAATGAAC
The DNA here is from genome assembly GCA_010110895.2 of Picea sitchensis. Lineage (NCBI taxonomy): Eukaryota > Viridiplantae > Streptophyta > Pinopsida > Pinales > Pinaceae > Picea > Picea sitchensis. The sequence goes on from SNQJ01S0012558.1 coordinate 376,019, forward strand.
TTAAAAAATGATAAACCTGATGAAGGCCCCTATTCTATAGTACTTGAATACTGTTTTCCCCATATAAGTATTTTCCCATCAATTTTTTTGAAACAAAATTAATGTTGGAAGATAATGTCATTAAGTTTCTCAATACATTTTTCTTCATGATGAGATCCCTGAATAAATCTTCACATGGCAACATTTTCTTCTAATATATGAAAAGCAAGCTCTAAAATGTATGCTTTCTTAATACATTCAATCATTGATGGTAGACTTCCAACATTTTTACTCTTCAATGTTACTAAAAAATGACTGAACAGTTGATCAATATGATCACGAGTGTGTCCAACAAGATGGAAACCAAATTTCACCTTTTTAAATATTCCCATTTGAGCAAGCATGCTTAGATATCCAAAAAAAAAATGATTTTTATTTTCACGACTAGTGTCGTCCAACTATAGATAAAGAACCTGAGGAAGATTTCCATACCAGTTAGTGAGCACATGATGAATTATGGTAATGGTAATATTTTCATCATTATGAATATTTGGAGCTATGAAGTAAACCCTTGGACACATTTTTCCATTGAAAACCATTCAACCAACCAAGTGAAATTGAATGACATTTTCTTCCTGTAAATTTTTGGGTGTACGAACAAAATGTGGTAGAAGTTTTTTCTTCTAGTCCATGCCATCAATTATTATACCTAAATAATTGTTTGGAGCATCATAACACTTCTTTTGATGTTTGTACAACTTTTTTCTTTAACTTGATTGTTGATTCCAATGTTCTTGAAGTGATTTGACTATGGAATCTACACATGACATAAAATGAAAATATTGATCATATGTTTTCATAGTTGATAACTATTCAATTTAAAAAAAACAAAATAGTAAATACATACCTCTTTATGCCCCTTCATATTTATCTCTTCTTGATTCAAGAGTACTACATATACTACAAATCCCCATCCTTGACTTCTTAGGAATACCGGCATTGTTGAATTATTTCTTCCATATTCTAGTAAAATATGCATATGTATTAAAATTACCATTCCTTCAACACCTTCAACATATCTTTTATACAAATTGTAGATTTCACTCCTTCAAATTATCTGGAATATGTATTGTGTCTCTATCTGGTATACACTCTCCATGTTTGGAAAATAAATCACGCATACATGATAATGTAGTGTTTTTGAATGGCCCACTTTCTCATCCATGATGTACTTTTGAATAAAATTATGGATCTTTTTCTGACCTTGCATGGATTCTATACAGATGAATATTACCAATTGAGTGAATTTTTTTGAAAGCCTTTCTGCAAAGTCAAATATTCCCAATGCGATAATCATATCCTTTATTGGTGGATATCATGAACTCCATCAAATATGAATTTTACATGCTCTTATTCATTGAAAAATATGTCTTCCTTTTATTCAAGGCATACATGTAGTCCATGCTTTTCAAACAATTATTTTGACAACATTCACTTGAAATCAATTCACTTATGGAAATTGATTTAGTGAGAAATTATTCCCTAGACCTTGTATAACTAGAATGATTTGGATTGATATAAAAGATTCTAATCCTGGTCCTAGACACAATGTTTCTTTTCAATGTATCCACTATTTCATCATCGTCACTAGAAGGATTTTCCTTATCACCATAAGGAGTATCAAGCAAAACATTATCAAGAGACTGAGCGAGAGAATGTTGATCACCTTTATTTGTTGCAACTGAATGATTGATAAAATCATCATCAAAATAATCATTTGGAGGAAAATCATCATCAACATGTTGTCCACCACTGACATAATCATATTCATTGCTTTCAAAATCCCCACTTGAGTGAAAATTTTCACCATCTTGCTTAGTGCCTTGAAAACCTTCATCAGTATCTTGAAAATACCCACTTTGAGGAAAATTAACATCAACATTGTTTCTTTTTAATTTATCACTTGCGAAAGAGTGTCCACCAATGGTGTAATCATCTTCACTACTTTGAAAATTGCCACTTAAGAGATATTCATCATCATCCTCATTACTAGCTTGAAAATCCTCACTTGGAGGAAAATATTCATTATCCTCATCGATACCTTGAAAATCACCACTTGGAGGGAAATCATTAGCACCAACATTTCTTTTTTTAAATTCCTCATTGAAGAAAGTCTGTCCAACGTTTCCATAATCGTCATCGTTACTTTTAAAATTCCCACTTGGGGGGGATTCTTCATCATCCTCATTCGTTCCTTAGAAATCCTCACTTGGAGGAAAATCTTCATCAGTACCTTCAAAATCCTCACTTGGAGGAAATTCATCATCACCAACATTGTTTTTGTTAAATTCCCCACTTGGGAAAAAGTGTCCACCATTGCCATAATCATCTTCACTGCTTTAAAATTTCCACTTGAGGGAATTTGTTCATCATTTTCATTGGTTCCTTAGAAATCTTCATCAGTACCTTGAAACTCCTCACTTGGAGGAAAATTTTCATCCCAATCATTTAAACGTTGATCATAGTCTCCACTTTGACCTACATTTTGATTATTTTCATTACTATTAAACTACTGACTAGATTTATCATCATCATATTCCTCCTCTTCATCATCGGTGCCTTCAAAGTACTCTTATTTAGGACTTTCACGAGGAACATTTTGAATAAAATTGCTTTCACGATGATCAAAATTATGACTAGCTAAAAATACGATGCCTCATTTTCATTACAAACATTCCTATCGCATTTCCTAGTCCCAACAAAAGAAGTATGTGAACAATTTGTTGATGTCTTAGAAATAAAATATTCTTTACCTGACGAAGACATCCCTTCTCTATGAGAACATAGAATGATATAAATTCTCACCCTCCCTATGAAATTATTATAAGATGCATAATGATCTTTTCCCTCTAAATCCCCCCCCCAAAAAAAAAATATAATTTCCCTCCAAAATTCCCCCCCAATTTTTTCACTTATTTTCCCTTAAAAATAAAAAACAAATTTTACTCTTTTATTTAGTTATTTACATGTTAAATACAATATTTATCATGTTTATTATTTATCCCACATTTATTAAACAAATTGATGATCCATATAATTTTAGGTATATATGTAAACAATATACCTAACTTTTATTCATCCCACATTCGTTATACTAACAATAATTTATATCATTTGTGTTATATATACACAATCTTGTTTTATCTTTTTACATTGTGTTATATCTTGGGCAACATTTGTTAAAGGATTTGGAGCAACATACAAGGAAAAAACATCGAGAAGACATCCGAGGAGAATCTAGCATTTCAGAGGTTAGTTATTTTTTAAATTCTTACCATTTACCAAAATAACAATTATAAAATTTGACACTTTATTCAAAAATCTTAACAAAATCCTTAATACTTTTTGAAAAAAAGAAGAAAAAAAGAGTCAAATTTAGGTATAGTTTTTAAAGTTTTTTTATTACTTTTTACTTAAATTTTATTATTTTTGGCCCATGGTTGTTACTGAGAAATGTCTGTGCATTAGCCGAGCTGTGGGCGCGCCCAGGGCTTGGTCGTGGAGGCTGGGGTGATGTGCGACAGTTCCCTAGCCTGACCAGCCCTATGGCCAAGCTGTGGGTTGGGACCGTGACTTGGTCGTGGGGGGCCAACCCTGTGTCCAAGCCCTGGGCGTGCCCGGGGCTTGGTTGTTGGGCCAAGGGAAATTCTCGACATTTCCCTAGCCCGACCTACCTTGTGGCTAAGCCTTGGGCTGGGATCGTGACTTGACCGTGAGGGGCCAGCCTTTTGGCCAAGCCGTGGGCACTCCCATGGATTGAACATGGGGATGATTGAGCTAGGGAAATGTCGGGCATCACCCGCCCCCCCAACACGGCTAAGGAACGATCCCATGGGACCATGCCTTAGTCGCAGGGGGGCTGGGGTGATGCTCGACATCGCCTCAACCGCCACAACCAATTCATGGTCCTGACATAAAACCAATAACTCCATGGGTCAAAATTTTTTACATATGAGTAAAAAAGTTTTTTTTTTTTTTAACTTAGTTTTTATATTCAATGTTGGTTTTTTTAGTTTATTATAATGTGAAAGGCCTATTTTTTTTTATCTTAATATAGGAAAATGGCAGGAAAGAGATTATGTATGAATATATCTGGATCATGACCTACAATAATTGCATCCAAAAATGCAACTGGAACCTCCATGAATGTTAGACAACAAAATGATAGAATAAACCCTGAGCTATCAAAGGTAATGAAGAATGTTAGAGAGTGGAAATTTGTGGAAGGTGAAAAAAACAGGAATATTCTTGGTTTGTTAAAGACAAGCAATGAAACAATGGAGGTCATATATATTTGTATTGTGCCGAATTAGAACATGTGCAAGGAGATTATTAGTCACTTGGCTTGTTCTGAGATATATGTTTGGTGCCAGCCACAAATATTGTTTATCACTTGTCAAACAAGAGAGAACTTATATCAAGATTATATATTGTTTCAAATTGAGAAATTATAACAAGAATGAATGTTTTTTAGAATTATGTTCATCCATCGTTGATGACATTGAGAAAGGAAATGTAAGTTTTTTATTTCTATTTTTGTGTCATTTATTATTTTTAGTATCATTTTTTTAATTTTATTTAACATGAAAATGCTATATATTTTTTTACATGATTTTGTTGAAGGACTTTCACATATGTTAGTGGGGGTTTACTCTACAAAAGGAAGGAATGAGTACAAAATGTCTATGACCATCATTCAAAGGGTGAGATTTATCCATAATGAATTTTCTGAAATATGTTGTTGGGAGAGATCAAATGTTGATGTTAAGTTTCAGAAGCAATGTTGCATGGAAATAAGATTCCCACTTGATGATGAAAATACAAAAGAAAAAAGTCGGAAAGGAAATGATATATTTAGAGTCGTGGATACCTATTTTCAATTTGGATTTAGAACTAGACAAGTATGGGAGTTGATAGATGATATCTTCACCATATGGGAAAATATTAGTATAAAAAATCAGAGAGTTAATAAGGATAAACCATTGATATGTGGCAAGAGTAAGACATGTCCTGACATAAAAATCTTCTTGATTTTATGACAATAACACCTTGGAGATCAATACAAGGAGTGAAGGATTATAAACTTATCATAACTATATTATCACGTGTTAGGTCGGGAGAATTGTCAATGGAAGAACTGTGTGATGAATTTAAAAAGTAAGTGTGTTGAGTTATGTTTATTTATGTTAGGACAAGAAAATTAATTTGTTCATTTTAACATATCGGTTTCACATTATTTTTGTTTTTTTTATTCACAAGGTGTATATGAAAATACAAGAGGAAATGGTCAAGATGTTGAATGAATAAAGTTGGGATGATTTTAAACTCAACTATCCAGATTCAAGCTCTTCACCAGTATTGAAACAATTTTTTGTTGCATTCAACAAGGTATGTTGATTTATTACATTCATATTATTCATTTGTATGTTAATTTATTTAATTAATTTATTTATATTTTAATAGTTATAAATATATAAATATATGTTTTTTTGTTTCATTAAATATGCCAAAGAAGAATGCAGATGGAGTACCTGAAACTTTCAACTTTTTTATTCAAAAAGTCATGTTTGAAAGAGAAAGATGGAGATGTGTTCAAAACATTCAACTTGATGACACCATTGATCACTACATTTGGAATGGTCTCGACACTTTTCAATATAAAGTGATAGTAGGTGATTGTGGAAAGTTTGCAAATATTGTTCCTAAAAAAAATACTCCCTAGATATTGTGGATATACCACATGGTTATAATATCCAAAACATTGGATATGATACTGAGCCTTATACTTACAAAGATTTCAGTAATGTGGTTATGGGATTTACAGAAGTTACAACATAACCATTTTGGAGATTTCTAGTATTTCATTCAGACACACAACAAGGATTAGTACAATTAAGATTCAAGGGGAAAGAAAAGAAAATGAAGTAGTTTATTTGGTAAGATATTGAAAGTGTATGTTTAGAAATTAAGATTAGAAAAAAAATTTATTAGTTCACAAGTTAATTGAATTTGCACTTATTTCTATTACAGGCACAAGCCTATTATTCATAGCTCCAAGACAAAATCATTTAAACATGATTTTGAGAGTATACATCTTGCAACATGGACAAAAGATGATTCTTATAATTCTATTCTTGCTAATACAAATGATGGAGAGACTCCTAGTAGTATATTGGTATACAATGTTGTGGTTAGAAAGATAACATACGAAGGAAAATATTTGAAAGGAGAGATCGTTAAAATTTATCAAAAAACACAAGAATTAATTAATTATCTTATAGATAAATTTTCAAATGAAGGAGATTGGGTTTTGGATTTGTTATCGGGTTCAGGTAAAAATTATGATCTAATGTTTATGAAATCATACTTCAATCTTATATTATTTTTAATTTATGTCTTTTTACAGGATCTAACTTCATTGTTTATTTTGTATTTGGTGATTAGGTACAACATTAGTGTGTTGCGTACAAAAAGGAAGGAATTGCATAGCCATTGAAAGTGACCCAATGCAATACATTTTTATTCAACAAAGAATTAATGCCAGGGATGATTTTAAGGATGGAAATTTATTTTAAAATGTAGAAACCTTGACGAATATTACTAATCCTTCAGATGTCAACTACAAATGTTTGGCGATATTTTGGTAAAAATATTCAAATTTCTAAGGATTTTATATATTTTTTATAACATTTTGGCGATTTGTAAGGTAAAATAATTTTATCCTATAGAATTTGGGCGAATCATTTTTAAAATAGAGAATCTCGTTTTTGGAAAAACCATGGAAAATTAGCCCATGAGCGAAATTTAGCCCCTAAAATCATCCATGATTAATGCTATTCCAGCTCTTCCAAATGAAATGCAAGAAGTTGGCTTGAGGAAAGGAGATTTTGGTGAATCAAAGGTGGAAAATTTGTCAAAGGAACCTCAAGTACCATTAGGAGGAATGATTGGAAAGGATCACTTTGGATAACTTGCAGATATCAAAGAACCAATGGAAGAGCAAAATGACACAATGAAAGCACAAATTGACGTCGAAGAAGATGATAATGTGTTTGTTGAGAATGATGAATTTGGGATATATGATATTTTTGATTAATTTAAAGATGTCTTTGAAGATGATTCTTAATTTTTCAAATTTTTGATGAGCTATAACTATGATGATTTGACTTTCATATTTTCAAATAAGAATAAATATGTATCTATTGTTGTTTTGTGATGAATATTTTTATTATTATTTTTTTTTTGTTTTATTTGTATGTGAATTACTATACATTGTAAAATTTTATTAAATTTTGTCATTTTTTACTTCAAATGTATAAAAATATGAAAGAAAATAACAATTTTTTTATAAAATTTAGACTTCTTTTGTTCAATTATGTCCATAAAAATGCTTTATTTGACATGTTATTTTAAGGAATATGTAGCAAAATGTATAGGTTTTTTATTATATATGGCTATAAATGTGTATTTGTTTCCTAAATATTCAAAAATAGTGTTATTTAGCTATAATGTTTTTTCGATTTATTGAAGTAAAGGTAAACAATGTGTTAAAAATGATGTTTTTCACTATATTTAAAAAATATGGAACAATAAATTAATCAAGGAGACAAAATTATATGAAAAATCGTAACTTCAAAAAAGTAAATGGTAAAAAATATTTTTGAAATTGAAAGAAGCATGAAAAATGACTAAA
>SNQJ01S0012558.1:383760-400337 GCA_010110895.2 Picea sitchensis
AATGAAGGAAGGGTGCTACCGGTAACACCGTTTTTAAAATCGGTGTAAAAAATTGGACCCCTCCAAAAATGAGAATTCTGTAGAGTTCTCGTTAAGTTGGTAACTATGTTAAAATTGTATGTTTTGTAATTTGTCTAATTCAAAAAACTATAAGGAAAAAATCATCCCTCTCAACCACTGACAAATTTACAAAAAATGAGGACAAATCAGTTCTCCCAAATTCATAAAAACCAACAAATTAACCTCAGCAAAATATCGGTACAAATTCCCAATTTGCAAACCTTATACAAGTCACTTGTACAACGCGTTGACGTGAGCTTGTACATACCTATCACCTACCCAAAATTCACACATGCGGCCTGCAAAAACTCTCGGCACATGCAACTGTCATGTTTTGGTCACACGTATAAATGTATGAACCTATCCATACCACACGTGTGATTGTACAGACCTATTGTACTCACAATTTGTCCCACATGTGTGACCTTCCCTTTCCTCATATATGATTGTATTTCCTCCTCTCTTCTCTCACCTGTGGCACCTCTTGGTTGAGAAATTATAAGCATTCCTTAACTGAAACATAAACAAAAAGTCCAAGAAACCCTAGGCCAGATTCGCCAAAATTGCATAATTTCCCAATTACTGTGTATCATTAGGAATTAGAATGAAACCATAAACATAATCTTTGACATTGTTATCTTGCAACACAAGAGGAATCATGGCCTTCCAATCTCGAAATTTTGTTGCCTCTTCCAACCTACCCCCAATATTCAAAGTGTTCACCATTGTGACCTACCTAGAATAAGAACAAAAAAATATGCAACTGACTGTAACAACAAATGTGTCTCAAGAGATTATTCCCTCTCTTTCTTCAAAGCCTCGACTCTGATACCATGTAAATTTTTCATATGAAACTAATTCCAGATCTGAAAATTACTTCCAAATGATCCAAACAGTAAAACCTAGCTGTTATCACTAAATAATTTTACAATGAAATTATTGACAAAAAATTACAACAACGGAAACAACGTGATGAGAGATAAATCATCCATGCACTTGAGACAATAAAAATTATATTACGTAAATTGTCAAATTAAGAAATTTCTAAGGGAAAAGTTTGTTGATATTATGGTATTCTCTCTTATGATCATTTACTTGTTACCAGAATGATCCTTTTTATGTAAAACTGTTTTCTTCAACTTTATAATTTTGTTATGTTTTCATATCAATTTTTTCTAACTAGATACTTCACAACATTAAGATTTATATAGTCAATTTATGCATTTAATTTTTTATTCAATTTCTAATGTTTTATTATATGATTATATATTATATTCTTTTTCATTATATATATATGATCCAAATAACCCTAACTAGTCAGCTTGTTACTCTTTGATTTATTGTTGCAATTTATTATTTAGAGCCAATTTTAATTAATTAATTATGATGTTTTTCTTTTTTTCTTCATGGAAATTGGAGAATTTTTTCATTAAAATGGTGTGGTTGAGACGAGTGAGTTACAAAATACAAAATAAAAATCTTTAAAGGTCCTAGAGGCTGCCAAATATCAAGACTAGTTCAACTGTTACACAAATTATGTTTGGATTTTTAAGGATTATCCAAACAATTATGCTACTTCTAATCTGATAGGTATATAATACATAATGATAGACACAACATGACAATCAACTACCAGTTTCTTTCTTGATGACTTACATTTCTTGTTGGTCCCATTCTATTTCAACTAGTTCATTAAGGTCAGGGATCGATCCCATTGAGGCTTCTGAACCATTCCTTGATGCATTCCCATTGTTGGTCGGGGTGGAAGGTTGCCCTTGATTTTTATCACATTCAAGAAGATAGTGGAGGTATTCAATTTTGCTACACTAATGATACACTTCGTCCTGGAGTTTCCTGATGATATGTCGATGTTGAGACAAGGTTTCTAATTTAAGGGAAACCATGGAGCTGATGGATCCATATTTAATTTTTAACCTCTAAAATTATGGGCCCTCGCATTCAGGATCCCATTGTCCTTTCCCTTATTTCCTCTCCCTATCATCCATGATTTTATGAAAGAACCAAACTATACAGTTCCTTGATTCTAGAGGGGGATTATTTCTAGGAGCCGGGGATAGGGGCATCGTTCTAGGTGAGAGGTTGATCCACACTTGGTCTGTGTTAAAACAAGGGGAAATAGACACATAGTAATGAAGCAAGGCTAGGCTAAAAATCCCACCTAGAATGACGAAAATTCTCAATTCAGAGATATCGAGAAGATAGTCAGAGAGGAACCTTACAGATCACCTAGAGGAAGAATCCTAGGCCAAATGTGAGAGGCATCAATATTTAATTATCTTTCCGGGAAAGACAATTTTTAGTGGAAAGAAATCTTGCGTCTTCTTGTGTAATTGATAGACAAGTTTGTACAATTGGAAGAAAATTGTTAGTGGAAAGCAAACTTGTGTCTTCTTATGTATTTGGTAGACAAATTTATTTAATTAGAAGACAATTGTGAGTGGAAAGAAAAATTATGTCTTCTTGTGTAATTGGTATACATATTTGTTTAATTGGAGGAAAACTGTAATTGGAAAACAAACTTGTGTCTTCTTTTGTAATTTATAGAAAAAATTCTTTAATTTGAAAATATTTTTAGTGGAAAGAAAAATTGTGTTTTCTTGCGTAATTGGTAGACTAGGTTGTTGATTAAGGTTGGTTTTCATTGATGTCAACCCTTGAAGAATGTTTGGTAACGAATTCTGGTAGAACAAAGGTTTGGGTAATGGACCCAAGGTTATTTCATGTATAATGGTATGAGTTTTAATATATTTGAAGGTAATACTATTCTATATGGATAGTACAAGTCATGTCATTTCTGGTGGTATGTGGAACGTCACATAACTCCCCACGGTTTGATAGTTATGTCTTTACGAAGTTGGAGGACCCTCATATATTGGCTTGAAGCCCCAAAATGTCAAAGAAGTCAAGGAGCTTGCAAAGAAGAAATTATAATTTAAATGATAAAGTAAAGTGACAAAGTCAAGAAGGATTATTTAAATAATAAAGTGAAGTGACAAAATCAAAGAAGATTATTTAAATGATAAAGTGAGGTGACAAAGTCAAGGTGGAATATTTAAATGATAAAGTAATGGAGAACTTTCTAATCATGGAAAGTGGTTCACCCTAAAAATGAGGAAAATAGGTTAAGTGACCTAGAAGATGTTATTTGGAGAGTATAGATATGACACAAGGCTCTCTCATTTCATATCACACTTGAGCATATTCAATATCTATAGGTGACTGAGGTAACCAAAGGATATCTGACCCAAATTTCAAAGGGAAGGTGAAGAAAAGAAGGTTGGAATTCAATGGAGGATAAATTATTTTGATGATGTTTTCTAGGGTATGTTATTTACAAGTTATCTCACCATTTTCGCAATCACTTTATTTTTAGAATGACTCAGACCATGAAATTGATAGGCCATTGAGGAAACATATCCAATTATATTTGGTAAAAAAATCATCTTGTGGGTCATTGTATGTTTGGAATTACATTCCGTGGAAAATAGGGTTTGTGACTAGTTTTGAAACTAGTCTAAAACATTTGTTTCGGGTAAAAGTGTCATAACTTATTCATAACAGATCCAAATTCAGTAATACCAAATGTTTTGGTTAGAGTAAATTATTTAGTATATTGTGTAACATTTTCAGATCCATTCAAGAAATATTATGTGTGGGGCATGCTCTACAAGGTCTCTCTCTAGAATAAGCCAGAATTCAGCAAGGTATGTCATTTTTGCTATAAATCATTTTCTGAGAGGTTACAAGTAGTGACACATTTAGGAATTGCATAAAACAAACTGAAGAACATTGTGTACTAATTTCATATCTTTATTCATTATAGGTACATAGTTATTATTATTTCAAGTTAGGATTGTTGACTAATCCCAAACTAGTCACGTGAGACTAAAGAAAAGTCTGATGAAAATGATAGTCTCTTGTTGTGAAAGTTAAGGAAGGTTTGCAGGCATGTGATCATATACACTAGGTCTATTAGAGAGTTACAAATCATATTTGGATGATGAAATTGATGAGGTCTTTTGGTTAAGGTACATGTTGGGTACATGGTTGAGACAAGTAGTTGATGAGTTGGCACATACATGAGGTGTATAGTTGATGATGTTGGTACATATTAATGAGTCATAATTGAAGAGTAATTGAAACATGATTGGTACATACTTGGTACATGTTTGGATGCACTTTTTTATGGTACAAGTTGATTATAGGTTGTTTGGTATAGGTTGGTGCATGGTTGATGCACTTGTTTATGGTACATGTTGATTATAGGTTGAGGTACAGGTTGATGCATGGTTCAGGTTTATTGGTATAGGTTTACATCGGTATATCTCACAGTGATAGTGTGACAATGGTTCCATAATTATACTTCTACTTCAGTGCAGTTGGACGGGGCAAGGAGAGGTGGTTGTAGCCACCTTCCGATTGTAGTCGAAGAACATAAGGGTTTGTAGCCTCCTTCTGGTTGTAGCCAAAGAATAGGGGAGTTGTAGATTCTTTGAGGTTGTAGCCTGAAAAACAAGGGTGTTGGAGCCTTCTTCGAGTTGCAGCTGGAAAACAAAGGAAGTTGGTACTTCCAATGAATGTAATTCTTCAAGACATATAAGAAAAAAAATTATGCGATTTTCTCCTGCTTTGGGTTTCCACATAAAACATTGGTGTATTATGTATTTGTATGATTGTTCATTTGTTCATTTCTTATTTACTCTGCATTTATTGCATGATAATGATACATTGATATAACACTTGGATTATATGGTTAAAAATGATTATATTTCTCTATTATTGATTCACCCCCCCTCTCAGTAATCCAACAATTGGTATCGGAGCAAATTCCTTTAAAAATCAGTTTAACTGTTGAAAGGTAGATCATGGAGAGAAACAATTTGTATAAAAATGGAATACCACAATTCAATGGACATAAATATGCATTTTGGAGAATAAGGATGAAAACATATATATCGACACAGGGATTTGAAATTTGGAAATCAATTGTAGATGGATACACAACACCAATAGTTCCGCCAACAAATGACATAGCAGTGAAACTTGGTCATAATAATTCCAAATACAAAAATGAACTTCTGAATGGTCTTAGTGAAGCAATATTCACCAAAGTTGCACATTGTAAATCTGCTAAAGATATTTGTGACAAACTTTAAAATATTTATGAAGGATATTCAAATGTCAAAGTAGCAAAGCTTCAAACTTACAGAGGTTAGTTCGAACAACTTAGGATGAAGGAAGATGAGAATATTGCAGCTTACTTTTTATGAGTTGATGAAACAGTAAATGCAATCATAGGATTGGGAGAAGAAATCGAAGAATCTGTAATTGTTCAAAAAGTACTAAGATCTCTTCCTATGAGATTTGACCCTAACATATCAGCACTAGAAGAAAGATCAAATCTAAACTCAATAAGCATGGACGAATTACATGGAATCTTCAAATCATGTGAAATGAGAATTCAAAAAGAAAATCCAGATATAAAAGAAGTAGCCTTTAAAGAATCCAAAAGGACAAAGCAAAGGGGAATACAAAAAAAAAGAATGTAGCAGTAGTAGTGACATCTCAGAAGATGATGAAGAAGTGGCCAACTTTGTCAAAAGACTAAACAAGGGAATCAATGGTAAGTATAGAGGTAAGCTTCCTTTAATTTGTTTTAATTGTGATGGTATTGGTCATTTTGCTAAGAAATGTCCTTATAAGAAAAAGAGAAATGATGAAAGTTGCTCAAAAGACAAACAAACATATAAAGGAAAAAGAACCACAAAGAATTTTTTCAAGAAAATCTTATGCACCAAAGAAGACATCTCATCATCAAATGAAGATGAAGTTAGTGTCAGTGAGACAGAAATAGCTCTATTCATGGTGGTAGAAGACTCTGATCAAGAAGATTCTGAAGAATAATATGAAGAAGCCGAAGAAGAATATGAAGAAGTCGAAGAAGAAATTGAAGAGTAAAAAGTTCACTACCGAGAGGAATTAATGTGTTCCATAGAATTTATCAGAAGAGAAAAGAAGAAAAAGAAGAAACTACAAGCAGAACTAGAAAATAAAGAAGACACTCAAGAACTAGAACAAATGATCACAAATTTGGAGGTTCAAATAGAAGAATATAAAAGAATTCAAGAAGCACTCAAAGAACAACTAGAAGAAAAAGACAAGATCATTGGAAATTTGGAAGCAGAGATTGTCACATTAAGAAAGGATCTTCAAAAGAAAAATATGCAAAACAACTCAAAAATTTTGGATGACATTATCAATAGTAAAAAATCTCATCATGACAAGTCCGGACTTGGATACAATCAGAAAAAAAAAGGATCAAGCTCCAAAACAACATAGCAAGAAACATATCCAAAAACATTTGCAGAAACAATCAAGGGGGATAGGAAGATCTACAAGGAAGATTATAGGGACACTCCTCCACCAAGAATATTCATATTTCAGAATCAACAACCGACAAATAGGCCTCAGGAAGAAGAATATTTCATAAGACTACCTCTTTTCAGAAGATCTTCAACTCCTAGGTATCAAACTATATTTTTTGGTTTATGTTATGCATGTAATAATTTTGGACATAAAGATGTGAATTGCAGAGCTAACAACAGGAACACAAACAACTTTGAAATTCATACACAAAGGGGTTATCCAAGAAGGCCTAGTGAAACGCAAATAATAAGTTACAACGGGTTTGAATCTTTGAGCACTGAAGTGGAATGTTACAAATGTAACAATTTTGGACACATGGTGAAAGATTGCAGAATGACAGTCCCTCCTAGAGAACCACAACAAAATAACAACAATCACAGACAAGAACCTCAGAAAAAGACATGGATAAGAAAGCAGGATCAGTATAGAAATGACAAATGCACACTAGCTCTACAAGCTAAGTTGAAGAAACATGGTTGGTATTTTGACAATGGTTGTTCAAAACACATGAAAGGTGATAGAGATAGGTTTCTTACATTACGAAAAGAAATAGATGGATCAGTCTCCTTCGGAAATGATGATTCAGCTAAAATCATTGGGAAAGGCACTGTTAGAATTGGGAACAAGAATACCAAGGCAAAAAATGTTCTACTAGTAGGAGATATGAAGCATAATATTCTAAGTGTGAGTCAAATGTGTGACCAAGGTCATAAAGTTACTTTCGATTCACAAAAGTGTGAGATAAGAAAAAAAGGTTCAGGAAAATTGATTGCTACAGCTAGGAGAACTTCAAGCAACATATATGTATTAAGTGAAATTGGAAATGAAAAGTGTTGTCTAGGAAATGAAGATGAAATATGGATATGGAACAAAAGAATGGGTCACATATATTTTGATAACCATGTCAAAGTCAGCAGAAGAGAAGCAGTCAGAGAAATGCCCTGGATCACGAAACCAACCAACATTTTCTGCAAGCATTGTCAACAAGGAAAGAAAACAAAGACCAGGTTCAAATCAAAGGAATATTCAAGGAAAAGACCAATGAAAATTGTGCATACTGATATAGTTGGATCAAATACAACAAATGGTTTAAAAGGTGAGAAATACTTTATGTTATTAGTTGACGATTATACAAGAATGACTGCAGTTTTATTTCTCAAGAATAAGTCAGAAGCTTTTGAAAACTTCAAGATCTACAAGGAAATGGTTCAAAATGAAATGGATTCAAAAATCAAATTATTGAGATATGATAATAGAGGAGAGTTCACTTCAAATGAATTTATGGACTACTGCAACAGTCATGGAATAAAAAGACAATTTTCCATTGCTAAGACACCTCAACAGAATGGAGTTGTTGAAAGAATGAACATGACAATACAAGAAATGGATCGAACAATGCTAATGGAGTCCAAATTGATAGATATGTTTTGGACACATGTAGTGCATACAACAGTTCACATTCAAAATAGAGTAATGCTCAGAAACAACACTGACAAAACTCCCTACGAGCTATGGAAAGGAATACCAACAAATGTGAAGCACTTCATAGTTTTTGGAAGAAAATGCTACATCAAAACAAAATATGGAAAAATGAGAAAGTTTGACTCTCGTGTGGAAAAATGAGTACTTGTTGGTTACTCAAGTACAAAGAAAGCATACAAGTGTTAAAATATGAGATTGAACAAAGTTGTAGAAAACATCAACGTAACAATTGATTAAATAGGAAGACCATAATCAAAGGAAGAAGAAAGTGAATCAATGGAACAACTTTTCGAAGAAGAAGCAGAAGATGGAAAGGAAGTAGAAGAGGAAGATGAAGAGAATCCAACAAAAGAAGAAGAGCAAGTTCAACAAGTGCCTCCAAATACACCTAGCAGACGAGTATAGAAGAATCATCCTTCAAATCAGATTATCGGAAACAAAGACGCAGGAGTTGAGACTAGAAGAAGAATTCATTCACCAGAACAAACACACCTAGAACTCACATCTACAATTGAAACAACCTATTTTGAAGAGGCCAACAAGGATGAATTTTGGAACAAGGCCATGGATGAAGAATTGGATCAAATAGAGAAAAAATGACACTTGGGAATTGGTTCCAAGACAAAAGGATAAGAATGTTATCGACACAAAGTGGGTATACATGAATAAATTGAACGAATATGGACATGTTACAAGGAAAAAATCTAGATCGTTCTGTAAAGGATATGCACAGGTTGAAGGAATCGACTTTGAAGAGACATTTTCCCCATTTGCCAGAATGGAAGCAATCCAATTTCTTTTAGATTATGCATGCTCCAAAAATACTAAAGTGTATCAGATGGACATAAAATCATCTTTTCTGAATGGGGAACTTGAAGAAGAAGTCCACATTGAAAAACCAAAAGGATTTCATTTGTCATAGAATGCAGACTATGTGTGCAAATTAAAGAAGGCCTCGTGTGGTCTAAAACAGGCTCCTAGAGAATGGTACTCTAGACTGGATAAATATCTACAACCTGCAGGGTTCAGAAAAGGAAGTGCACACAACAACCTCTACATCAATTTAACTCAAGGTAATATTTTATTAATTGAAGTTTATGTTGATGATATTATGTTTGGTAGTGATGATGACAGGTTAAGCCAAAAATTTGCAAAGGATATGCAGAATGAATTTGAAATGTCATTACTTAGAGAACTATCCTTCTTTCTGTGACTTCAGATACGTCAAAGCAACCAAGGAATTTTTATTTCTCAAACCATGTATATCAGAGAAATGCTAAAGAGGTCCATAATGGAAGATTGCAAGCCAGTTATCACTCCCATGCAAACCAATTGCAAGTTAAGCAAAGATGATGATTCAAAGTCTACAGATTAGAGGAAATACAGGTGAATGATTGGCAGCCTACTATATGTGATAGAATCTAGATTAGATGTAATGCATGCAGTTAGATAGGTGACACGATTTCAAGAAGCACTAAAGGAATCACATGTATTAGCAGTGAAGATAATTTTCAGATATCTCAAAGGAACAAAAGAGTTTGGATTATGGTATCCAAAAGGAAAGGATCTATCTTTTATTTCCTACACAGATGAAAATTGGGCAGGTTTTATTGATGATCGACGAAGCACCAGTGGAGCAACGTTCTAATTGGGTGAGTGTTTAGTATCATGGATAAGCAAGAAACAATAATCAATATCTCTATCTACAGCTGATGCAGAGTATATTGCAACAACAACATGTTGTACATAGGTTCTTTGAATGAAACAAACTTTGAAAGATATATAGGTTGAGTATGATTAGCCCATTATAATCTGTTGTGATAATACAAATGCCATCAATATCTCAAAGAACCTGGTGATGCACTCCAAGACGAAGAACATTCCAATAAAGTATCACTTTCTATGGGAACATGTTGCATAAAATAACATCAGAGTTGAGTATGTGGGCACAAAAGAACAAGTGGTAGACATATTTACAAAACCACTTCCACAAGAAGCCTTTGAGTATCTCCACCAGAGACTCGAAGTTATTTCTACTCCAAAATGAATGCTTTTGAATGCTTATCATATTTGTCTTAGATGTACATGAGTAAACACCATAAAGAGGACAATTCAGTCAAGGGGAGCATGCCTGGTGGAAAGATACCTTTGCCATTGATGATAAAGGGGGAGAGATTAATCATATGCAGAGGACAGAGGCATGGTTCTAGGGGGAACAATGGTCACAGATATGCAGGGGATAGAGGCACCAGGGGGAGCATGAGTGACATGAGTTCAATATTTATTGCATGAAATGATTTTTGTATTGCATCAAAGTGTTTCCATCAATTCCAAAGGGGGATATTATTGATTAAGGTTGGTTTTCATTGATGTCAACCATTGAATGAAGTCCGGTAGCGAATTCCACTATCACAAAGGTTTGGGTAATGGACCCAAGGTTGTTTCATGTATAATGGTATGAGTTTTAATATATTTAAAGGTAATATTATTCTATATGGATAATACATGTCATGCCATTTATGGTGGCATCTGGAACGTCACATAACTCCTCACGATTTGAGAGTTATGGCCCTACAAAGTTGGAGGACCCTCATATGTTGGCTTGAAGCCCCAAAAGGTCAAAGAAGTCAAAGATATTGAAAAGAAGAAATTAATATTTAAATGATAAAGTGAAGTGACAAATTCAAGAAGGATTATTTAAATAATAAAGTGAAGTGACAAAATCAAAGAAGATTATTTAAAGGATAAAGTGAGGTGACAAAGTCAAGGAGGAATATTTAAATGATAAATTAATGGATAATTTTCTAATTATGGAAAGTGGTTAACCCTAAAAATGAGGAAAATAGGTTAACTGACCTATAAATGGGTTAAGTGACCTAGAAATGGGTTAAGTGACCTAGAAGATGTTATTTGGAGAGTATAAATAAGAGGCAAGGCTCTCTCATTTCATATCACACTTGAGAATGTAGAATATATATAGGTGACTGAGGTAACCAAAGGATATCTAAACCTAATTTTAGAGGGAATGTGAGGAAAATAAGGTCGGAATTCAAGGGAGGATAAATTATTTTGATGATGCTTTATAAGGTATGTTATTTACAGGTCATCTCACCATTTTCACACTAAATTGTTTTATAGAATGAGTTAGACTGTTAAATTGATATGAAATTGAGGAAAGATATCCAAGTATCAGTGGTAAAAAAATCAACTTGTGGGTCACTGTAGTTTTGGAGTTACACTCCGTGGAAAATAGGGTTTGTGGCTAGTTGTGAAACTAGTCTAAAACAAGTGTTTTGGGTAAAAACGTCATAACTTATTCATAACAAATCCAAATTTAGTAAGATAAAATGTGTTGGTTAGGGTACATTTTGTATTATGTTTTGTAACATTTTCATATCCATTTAACAAATATTCTGCACGGGGCCTGCTCTACAAGTTCGCTCTCTAAAATAAGCCAGAATTCAACAAGGTATGCCATTTTTTCTGTAACTCCTTTTCTGAGAGGTTCCAAGTAGTCACACCTGAAGGAATTGCATAAAACAAACTGAAAAACATTTTGTACTACTTTCATCTCTATATTCATTACAGATACATAGTTATGATTATTTCAAGTTAGGGTTGTTGACTAATCCCAAACTATTCATGTGAGACTAAAGAAAAGTTTGATTAAAATGCCAGTCTCTTGTTGTAAAAATTAAGGAAGGTTTGCAGGTATGTGATCATATACACTAGTTCTATTACAGAGTTACAAATCATATTTGGATGATGAAATTGATGAGGGCTTTTGGTTAAGGTACATGTTGGGTACATGATTGAGACAAGTAGTTGATGAGTTGGTACATAAATGAGGTGTATAGTTGATTATGTTGGTACATATTAATGAGTCATAGTTGATGAGTAGTTGACACATGATTGGTACATACTTGGTACCTGGTTGGATGCACTTGTTTATGGTATAGGTTGATTACAGGTTGTTTGGTACAGGTTGGTGCATGGTTTATGCACTTGTTTATGGTACAGGTTGAGGTACAGGTTGATGTATGATTAATGCATGGTTCAGGTTTATTGGTACACGTTTACATCGGTATATGTCACAGTGATAGTGTGAGAGTAGTTCCATCATTATACTTCTACTTCATAGTGGTTGGACAGGGAAAGGACATGTGGTTGTAGCCACCTTCCGGTTGTAGCCGAAGAACATAAGGGGTTGTAGCCTCCTTATGGTTGTATCTAGAGAATAGGGGAGTTAGAGCTTCCTTAAGATTGTAGCCTAAGAAAAAAGGGGGTTGGAGCCTCCTTCTAGTTGTAGTTGGAAAACAAATGAAGTTGGTGCTTCCAATGAATGTAATTCTTCAAAACATATAAGAAAAAACATTACGTGGTTTTCTCCCTCTTTACGTTTCCACGTAAAACATTGGTGTATTGTGTATGTGTATGATTGTTCATTTGTCCATTTCTTATTTACTCTGTAGTTATTGGATGATAATGCTACATTGATCTAACACTTGGATTATGTGGTTAAAAATGATTAGATTTCTCTATTACTGATTCACCCCCCCTCTTAGTAATCCAACACAAGTTGTGTAATTGCTAGACAAATTTGTGTAATTTGAAGACAATTATCAGTGGAAAGTAAAATTGTTTTGGTTTGATTGGAAGGAATTTGTTCTCTTTAAACATGTAGAGCCTACAAAATCAAAGTAGAAAGTCTTTGAAGAAATAAAATCCCATTGAAAAGATAAATGAAGAAAGAGAAAAGGAAAGGTTAGGTATATCAAAATGCAAGATTTCAACATAGGGAAATCCAATTTATAGTGGAATAGATGTCGATGTTGTTTCTCCTCCATTAATAAAATAAAAGGGTGGGATTTTAGTAGATTCCAATCCATTTCATACTTCTATTGAACCTCTAATCGCTATCTGATCAAGACGAGTTGTTGTGGATGACCAAATGATGGGGGTTTTCATGGCGCTAATTAAACAATGGATGTAATTAGTGAGGAAACTGGTGCACCACATTCTAGTGAAGAAGTTCCTATGGAGAAACCTCGTTTTGGATAGTCAAATGTTCCAAAAAATAGTCATGGGCATGTCCACTCTCATCCCAAGATTGATCCACCAGTGACTGAAGGGAAAATGCATTCTACATTTGTTACTCCACAACATGGAGGTCAAGAATTCCATAATATAGGTTCATTGTCCCTGCCTAGATTGAGCAATGTTCGGTGAATAATTTCTAAATGTATTAATTTGGATGAAATTTGTCTAGCATCATTTGAAGGTAAGTTACCTAACCAGACTATTTGTTATCATTCTTATAAAATCATTAAAGAATATTTTGAACCAAAATTTGATGTTGCTAACTATGAATTATTTTTGGTTTTGTTAAAATATAGAATCTTGCCCATTGTTAGGAGAATTTTAGGCATTAAAACAATCAAAATTTAAGAAACAATTCATCATACTATTAGAAACCTTGTGGGTGTTTTTCAAAAAATTGGTAGTAAAAATTGTTCTAAATACCGTAATCCAACCCGACTTGTCTTGTCACAATCAATTGTTAGAAAAATTAGAAGAAAATGTATTGTTTTCTCCAACAAACCTCTCATATTATGAAACAAAATATCAAAACCCTTATAAAATATTTTAGTAGATGAGATAGCCTCAACACATGTGGCCCAACATATTTATGGGCCTTCATTGGTAGGCTACCTCATTTTGACATGAAGTAAACTAGAGCGGTTAAGATACTAGTATAATATTTATAGCATGAGAACACTATGCCTTATTCCAACCAAAAATATGTACTAAAGGTGAGAAGAGGATCTAAGGACCGTGAAACCCACATTAAACAAATACTTGACATAACACAGAGAAAATTGTATTATTGATTCAACACTGTACATATTGCACTTAAATTGGGCCAAAATCTTTCCATAAATTCAAGCCTTGATATGTTCAAATAAAAAAAAATCGTAACACATGTTATAGATATCACATTGAATATGATTATTATTATGACACACACACACACACATATTGCATATTACATAACACTCTTGTGCAAGAATGCTTAGTTAGATTGTGACCATCATCATCTAGAGACTTTATTCACAACATATTTTGTATAAGGCCAAAGGGTTTTATATTATATCAAAAATATTTTTTAGATGGGACATGACCTAGGTGTGGTGGAATGAAATCGTTTCACAAGTGCATCAATGTGGGCGATGAGTATGAATTAAGGAGGAAGAAGGTTTCATTGCAAAGCTTTAAATATGTCATGTATGATATTAACAAAGGGAAGGAAAGAAAAAAGATAGAATTGGTGACTTCCTAGGTATGAGTATGTGACCCCATCAAGGAAATATTATAATAACATGACAATATGTTCAACATGTCCATGTGTCTTGATGGCAAGAGAATAATTTTCAAATATGAAGAGATACATTTTCCATTCGTACTATATTATCGTTGGTTGATTTTGCTGAGAAATACACCCTTCAACTGAAAAATGAGATTCAAATCCAATATTATCACCCATATTAGGTAAGCATAATGGTCCATATGACGTACAAGCATGGGCCTGATAGTAATGAAGAAAATAAAGTTATATTGAAGGAGTGTAAATTTTACATAAGTGATGGTCAGTGCCATGACTTAGCCTACCTGAAACATTGATTTCAGTTTTTTTTAAATCATCAAGAATAGAAGAACATATAGATGGATCAACATTGGAATTGGTCAGTTGGTTGTAGAGTCCAAGTAAAAAATTCTTGTGTATTTCAGTTGTTGTGTATGTTGCACAAAAAAATCAAGGTAACACATATTTGGAACTATTTCAATTTTAAGAATAGGAAAGGGAATCATGAGGGATCACGTGCATGCACCAAAACAATGCTATAGAGGTAATAAATGGAGTTCATAAATACTTCTTTCATTTGACATGAAAAATACATTGTTGAATGGTGCTCTTCAGTAATGGGAGAGGAAACAACAATATGTGAAGAACAATCAACCAGGAAACGACATGTGCATAGATATTTTTGCGAGGTGGTTGATGTAGATTGATCATAGTGGTATGAATGAAAAATAATGTAGGGCACTCATGGATTCCATTTAGTTCAAACATCAGACAATGCAATAGTTAAAATATGGAGGAGAAAACTCTTTCTTTTGTGGTCAATGTAATACTAATGAATGAGATGATGGTGAATCCACATATTGGGTTTATCATTGGTTGATTTTGTTGAGAAATACACCCTTCAACTGAAAAATGAGATTCAAATCCAATATTATCACTCAAATTAGGTCAGCATAATGGTCCATACGAGATACAAGCATGGGCCTGATAGTAATGAAGAAAACAAATTTATATTGAAGGAGTATAAATTTTACATAAGTGATGGTCAATGCCATGACTTAGCCTACCTACAACATTGATTTCAGTTGTTTTAAAATCATCTGGAAGAGAAGAACATATAGATGGATCAACATTGGATTTGGTTAGTTGGTTGTAGAGTCCAAGTAAAAAATTCTTGTGTATGTTGCACAAAAAAATCAAGGTACCACATATTTGGAACTCTTTCGATTTTGAGAATAGGAAAGGGAAGCATGATGGATCATGTGCATGCACCAAAGTAATTTTACAGAGGTAATAAATGCAATTCATAAATACTTGGCTCATTTGAAATGAAAAGTACATTGTTGAATGGTGTTCTTCAGTAATGGGAGAGGAAACAACAATCCGTGAAGGCCAATGCACCAGGAAATGACATATACATAGATATTTTTGGGAGTTGGTCGATGTATATTGATCATAGTGGTATGAATGAAAAGTAATCTAGGGCACTCATGGATTCCATTTAGTTAAAACATCTGACAATGCAATAGTTAAACTATGGAGGAGAAAACTCTTTCTTTTGTGGTCAATGTAATACTAATGAATGGGATGATTGTGAATCCACATACTAGGTTTATAGAGGGGGTTGTGAATCACTCCACAGTGGTAAAAATATAAATATGGAATTATCCCAGTTGGAGGAGTATGAGCCAAATATTTCATCAAATTATGATAACATCTCAGATGTCATATTGCAAGGTTCAGTGAATATACCATTAAATTTTTAATAACTAGCATCAACGTTTTATTCTTTGATCATTTAGTGGACTCATGTGTTGGCACTCCATTTTTTCTAGGGAACATATAAAAAATGGCTTCCCCAAAAGTTAATGAATGGGGCACTGATTATTGGTTGGCATGGTGCATAGAGGGAAAGAAGACCCTCATGGTATTAAAAAAAAACTCTGAAGGAATTTCATTTCCAATTGGGTTGATGGTTATTAAAGGATAATATCTAACACTTGATGAATGGAAACAAAAGAAAGGTGGTTATGTATTTTAAAATTGTGGACCAAGTGAAGCTATATACCACTTATGAACATGTGTAACGACCCTAATTGGATACATGCTTAAAGATTATAAAGTAAAATTAATTAAAAGAAATTAATTATGGTTAACTGAGTAATAATTCAAATTACAGATCACATTTAATGACCTGTGAAATAAAATTAATAGATCAATGAAA